>JAVHZT010000157.1:0-200000 GCA_035079005.1 Fraxinus americana | reverse complement strand
TTGATGGCTCTTTTTTTCATGGAAATCATTTTCTTGCTTTGCTGTGACTGATTTTCCTGGTTTTTTGATGAATTGATTTTCCCACCTTTTAGGTGATTTTTTTTTTTTTTTTGTTTTTTTTTTGGGCAATTAAAAAAAATTCTAAACACAATGATAAAAAAAATTATCACTTTTATTGACAATTTCCATACAAAACAAAGTCAAACGAATGATATTCGATATAGTAACTTTTAAAAAAAAATTTAATTTTTTTGTAATGAGAACAAATTCTAGACCCAATGATAAAAAAAAATTATTACTTTAATGAACAATTTCCATAAAAAAGAAGTCAAACGGACACAAAACTTTCAACATTTTTTAGATGAAAAATTATACAAATCAAACAAAATTAATTACAATTCCCAAAAAACAAATTTTAAGCAATTCAATTCCTTATAATTTATTTTTTTCCACTCAAATTCTAATTCTATGAGCTAGAAAACTGGACCAATTAATTACTTTAATGCTTCAATAATAAACTGTAAAGTATAAAATTTTGTGCTTTTATGCTTTTTATTTCAAGCAACAAAACTGTTGATTATTCTAATTATATGTTAATGCATACAAATTATAATTTAATCTAGAGATTATAAAAAATTTCTTGAAACCAAATTAGAATCAAAAATCAGATCAACTGTAACGGTAACTGAGCCGAACAAGTTAAGTTCAAATAGCTCCAATTCACACACGTCATTCAAAAAATAAAAATAAAAAATTTATTTGCAAAAATTGTAACTTGGACAACAGACATCATTAGCTCAAGTTTTTACATCAAAACAAAAAATTGTAATATGATATAAGATTGACATTGTGAGGGATGAAGAATTATCTATAAATCTCTTTAAGAAAGACACTAGCAGACATGCTACATAGACCTTTTACTCTCAATTGCTTCCTTTAGTGTTCTCCCCAGTGCATATGCCAGAGGAGGAGGAACAGCATTTCCAATCTGCCGGTGCTTGTGTAGAACAGTACCAGAAAATTGATAACTGTCTGGGAAACCCTGCATCGATAGATAAAGTTTCATTTTGTAACAAGAATTTCAAGCAATTGAAAGAAATACTGCAGCAAAGTTTCCAGCAGCTTGATACGAAACCAAGCCCAATAATATATCCCGTCTATCACTTTGCATATTATTGAACAAATCAGACAAGTATACTTACTTGAGAGCGTGCACACTCTCGAACCGTGACGATCCTGTCTTGCTCAGGATGGAAGCACATTCCCACTTTACCCATTGGTTGGGGATCCGTTATGGAAGTTGGAAAATTTCCCTCCCAATCTAACCTTCCAAAAAGCCCCTTCCATTGATTGTGCCTCTTGGCTGTATTTGGTAAGCACCAAGGTATCAGATCAACCATTTGGCCAGTAGATAATTTGACCTGCAAATTGAAACATATCGAGTTCAATAGTATGAGAGCAAAATATATATCTTCAGTAAGATAGAAGTAAGACCATAAGAATGGAGCTCCCAGGACTCCGGTTAATGGCCTATTTAGTAATATGTTGATACCTTCTCATCTGGAAGGTCACGCCAATCAGCACCTGGGCGCTTGGGGATTCTTTGACACCTGATTAGATTAAGCTCATTCATTTCTTTTGCTATGTGATCTTTTAGTATCTCCATGTTACCTCGAATTTTCTTCTGGAACCAAGAAATAGGTTCACCTTTATACTGCCAAACATCAAAAAGCAAGAGTGAAAATTCATATTCATCTGAAGTCTACTAGAGGTCCTCTCCCAGTATCAGCATTTGCATATCAACCCAGAATAAGTTGTATAGTTCAGTTGCTCACTTTTCATTAATCTATCTTGCATGGTGCAAACAAAATAGTACCTGCAAAGTCATCTCTGATGCACCATTGTCCACAGGTGGGAGATCTGCAATAGTATCTCTGACTGTAAGAGAACGAAATGGAGCACCTCTTGTGGTACTCTTAACAGCAGAATATTGGGAATTTCCTGATAATGTTATTTTCAGCTCTGGTGCAGCAAAGACATGCATTGGTTCTGGCCACTCAGGAAGAACCTCTTCTGGAGAGGCTGCCCATATGAATGCTCGCTTCCTAGACTGAGGAACTCCATATGCACCAGCTTCAAGGATACCGAATCTCACCTGTCCATGAGAAGAAAAAAATAAATGCATATATTTTTTGGCATTAATTTCAGAATTTGGTTATCATGAGTACAAGAGTATTATACCTGATATCCCATCTCAAGAAGAGACACTAAAGTTAAGCGAAATGTCTGTCCTTGGTTGAAAGACACAAAGTTCCTCACATTCTCAAGGAGAAAAAACTTTGGACGATAGTAGTCAGCAAACGATAGAAATGCTAAAATCATCTCACATTGAACTTTGCTCCAAGTGCTCTGATTGAATCTATTCATTCCAGAAAAACCCTGCAAGACGAATCATATCTTCTTTAGTGACAATAGTCAATAGTCATCTATTTGTTAGGATCTATGGACCACATTGCTCAATCAAACCTGACAAGGAGGCCCGCCATTGATAAAATCCACTTCTCCTGGCAGCGGCAGATTATCAATCTCCTCCTGGCCCAGAGATGCAGCCAATTCAGTGGCCTCGGAGGTTGAAATGCAGTCATCTACGTCCCCACACTTCTGCATGATCGCCCTGCATCATAAACTGTTGTTTTTCCATTTCCAATATCTAATCTTGGTACACTGATACATTGTGTTTTCTGTGTACGTGTGTTTAATATTGTAAACATTGAAAGTCTAACCTCAGGATGACATTGCAATTGTTCACAAACACTGTTGACTCTGGATGGTTGAGTTTAAATGCAATTCCAGCAGTCTCTTCGTACTCAATAGCCCATTTTGTAACAGATGCACCTGACGATTAGAGGCATAATAACCAAATAAGAGACTACTCACAATGAATTGATACATTTTATTTAATGCAACAAGCACTGAAAGACTGAAGGTTACCTGATTGCTTCAGCCCCTCAGATAAGCCACCACAACCAGCAAATATATCTAGAGTAGCTAAGCGGTCCTCTAGAGATACTTCTTTCAGTTTCCCTTCTTCCAAATCATTCTCTCCTTCTTTACCTTTACCCTTTTTCTTCCGAGACATAGCACCATCATTTGACTTCCCAGACGAGTACTGTAGTTTAATGTGAGATGGCAACTGCTAGTGGACAGCATTGGAACATTAACCAGAATATAAGAAATTGGAATTTGAAAGGAACTGAGAAATAGCCAACAAGCTGGAATATAGAATGAGAGTAAAAATCATTCTAGTCAGAATGTATTACTGGAAAAGGATGGACATTACCTGATTGATGGATCCTTTGGAAGGATCATACAGATATTCACAGAAGAAAACATGTTCAAAGATTGCAGGGACATCTTGAGGCAGGTCCTGCTTTTTCCTTACCTCACATTTTCCTTCAATCATATCAACTGGTACAGTATGCATTTCTTCAGAATAATAGATCTGACCAACCACCCAGAGAAGACAGCAAGTGATCAAAAATATCGCACTGAAATTCAATTTGTAATTTATCAAAGTTCATATTCAATAATCAAGATAATCATGTGGTACAGACTTTAACTAAGAATAATGTAGGCATAAAATATCCTGGTTTGTTTATATGTAAACTATCTACTACCTCTCGAATATCTGAACAGTATGCTTTATCAACTGAGATGTCCTCTGGTCTGAAAAATCTTCTGATTTTGACATGAATAGAACTTGCATCATCTTGTTTAGATCGCTTTGGCCCACTAATTTCAGTTAGCTGACATATAACGTATGCCTTCAATCCCACATTTCTTCCACCCTTGAAAATTTCACCCTCCCTTTCAGCAGAAAAGAAACTAGGGCTAACATAGACATAGTCATATGTAAAGTATTCAGTTCCTTGGTATATAAAACTGATCATTGATGCATTCAATTTAAAACTTTCTTTATCACCATCAGCATCCTTTATTTTGCAAGATTCACAAAAGCCAGATCCAAGACCCATTGAACCAGATGGAAGAGTGAAGAAAGCACCTCTATCAGGACAATACAAACTTTTACAGTAATATTCAATTGGCAATCCTTTTTTCTTCCTTTCTTCTGCCCTTTCTCTATCAACTTTATCAGCATTGGCATTCATTTTTCTGTGTTCATGACCCCAAGGCATCGATCTTATATCCACCATTATGATTTGTTGTATGTCTTCCAGTTCAAAGTCCATGCACTCATTTGTCAGAAATATTTCCCTTTCATTTCCCGTGTTTCCTAATACTGTTTGGCAGCTTCTCTGCATCATTCTTCCATGAAACATTTTACTCCCGTCCAATCTTTTAAACATGTACTCCACAAAACTGATGGCTGGAAGATCATCAGATTCGTCAACTTGTATCAAAACTGCCCCCCCAACAGTTACCACATCTCCCTGGACGATGGCCTGTTTATATAAAGCTTCACCTGTAGCTCTTTTGCCAAAAGATTCCCCATCCCATTTTGTTTCCTTGTTACTTGAACATGACTTAGTCCGTTTAGGTGCAGAGCAAGGTTTCTGATTTTTTTCTGGAACTACCAAGTTCTCCTCCGGAACATCATCATCTTCCTTTTCCTCTTGCTCTTCAACATCATCCTCCTCTTTAACATCACAATTTATTCCCTCATTCAATTCATCTGGTAAGTAATTTGAATAGTATTCCCCCCAGATTCTGCTGATTAGCCTGGTTGTTGTTGCCTGCATAGGCTTCCTCTTAGAAATGGCACGTGCCATTCCACCTCTGGGATTCAGGTTTGACTCATCCCTCTGCAAAAGCTTCTTCTTCTTGACAAGCCATTTGGTATGGTGCCTCTCTTCCATTTTCTTGGTTAAGCCAATCACAAATGCACACTTCTTAATATTTTGATCAGGATATTCTAAAAACTGTTGCAGAATAATCTGTCCATGTACAACCACATATCTTTCTACAACACCTGGATTAGATGATACATAAGCCGGGTGATCTTTGTCAAAATCTGACACCTTCTTGATGACATCCAAGAAAGAAAGCCTTGCTACCCGGGACTGATCCTTTAACAGAGAAATTATACAAATTGCAAGCCTTGCAGTTTTGAGAACTGGTTTATACCAAGACTCATATTGTTTTGAAGGTTTTCCAAGTCTATACCTTAAGAAATTGAAGGAAAATAACTCTCAGTCATTCATGAAAAAAGCATTATAATGCACTTAGATGACCCAAAAAATTGATATCTGTTCTCAACCTACTTACTATAATCTTAACTTCTGCTAAACAAGTTGACAAATTCACTATGCTATAACCAAGACACTTCCTCTGTGCAAACAAGTTTCAGAATTAAACTCTTTATAGGTGTAGGAGGTACACTTCATGCAATATTTCAAGTAATATATCAAAACAAGACCTAAAAATGCTTCTAATAAATGCTTTCTTAGTTTTAAAAGAATCTAACCATGCACGTCTGAAGAAAAAAAAGAGCAGAGGAGCTAGAGGTTTTTATTTTGTTGAACAGGAAGTGGGGAGTAAAAGGTATACCAGGCCATATCAGTCCGTATCGAAATAAAAACCATCGAGGATCCAAACTCAATCATCCACTCCTTAATTGCACTCAAATAAACTGGAATACCATCAATTTCAGAAGTCCCAGATCCACTTGAAAGAGAGTGAGTGGACTCGCCATCAAAATTGTATCCAGAACCATCATCAGCAGTCACAACCCCTGACCCAAATATTGTCACATCAATTTCAGCACATGGTTTCATGGGGAGGAGCTCTAGTGAAATCAGTCTAGAGTCTGAGTTGTACAAAGCCCAGTTGTGGAGCATGCTTCTTGGCAATTCATCAACATAGCCAACGCCATGGTCAAAGACCATATACTCATCTGTCTCTTCACTGGATGTCTTGTAATATGCAGGTAGCGGGTAGTCATTTGCGATTTCGTCCTCATTGATCTTAATGTAGTATTTGCTAGATGGTGCTGAACCATGGTTTTTCTTCTGCTTCATTGAGTGCCAGCGCTCTTCTTCCTGTAATAGCCTTGCCAATTTTAAATCATCGTTTTCTTCGTCTGGACAAGATGTAGCAGATTTTTTCATTTTATTTTCTTGATCTCCAGATTTTGGACCAATTCTCAGACTCCCATGTGAAGACTCAGTCCAAGCTTGAGCAAGATCTACTAGATTGCTGCTCTCATCCCTTAAGGCACCAAGAACAGGTAGCTCAATAAATAACTTATCATTCTTCTTTGATGTCTCATCCAAACCTATAAGTTGGTTATAGATGAACTCACCCTGAGAAACAATGAAATCCCTGATAGATACACCACGGGAGAAGAACTTCATACCACTCATTACACGGACAACCCCAGCAAGCAATTCATCAAGGGTTATATCAGGATTTCCTCCATAAGATCTTGAGAGTTTCTTGTAAACCTCTACACACGCACTAGCCTTTGCATAGAAATGATCATAGAACTTCTTGTAACTACTTGATGGTTTGATACAATCATAGTCCGCAATAACCGTTGACACCCATATAACTGGTGATCCATCTTCATAACCAGAGATGGCCCATTCTTCTATACGTCCAAAGCCTTCACATTTGACACCCTTTGGTTTTTCTATGTCAGCACATTCTTCAAGTGGTAAGATGTGACCAGAGATAAAAATGTCATCGACTTCTAGCATTTCAAAAGGCTGTGAGATTCCGTCTTTATTGTGAAAAATGAAATCGACAAGTCTTCTACATGGGCGGCCATTTTCTTTTCCAGCTGTCAGACGAACAGCAACAGCTTCTTCCTGTACACTCCAGTCTCTATTTGTCTCAATAACTGAGTCTTTTTTGGATATACGAAGAGGTTTCTCCTTAAAGTCTAAACAGGCAGCAGAGCGTTTTGGCATTTTACGCGAGACACTGGGCTCCTCGTCAGTTTGAGGAGCAAGTCTCTTTCTTTTTTTTTGTTCAGCTGCCTCTTCCTTCACCAACACAGAATCTATCTTTCTTTCCTTTTTCATCCCTATAAAAAGAGATCAAAGTCAGGGAAATTCAGGGAAAATGAGCGCTCGAAAAGATTAGCAACAAATACCATATGTTACATTACATTAGGTGACTAATGATCAATCTATGGAATTGAGAGGAAATAGTGACAAATTAAGAACATTTGAAAAGAAAAGGAAAAAAATTAATTGTAATTCTACCATGCGAAACAATTGTGTCACAAAACATAACCAACTTAGAAAATTAGTGACGCACACAGACTTTACTTTCAGGTTAATGAAATGTCTTAAGCACAACTGCTAAATGGTAATAATGGCAGTGTTTAACAGTCCATTTAAATGACAACAAACGTGACTAGATTATTGAATATTGATAAACAATAAAAATAAAAAATATCACAATGTCGACACAACAATGTTACTTGTGAAAAAGACCAGCATCAAGCATCTAAAAAGCTCCTAGATTGATCATATTGGTAACACAGGCTTTAATGAAAAGTCAGGCAACCAGAAACCCTTTCATTCTAGAAGTAACATCAAATTTAGGACAGGGAAACACTAAAACATTGATCATAATAGTTGTTTGTCACCAAATTCCATAAAATGCAAGGACGAAAGAAGCACTTGCACAAATATAATACTCTTCTAAATTTGAGACCTACTTATAATTTACATGGGCTTATCCATAGCATGTGCTATATGAAACATCTATCATCCCACTAATTGAAATTGTTTAAAAGAACCCACAGTTAGCAAGTCAGCATGCTTCATCCTAGGACCAAGTCCTAGAATTTTCAGGTGGCAATATAGGGGCACCTTAGCCATAGTGAACTTGATCTCGTAAGCGATCTCTGCTCAAGAAAATTTTTCATAGACAACAGTAAAATCCTTCAAAGTAAGCTTATTAAGTCAATAATTAATCTTTGTTGCATGAAGATGGTTAGTTCATGTACCTACGAAGGAATCATTACAACAGTAACAATAATTGTAGCTATAATTATGTTATCTTGTGAATACAGTAAATCTCGTTAATTGATTTCTAATCAACCATTTTGTGTACAAGTAATGTTTTAAATTTAGGACGTTTGTAAGTGGATAATGCGTATAACACCAACTAATAGCGTTAAAAGTTTGTCCAACATTACTTGACATTTAATATTGGCAGAGTTAATATTTCGACCACACGATCAAGTTCTAAGGTGCCATAAGTATTTAATGAACTGGACATGAACACAGGATACCTACAAGCACAGTTTTATTTAATTCATGCGAGGCTTTCGAAGTCAGCCATACAACCAATATATGCTTGCATGTACATATGCTTCACCATTTGTCAGTACTACGTGGTCTAAAAAAGCTACTTTTTGATGGTCTTTCTTTTCAGACAGCGCGTGCAAACAAAGGCAGTGGTAAGAAGTAACCCAAGATTCATTAATAATTGCACACAAAAACTGCTTTTAGTTACTATTTGTTCTAGATTGTTTTAGTTTAATAAGAAAGTTCAATAATTACCTTACGACAGCAGACATAATTAATTGCATAAGTGATCTACTATAAAATTAAAAGTCAAGACATGAATTATCAATAGCTTTACAGAATTTAGAGTCAAACAAATCATAATCAGTTTAGGTCAACCGTAAAATAAATTAAACTATTAACAAAATCAGAAAATAGAAAGGAAACTGGCAAACAAGTATTAACCCTAGCAAGTCACTGGTGAGCAGCCAAATGGATTTGGAAGGAAGCAACAGACCCAAACTGAAGAAGGAGAACGTGAGAGAGTAGAGAATCAGTTGGAGAGAGATTGAAGGGCCAAAAGATTTGATTTTGGGATTTTGCCAATTACGGAATGAGATTTCAGATTTAAGGGAAGAGAAAAAGGCTGAAACGTGGGAAGATCTGGAATACTAGCATGTAAATCTTGAAATGATGACAAAAAAATTTATGAATTCTTTTAAAAACAAAAAAAATACTCAGGAGGCAGCTCCGCCCCTGCTTCAAAATGCAGACAGAAATTACTGTGGCTACATATCCTAGATATCTATATCAAGCAAACAAACATATTGCAACAACAGTAAATTCATCAAGATACATGTCAAACAGATTGTTATCAAGGTACAACGTCAGATCGATGTAAAAGAATGCAATCGTCATTATCAATTTGATTTCAGGTAAGCCACGCACACACATTAACATCTAATTAACGCATACATAAGCAAAAGAGAGACGAAAAAAATTACCGGCATCGGAATCCATCGACTCTGACAGAGCAGCAGATCCCATTTTTCCTGAGTGCCGCCTCCTAGAACCCTAATCTTTTACTTTTCTTTTTGGGCTTTTAGTGTCTGAATGAAATCTGCCCAACAATTGACCAATCTCTCAGTAATCAGTAATGACCAGTTATATAAGGGTTTCTTTCCATGGCGGGAGGTGAGTTTTGAAACTAGAGCAGAGGAGGGAAGGATTTCTCTCCACTTTTTAAACACTTATGGTCCCCCGTCCCATCCGCTTATAGGAAAGATTTCCCCACCTGACCATGTGTGTGTGATTTTCAGACAATTATTTGGTCGTACTTAAAAAAGAAGCATTTTTTTTTCGTTTTTTTTTTTTTAAGAAAAAAGTAAGTACGGCAGACCTTGTTTATAAATGGAATGGAACGACTTCTCTTTAATGTGTGTTTATCTCCCATTATTATAGAAAAAATGGAGTAATGAATAGTATTTTTTAAAGAATGTGTAGTTAAAATTTAAAGTAATTTTATTGGTTTATGTGTAGAATATATTTATGGTTTAATAGCACAAAACGCCCCTACGTTTGGCATGTAGTGTGCAAAACGTCCATATGTTTCATTTTTTTTTTTTTTTTGCATTTTCGCCATTATTTCAACGTTGTATTGCGGAAGACGTCATTTTCACTGTTTTTTAGTGTAAAATGACCAATATACCCTTCTATATAAATAAAAATAAAAATAAAAAATAAATTGTAATTATACTCCCAAACTTTTTATAAAGTGCAAGTGAATCCAAAAGCCTTATTAAAAGGCTTAAACATAAAACGTCTTTACATCGACACTTATTGTGGAAAACGTCCTTACGTTTCAAACTTTTTGTACTTGGTTCAATGGCACAAAACGTCCATATGTTTGACACTTATTGCGTAAAACGTCTTTATGTTTCATTTATTTTACATTTTCGTCATTATTTCAACGTTTCATTGCGAAAAAGTCATTTTCACTATTTTTTTGAATGTAAAATGACTAATATACTCTCATATTTAAATAAAACAAAAAAAATGAAAAAAGAATTACAATTATACTTCCAAACTTTTTAAAAAATGTAAATGAGTTCAAAAACCTTATTAAAACATTCAAACCATCAGCCTTCTCCTCCTCCCTCAGCATTGTCCTCCCTCCACCACCTAAACCACCAGACCCCACCACCATTAAATTTATTCCTTTTTTCATTTTTTTTGTTGTATTTAAATATGATGGTATATTGATCATTTTTATTCAAAAATAGTGAAAATGACGTTGTCCGCAATAAAATGTTGAAATAAGGACGAAAATGTAAAAGAAATGAAACATAAGGACGTTTTACGCAATAAATGTCAAACAAATGGACATTTTGTGCTATTGAGTCAAGTACAAAAAGTTTGAAACGTAAGGACGTTTTCTGCAATAAGTGTCAAACGTATGGACGTTTTGTGCTTAAACTTTTTAATAAGGCTTTTGGACTCACTTGCACTTTTTAAAAAGTTTGGGAGTATAATTACAATTTATTTTTTTATTTTTATTTTCCTTTTTTTGTATTTATATAGAAGAGTATATTGGTCATTTTATATTAAAAACAGTGAAAATGACGTTTTGTGCAATGAAACGCTGAAATTAGGGCGAAAATGCAAAAAAATGAAACATATGGATGTTTTGTGCTATTAAGCCAATATTTTATTGGGTGAATGTGTGGTGAAAAATCTTACTATAACAAACAATGTTTTGGAATAATGAGAGACAAACAGGGCCTTAAGGTGTGAAACTGTTGAATGAATTAGTACAATTTTGTGTTTGGAAATTAGAAAGGACGAACAATAAATGAAATTGTTATTGATTCTATTTCATATGTACGCGAATTTCAAGCATGGTAGATAGTGAATGGACTCGGAATAAATCGACCAGGTGGAGAGGATATATATCAGCACTAACTGCAAGCAGGAGTAGAATGGGAGCATCTGACACGGAATCAGGGTATATAGAAACCATGATTGTTGGGACAATCTTGTCGAAAACCACTGAATTGCCAATACTAAAAAAGAAGCAATTTTTTTCTAATGAGAAAAATATCATAGACCTGAGTTTCGTGGAGTGTGAAAAATATTTTCGCCAGTGCATGAAAAAAGTGTGAGGGAAATTGCAACTGTAGAGAATTTCAAAACGTACGAAGTGGTAGCTCTTTTATCGGCTTAATTGTGAACTTTGATGGACACACTATGGGAGGGTAAGTTGTGGAGGTTTTAGTGGGTACGGGGCAAGGATGTACATTTCTCTTATTGGAGCAAATTGTTTGTATATTTTGGGTGTTAAGAGGAGAGCAAACTTGGGGACTACATGATGGCGTTGCTAGGTCTAGGTTGGGTGGGGGAACTTTTGGTGAAGGGAGAGGGGGGGAGAGCGAGTGCAAAAGGTGTAAATAGTGGGTTCGTGCAGCACCATTGATCACCTCCTTCATGTGGCACAGCTTGAGTTATAAATCCATATTGCAATGAGAAAGCTTGAGGGAGTTGTTGGCGTTGAGGCTATGGCGGTGGACTATTTGGGGTGTGTGGTTGAGGCGAATATGAAAAGAGTGGTTGGGTTCTTCTAAACCAGAAGATGTGGAAGCCGTTGCATTAAGAGAGAGACTCTGGTTTGCTTGTGAAAATGGGCTCGAGATGGCGACTGCAAGATGATATTCATTACGTGTAGCTCAGAGTCCTCATTTAGGAATGGGAGTTGTGGTCCATGTTGTTTTTATTCTCAAAAGTGGGACTAGGGTGGACCATGAACTCAAGTTGTGTGCTAAATTAGCTAATTTAATTAGTTGGGCTAACTGCATTCTATTTTACCCTATTCATGATGACATTCCTAAACCCTTGTTTGACACATATTCTCTAAAAATATATTTTTTCAAAATTCATTTTCAATCACACATTTTTCAATATAATAATATTTTCCATCACATCAATAACATTTCCTTACTTTTTAATCACATATTTATCATCATATTACTATTTAAAATACATTATTTTCTCAATAATATCCACCAAACACATTCTAAACGAGAATTTAGTTGTTTCGATAAATAACAAATATAGAAGACCTGCTTCTAAGGTCTTGGAAAGTGTTATCCATAGAAGAAATGGAAATTTTGTCGCGACTCTCCAGTCTTGATAGAAAGCTAGAGATCCAAATATTTTTAATTCGTTAGCCCCTCGCCGGATTTTTGATTTTTGCTTGTGGTGGCTATTGCCCTTTAGATGTATGATATGATAGCACTTGGGTTCTGTCTTAGCCTCCGTTTGTTTCTCATTTTTCATCCATAAAATTGAAAAATATGACCGTTATCTATCACATCAAACCATCAATTTGAATTTCTATCTCTTGGTGGGGCCAATAACGGCTATATTTTCATTCTCATTCTATAATAATGAAAATCAAACGGGCCCTTATTCTCATTTCCTCTCTCCAACTTGTGAAACAATTTTATGTAGTCTTCAAAAAATTATATAATACATATTTGTACCTCTTTTAGTTAGAAGCCACCAAAGGGAACGAATCGACCCACATCATAACTCCAATGATAAGAATTTAGATTTTGGCTACTCTTGATTTACCAATTTAAATAATAATTTTGATCTACTCTACAAAGGACCAAAGATTGTATTGATCTCAATGACGTGGCCAACAAATCCCGATTTTGCTCATGTTCACGAGTAAAGCTCCTGCACACTTAGACAAATTGTTAAAAGCACGTGGCATTCTTCAATGGTAAGGAGACGACCTCAAATACTATGACACTCAAGGTAATCAACTTATATATTTGAATATAGGATGAACGGAAGACGTGAACTACAAGTATGTTTATAGTTACTAGATTGAAAGTGTAAAATTGCATTACTTTCAAATGACACTAAGAGCCTGTTTGGGAGCAATTCTTAAGCAATTTTTATCTTTTTCTTACCGTTAACAACTGACAAATTCGAGTTCCAAGAATAGTAAAAAATGATGGCTGAGGAAATGTGTACAAATAATGCTAACATTTAATAGGTGTAACTATTTCATTAGTTCTCGTCTTTTTCATAAAATAATGAAGTCAACAGTTGCTGCAAAATCTGACCCATTTGTCCACACCAACGGTCAATAAAACTCTTAAAATCTTCAAAGAATTTCTCCTAGACAGGCCCTAAGTGTGAGCTTTTATAGTAAAAAATGTGAAGAGGTTACCTTTGGATGAAAGACACTCGGTCCCATCTTAACGGTTGATGCGTCTTCTTTTAGGTGTCACTTATGCAGTACTAGGTTTAAAGGGTATTTGATGATTCTGAAAAATTATCAACATATAGTTTAGGTTGATATCTAAAAAGTAGACTGGCATGTTAGTTAAGTGTGACCAGCTGTAGATAGCTATGTCAACGAGCCAGCCGAGCCGAAAAAAAAAGCTCGGGCTCGACTTGAGCTTTTTTGGGCCCGAGTAGAGTCCGACCAAAAAAAAAAAGGTTCTGCCCGAGCTTTCAACCCGACCCTTAGCGGGCAAAGCCGAGCCTGCTCGGGTTTTTTGATTTTTGATTTTTTTTTAAAGGGTACAGCAGGCAGCCTTTTTTTGTCTTTACGGGCAGCTAAAAATAGTTGCCTGCAAAGGCAGCAACAACAACTTGCTGCCTGCAAGCTGCTGTTGCAGGCAGCTAAAAATGCAGGCAGCTTCTTTAAAAAAAATTAATTTTTTTTTTAAAATGGTAGGCTTGCCCGAGCCGACCCAAGCCTCAGCTCGGTGTAATCGAGCTCGAGCTGTCCGAGCAGACGATATTTTTTGCCATCCCTAGCTGTAGAGAGATTACATCATGTAACACCCTAAATTTTATTGACTTAAATTTTGAGGTGTTACTGATATCATTTCATAATCATACATGAAGCGGAAATATTTAATTGAAAATTTAAACTTTAATAAATTTAAAATTTCATAATATCGAATTAAATCATACCAAAAACGTTAAATCACGGAACTTAAAGCATTCATTGGAAATCTAAGAAATACTAAATCTCTAAACGAAAAGAAAACTAATTACTAATGATTTTATTGAAAATGTTTTACTTGGCAACCCGCGCGCCATTTATTCACCATCCACGTTAAATCGATCTAATCTGAAAAGTTAAAATTTTGAAGGAATGAGTATTTTTAGCCTAGTAGGATACGTACGTTTCAAACAATATAATAAATTTTTTTAAACATAAATTTATGACATTCCATACCACCATTTCATCAAGAGAAGTTGGAGATCAATTGAATGCTCTAAGACATTTATGTGCAATCATTTGAGAAAATCCATAGGAAATCTGACATTTTATTTCATTAAGCTCGAAGGTCAATAAGCATTTCATGAAATAAATTACGTAAAAAAAATTATAATATTGTAATGACAGGTCAACTTGCACATAGTATCCTATCTCGTTAAATGAATTATTGAACGAAATATGAAAGCACGTGTCCAAATTCTTTTCTCGAAATCTCTGCTTCTGTGAAAGTGTTGACAATAATATTTGATGTATGTAAACTTTCTAATTTTCAACATTACTCTCTCTTTCTCTTCCACTCCCTCTCCCTCTCTCTGTATGTGTATATATGTAATTGTGCCCCAGGGCACATCTTCAAGTGGTAAAAAGGGAAGGTGAAAAAATTTCAACATTATTTGAGACTGCCGCGTCAAGGGTTCGAATCTTGAAATATGGATTTGACCATTGAGTAAGTGTAAGTGTACAAACAACTTTCCACCATATACCGTTAGAGGCATAATCTGCGATTTACCTCTTTCACCAAAACTCAGGACAGAGCAAGTGGAGGTCGTCAAAGATGCGGTTCATCCTTTATATATGTAATTGTGTGTGTAAAAGCTCCACCATCATGCCTATATATATAGGTAATTATGACCTAGAAGTTGCATGTAAAGTTGGAAACCGTGTATTGAAAGAGTTTGGTTTAAGGTAGGCTTTGAATATGAATAGTTTTCAATACAAGTCAACCAACCAATCATGTAATGAAATTTGAATTTATCTCTATACAAAAACATACACGCAGGCTGATGGGTTGATCTAAATTTTTTGATAAGCCAAAACGTTTAAATATAATTATGCTTAAATATATCCTAATCATTCAATTGGCTAAAAACTAAATTGGGAGATAATCAATACGGTATTTTCTAATGAAAGTGGAGATTATCATTTTAATTCCAATGAATAACAATAAGGTCCCGTTCGGGAGGGATTAAAAGCCAATTAAAATTGAAAATATGGCCGTTATTGGGTTCCACTCGCCTAATAAAAGTCAACAATAACGACTATATTTTCAATTTTAATCCGATTTTAATCCCTACCATACAAGGCCTAAGACTTTTGATGCCATAAAAATTTGAAGAGTCATTTGGATAAGAACTAGTTTTAACATAGAGAAATTAGGATTAATATTAAACTATATCAAAAGATTATTATTAACAATTATCATTTATCCTAATAAAAAAATTTATATTTAACAAAAATATTTATCATACACGTGAAATCATGGAACCAACTTTAATTAATTATCATTAGAGGTAACTTATTTGATCTTCAATATTTTTGGTCTAACTTATCCTAAATAACTTTTTCTTGAGCCTAATATGCACAATTTATTACGATCTATCCAACGAGCCCAATATTTATATACTTATCATCACTCTATCAAAATCTAAATATTTGATCCAAAAACATGAGAATTTAAAACATATTTCACTTTAATCCCTCAACTTTCAAAATAATAATATATAGAACAAATATTTTTTTTTTTATTCTAAAATTTTCGGACGTTACACATCAATCCATTGTAGAAGACAATGTATGAAAGATCTCTTGAATGAGACAAAACAAGATGTCTACGTATGCTAAGAGGCTAGTCGTATCAAAATTGCATTGTAGTAGCCGTGGCACCTCGTCTCTGTCATGGAGGGTTAGCTTTTGCATAGCTCCTCGACTAAGGTTATATATCACTTTGACTAGAAGAAATAGAGTTTTGAATAGTATTTTTTGGAAAATGTATGGTTGAAAAGTAAAATAATTTTATTGATTTGTGTGTAGAAAATATTATTTAGTGAATATGTGGTGGAGATTGGTTACTGTAGGAAACAATGTTTGATAAAATGGATGACAAATAGGGGCCGAATTAAAATTAGTTAGTCCAACCTTCTCTCTCACGCGCACACATGCACATCCTCACAAACACACAATTTGTATGTCCCCGCACCCACCCCCCCCTCCCCCCTCTCTCTCTCTCTCTCTCTCTCTCTCTCTCTCTCTCTCTCACACACACACACACACACACACTCACTCAGAGTTGTATCTATCATCTAACGTCCTCTACCTCCATCTCTTTTATAAAGCCTTCCTCACCTGAGCAATGATATCCATTTAGAGTTATGATCATCATCGATTTATATAGAGAGGACATTGTTATATTCTTCAATAAAAATGTATGTTCCAACTTTATGGGACAATGCTACAATTGTCTCGTTGTCGCATAAACTAATGAGCATCACTCTACCTAAATGGTATTATTCTTCTCGCTTACTATTGAGCAAATGTTGTCCTGAGACGTTTCCAATATTGCTATGCATGTTGGTTTTCTTTAATTTTTGTGAGTTTTCTCTATTTGTTATTCGAAATGAACAATAACAAAGATTGATTTTAAGTATCGAATGTTGTGATTCATTCGTTTAATTTTTTGGAATTGAACTGCATTGTTTTTTCACTTTTATTTTCGCTTAAAATGTATTGGCCATACGTACCTGCTTGATTACTTATCCTCTACTTTGACGTTGTAGGTTTTTGTCATCTTTTTTGTTTTTTTTGTTTTTTTTGCCCAAAATGGGATTGCGATTCAGATGTGTGGCGCTGACAATTTTTGAAATGAGGTTAATCATTTTGTCCATATTTGAGCCACCCGTTTTTAGAACAAATTTTGTAAAAAGTGTTTTTTTGGATAATTTGTGTTAAAAAATAGAAAAAATTTAGGTTTAAATGTAAAATTATTTTATTGAGAGAATGTGATTAAAAATAAATTTGCAAAAAACCCAAAATGCAATAAGGCCAATGGGGATAATATTGGTTTGAAAAGAATGTGTGCTATCGATGTGGCGAGAAATGCATTTTGCCCCCGATTGCAAGACATACATACCTAATAAAGACTATGAGCAGGGCAAGAAGAGAAAGGTTAAAGTCTTTACTTTCCCAGGAAGAGGCAACAGAGGATCCGAACGTAATAGCAGGTATTTTATCAATATCTGAACTACCTGTACATGTTCTTATAGACTCGGGAGCTACCCATTCATTTATCTCTACCGCATTTATCGCTAAATCATGTATAACATATGAGAAATCAGATTGCGTTCTAGAAGTTATTATCCCATCAAGTAGAACTTTGACCAATCAGATAGCTAGGGCAGTAAAACTAGAAATTGATGGAAATGAATTAAATATTTATATATATCTCCAAGACATGAAAGGCTTTGATGTTATTTTGAGAAGGAAAAATTAGAGCCATAGTACCAAACATTTCATTTAGTAGCAGACTTTATCCAAACCTTTCATTTGTGTTACCCATGGTACCAAGCCTTTTAGAAATTCTTACGTGGAGTCCAAATGGACGGTTTCCATTAATTTGACCATTAGTTGACCAAAAGTCCATGGTCTAACCAAATTTTGACTAATGTTTAGAGGGTAAATGGGTAAATTTACATTTTTCATATAAATTAAAATAATTAAATAAAAAAATAAAAAACAACCCACCCATCCAAATCATCTTCATCTTCCCCATGTCCATACAATCCCCTTTCCTTGTCCCAAAATCACTGCTACCTAGGTCGTCGATTGTCACCGCCATCCAATCCATCATTCACATTTCCCTGCCAAAACCCCTCACCACCACAACCCATGTGCACCAATGACAACACCTGAAAATACCCAACACCTCATATTCTAACACCGTCACCCCAATAGAAGCAACTCACATCCGTGGAAGAAGAGGAGTTCGATGAAGACATGTTCTTCTAGGAAACCCTTCTTCAGTACAAGGAGGAGGACTCACAGTGCCACGCCCTTTCCGAGCGTCTGGGTAGTGGAAACATCCTGCTCTTTCTTCATTATACATCAATCAGTCTTAGAACATTAGTAAGTAATGAAATAAAACTCAAAACACTTCAATTCTGCTGCTGCCAATGTACCATGCGCTCCGATTCTTATACCTTCCTCACGAGGGGATTGGGGAGAGATATGGCTTCTTAACATTTTAAAATTGAGGTTTTTGGAATTGTTATGATCGCTGAAGCATAAGATCATGTTCTAGTTTTGAGGCAATGTTAGGGCTGAAAGTTGAGACAATGGCAACTGACAGCTGAGTGAGGCTGGTTTTGGTTTTTGAGTGAGGGGGTTGGGGAAGAAGGAGATGAGGGTAGGTGGGTGTGGTTTTGTTTTTTTTTTTTTTTTTGTTTTTTAATTTTTTATTTAAGTATTTTTTTTTTGTGAAAATTATAAATTTACAATGTTACCCTTTTAAAAATTGGTTAAGTTAAGTTAAATTTTATTATTCTGGTCAGCTAACGGTCAAACTAACTGAAACCATCCATTTAGACTCCAGGTGAGAATTTCTAAAAGGTTGGTACCGTGAGTAGCACAAATGAAATGTTTAGGTAAAGTCTGCTTCTAAATTAATGATTTGGTACCGCTGCTACAATTATCCCTTTTGGGAATGGATTGGTTGAGGAGCACCACTTTGGTCGTGAAGGCAGAGAAGATGTTTAAAAAGAAATCTTGCTTTGGATTTTTAGTGAATATAACTTAGCAAATAGAGCTTCCTATCAGTGTGGTACCAATTGTACGAGATTTTATTGATGTATTCCTAGATGACCTACCTGACACTCCACTAGATTAGACAAGTGGAGTCTACAATTGATCTCATGGAGTGGTGCTAATGTCTAAATCTCAATATTGGATAGTGTCGAATGAATTACAAGAGTCGAAGATATAGCTATAGGAATTATTGGACAAAGGTTACATCCGACCAAGTGTATCTTCTTGGGGTACACAAATTTTGTTTGTAAAAATGAAAGATGATTCAATGGGGATATGCATTGAATACCGTGAGCTAAATCGGTTGACTATTAAAAACATATATTACATTTCTCGAATTGAAGACCTTTTTAATCAGTTTAAGGATGTAACGATATTTTTCAAGATTGACTCCGATCAGGTTATCACCAGCAGAAAGTGAAGGCAAATGACATTTCAAAGATGACATTTAGAACTTGCTATGGTCATTATGAGTTCACTGTGATTCCTTTTGGATTGACGAATGATTCCACAATGTTCATGAATTTGATGAATATGGTATTTTATCAATATCTAGATCAATAGATCATCGTCTTCATCAATGATATTTTGGTGTATTCAAGGAACAATAAGCAACATGAAGAACAACTTAACATAGTATAGGAAACATTAAGGAGAAATTATATGCCAAATTCACACGTCTTGAATTTGGCTGGATCGTATAGGTTTTCTGGGTCATGTAGTTATGTGCAAGGGATTAGAGTAGACCCTACTAAAGTTAAGGCGGTAACCAAATGGTTTAAACTGTCGAATATAGGTAAAGTCTGTAGCCTTTTGGAACTAGGTAGTTATTATCGAAGGATTTTCTAAAATAGTTGGGCCAATGAACCAACTAATCAGAAAATGGGTGAAATTTCAGTGGATTGAGAAGTGTGAGAAGAGTTTTCAAAATCTCAAAAAGAAATTGGTTACAGCTCCATTGTTAGCTGTACCAGAGGGTTCAGATAGATTTCTTATATATAATGATGCATCAACTGGGTTTGGCGTGTATATTGATTCAAAATGGAAAGGTGATTGCTTATGCCTCAAGAAAGTTAAAACAACATGAGCAAAACTACCCCACACAAGACTTAGAATCGACAAAGCTGGTACATGCTCTAAAGATATGACGTCACTATGTCTACTAGAGAAAGTATGACATCTATACGGATCATAAGAGCCTGAAATAGTTCTTCACTTAGAAAAAGTTGAATATGAGATAGAGATGGTGGTTGGACTTGATTAAGGATTATGACTGAACTATCTATTACCATTTGGGTAAGGCTAATGTAGTCGTCGATGCCCTTACTAAGAAGATAGTGGAACAGTTGGCATCTCTACCACAACTCAAGGACAGTTGGTAAATGAATTTGAGAAATTGAAATTAGAAGTTGTCATCCCACTAGCTTGTGTTACTACAAAGATTATGAAATTAAAAATCCAACATATACTTAAGGATCAAATCAAAGATGCCTAAGACAATGACCCATTCTTGAGAAAGATTAAGGCAAAAGTTGGTACAAGTAAATGAAGGATTTTGCCATAGCAGATGATAATACTTTGATGTTTGAGGAAATATTATATTTACCAAAGGACGAAGAAATAAGAAAATAGATATTAGAAGAAGCTCACTCTATCCCATACGTTGCACATCTAGGTGGTACAAAAATGTATCAAGACATTCGCGATACATTTTGGTGGAAAATGTGAAAAAAGAGATTGACCTCTCTGTTAAAAGTGTATGATATGTCAGCAAGTTAAGTCAAAATATCAGAGATCATCCAGACCCTTAAACCCATTGGAAAATTCCAGAGTGGAAGTGAGAGAAGATAGCTATGGATTTTGTTGTGGGTTTTTCGAAGACAACCAGGAGGCACGATGCTATCTGGGTAATTGTAGACAGATCGACAAATTTGACTCATTTTAGTCCAATAAGAATGAACTACAATATAGATCAATTTTCCAAATTATATGTTAAGGAACTTATCGGTTACATGGAGTTCCGACCTCCATCGTCTCAAATTGAGATCCAAGGTTCACTTCCAATTTTGGAAGAGCCTACAAAAAGCTATGGGGACAAAGTTAAACTTCATTACTGCCTATCATCCTCAATTAGAAGACAGTCATAAAGGACTATTCAGACGTTAGAAGATATACTTCGGGCATGTGTCTTAGATTTGTGATGTAGTAGGGAGTGATTCCTACCATTAGTAGAGTTTGTGTAAAATAATAGTTTCCAGTCTACCATTGGCATATATCCTTATAGCCCTCTTGGTAGAAGGTGTAGATCATTGGTTCATTGGGATGAAATTGGAGAAAATAGAATTTTAGTTCAAGAAACTATTACAAAGACAGTGCAAGCAGTTTATAAGATTAGAGAGAATAAAGTCAGCTCAAGATAGATAGAAAGCTATGCAGATCAAAAAACAAAATCAGCCGAGTTTGAAGTCGGTGAGTAAGTATTTCTGAAAGTTGCACCAATAAAACGGGTTTTGAAATTTGGTAAGAAGAGAAAGTTAAAACCTCGATTTATAGGTCTTTTTGAAATTCTAGAAAAAAATTGTGAATGTGGCATACTGTCTCGAATTGCCGCCTGGGCTATCGACGTGCATAGTGTATTTCACGTATCAATGTTTAGGAAGTATGCACAAGATCCCAAGCATGTTTTAAGCTTTGACTCACTAGAAGTGCAGCAAGATCTAACTTATGAAGAGGCTCCCATGGAAATTATTGAGAGGAAAGTGCATGCTTTGAGAAACAAGGAAGTTATCTTGATTAAAATTTGATGGAAAAATTATGGAGTCGAAGAAGCTACTTGGGAGAAAGAAGAGGAGATAAAAGACAATAATTTAGAGCTTTTTGACTAAATGTGGTAATTTTGAGGACAATATTATCTTGAGGGGATAGGATTGTAGCACCCAAATATTTATTTACTTTTTACGTAAGGCTTAAGTTTTGTTAATATTTTGGTTACTAAGAAATTAAGTGATCCATGTCTAACCTTGTCATGCCATTAAAGTCCATAAATTAAAATAATAATACTATCTATGTATTTCTTTTAAAAAGGAAATAAATAATAAGATTTATTTTTTTTAATTGTGATTTTAATTTTTTTTCCGTAAGTATTATGTAGCCAAATAATTAAGTACAATAAAAGTTGATAAAAATATATTAATATGTATCTCATTTTGTAGCTCGTGTTAAATTACGTAAATTGGGCACAAGAAATATTTATTTTGAACGAGACTAATGTTTTCATCTAATATTATATTATTTTATAATTATTTTGCATTGATTGGTTGAATAGATGTGGGGTTTGACGTGTTATAGAAAACAACTAACTTATCATTTTATTATTTGATATTTGCAAGTGGGTATGTATTATGGGATTTAGGGGAGTGTGTGATTCTTTTTCTCAACCATTATGCCACTTTCATTCATCCGCTTCTTAGCCATATTTATCTTCTATATATACTCGAAACACATGGTCATTTGGAAGCACCTTCATATATATTTTTCTCTTCACCAAGTCAAAGCGTTTGGAAGAAATTTGAATCACAATAATCATTTTTCATATTACTTAGCACTTTCAGATTTTCATTTAAGGTAAGATATATAAATTGTAGTAGTTAAAATTCTTATTTCTCCATGATATTTATATTATAATTTCATTTAATGCATTAAGACCTTTGGGTAGACTTTATGTTAAATCATTCGGGATAGACCATCAAGTCTAATTATGTTAAATCATTCGGGATGTTTTATGGCGATCAATTGCTCTAAATCTAAGAATACCGGGTATAGAATGTTTCATTTATATTATGTTAAATACAAATTTTGTACGTATCTTACTAAGCGTTTCATTTAAAATACTCACCCTTACAAAATTTTATATTAGAACGGGTCGTGCTGGACATGTAGAAGATTGGATGAATGAATGCTCACAGGTTCCCTAGTAAAAGTATATTAGGTAGTATTTTATCCAAATAACAGTAAAATATCATCATTTAGGATCTCGAATAAGTGTGGAAACTACACTTATCACACTCCCAAACTTGATTCTCTGTTTGTCCTCAAACAAAACTAAAACCTATCAAACACACAAACACACAATGGTGATTACCTAATTGGTGGCCAGTCAATCAAATAAAGCAAAAATTTTAGCTATCTAACCTGATTTTTTATTTCATGATTGAAATCATAATATCAGATCTATACACAACTTCAAAATCACAATACAGAAATTAAAATTTACTTCTCCAATGTAAAATCGATGTGTGTGTGAAGAATTAAGTATAGCATTATGAATTCATGAATCGTTTCAATTCCCAACCCTCAATTGTCAAATATATTCTTTCATCACTCGTAAAATGCACGCACCCCCAAACTTATTCTTTTCGTTATTTTAAGTGTGTGATCTAATGTTGAATTCTATACTATCCCCACCTCTCTAATTTAGGTAAATCTCACTAATTACCAGTCAATATCTCAATAAATAAGGATTCTCTATTAAGTTTGATTGTTTCAATTTTTAGGACTTAATTAGGCTAACAATCTCTTATCAAAAGTCAAATTTTCTTAAACAAATGTTTGAGACATAATCAAGGTATTTGGTGCATCTGTTTCATGCACTTTTTTTTTTTAGAATTAATTTTTCTTTCAACACTTTTTTTTATTTGCAGCATTCTCTCCCTTAACATTTCTAAATAACTCATGTAACAAACTTTAGGCCGATGACTCTCAGTCGGTTGACTTTAGGTTAACAGGTTTTAACACTCTTACAGATTTAATAACTCGAGTCATAAAGGCTATGAAAAAAAATTTTCAAATAAAATGTGTCTTTTTATGCCTTGATTAGTGTAATATCCCTCATCAAACACTTATTCAAGTAAAATGATTTCTAACTTGAGATTTTCACCCAATTTCATCATATTTACCTTAGATAATCAAACAAAATTTTTAATTTCACACATGAAATCCCCATTCATTTCAACATCTTTCTACAACAGTAAAATCCCCTAAACTATTATAAATTTGATCTAAGAATGTAAAATTTAGTGGTTTTGAATTTAGCATCTATGGTCCACTATTTCAACCTATCCAATTATGAAATCAACTCATTCATATACAATGCTTAACTTAATTCATGTACTCAATATATATGAAATTGCACATGAAAAAGTAAAAATCAATTTATTCATCATTCATAAATCAATTAACGATTCAATATATTTTTTTTAATTACCAGCCAAGCCAACTAACTCATACAAGCACACAAAAAGAAAATATTTTTAAAATTTTCAAATTTTTTTTTATCTAAACTAATGCAATAAAATCACACAAAAATACATAAATATAAGAATGACACAAATACATAAAAAAATGAAAATGAAAAATGAAAACTCATGTTTTCCACCCCCAAACTTAAACTAGAGATTGTTCTCAATGTCTTAAATTCTAAATTCGCATATAAAGATATAAAGGGATGGGGAAGAAAATGAAGAAAAGACTCATCTGATATGACTCATAATCAAATGTCCAACTTCATATTGCTTCTGTTGGCTCCTTGGTCAATATTGGTTTAAATATTCTGCGATGTCATATTCCTACACAATGCGATCAAATAAAGCATTAAGGCTCAAAAATTCGGAATAAGTGTTACTTAACTCTAACATCTAATAAACCAACCAACACATCGAAAACTAAAGGGAAAACGAGGTATAGATGATGAGTCCCTAAAATTGAATAATAAACAATATAATCTAAATTATCCTAAATTATTCTAAATCTAAAAAGCAGAATAAATAAAAGGGATAGAAGTATTGGGTGGCCTCCTAATGAGCGCGACTTTGTTATTTCGGTATCATGAAATTCTGAAGAAAACTTTTGATGCCTTGCTTAATTTGCCTCTTCTGACTTTACTCCACTATTCATTGCTTCTACAAGTTTTAACACTGCCTTCTACAATGTGATATGATATGCCTATCTCCTTCGATTTGAATACGTGGACTTCTTCTTTCTCTTCGGGCTTAATTACAAATTCAATGATAGGGTAATCAATGAAGTCGACAGAATGTTGGTTAGCGTTTTCTTCATTAATTGGCACCTCTTCGTTTTGTTCATTTGTAATTGATCTTTCATCGTCTTTGTTCTCGTCTTCCATAATTGATATCTCATCTGGTTGAATGGCCGATTCACAATTTAAATCCAAGGGCAATGTAAACTTCTTTCTTTCAAACTTTTCGAGCTGATTGTATCCCTACCTTTTAAATTCATACCAGAATATGCTATCTCCAATACACAGTTTGTTTTCATCTAACTTGGTGAGATCAGTGTAGTATTTTGCAATTGCATCCTCGTTCAACATGGAATGACTAAATTCCACAAATGTGTTGGAAGAGATACACTCGCCCACAAGCATGTAGGCTTCAAAAGATGTGTCAATTGTTAGTCTTCGACATCTTAGATATTGTCTAAACCGCAGGAGCTTGAGCTGAAAAAGTTCAGTACATGTATTCACGCAGTAGCTAGTATAATGCACCCCATAACATAATTCACAATATACATCTTCTTCCTCGTCGTCCATTTCAAGGTTATTTGTTGCAAAAATCTTTTTACCATGCCGTGTTAGAATCTTAGATGCATTGCTGAACAACACTTGGATAGAATATCAAGTACGAGAAATCAAGATGGGTAGCCAAAATCAATAATAAAAAATATAAAAAGAATAAAACAAAAAATCTAATTTAATATAAACTATTAAACTAAAATTAAATCCGTTATTCTTCGACAACGGCGCCAAAAACTTGTTCGCGTGAAACCCACAAGCGTACGGGATCCTTGTACAAGTAATAATATTTGTAAGTTAAGAGTATCGTTCCCACGAGGAATAAGGTCTAATTTGTAGTTCAATAGCTACTATTAAATTTGAAGTGTGGTAATATCAAAAAGAGATGATTTGTATGTAATCTATATTAATCATAAACTAACAATGCAAATAAAGTGTTTATCTAATATGTGAATGTTTGTATTGAAATCCTGAATCGCCATACAGCTGTTTAGTTCAATTCTTAATCTTAATCTAGTAAATTTGTGTATTCAAGACAATCAATAATCCACTGTTATTCAATATTCTTTTCCAAGACACATTAAACCTATGTTTAACACGACACGATCCTATTGCTAGTCCGAATTCATATGAAAAAATGCATTGATTCACATGATTTATTGCATATGATTGGACATGCTATAGATATTATTCATAATACCTATTGTCCATGTGTTGATTTTGCCGCGTTCTAGATTTATTGTAAGTATTCCTACACTACAATAAGCAACTTTCTATCTAATTGGTGATCAAACAATCAAACAGTTCAATAAGAATGCAAAACCAATCAAGAAAAATCAAGAAGTACAAAATTCATTGTCTCGAATTAAAATAAATAAGCAATATGGATCATCATTCATCAAATCTTAGTCTTTTCAACCTCATCTTTAAACCATAAACAAAATACTATATTCAAAGTTATTGGAATCTGAACCCCGACCTCAATAAAATAAGAGCTCCTTATCCGATGTGATCTCATCATTTTCTAATAATGCAATATGGACGACATCATAATGACCCAATAGTAGCCAACCTCAACAAGCAATTAGAAACAAGATCACTGGTATGCCTTGCAAGCTCGGCACTGTAGTTGATTTGATTGACAGACTTGAGTCGTCCAATAAGGATCTCATTCTCAATATAAATAAGGATGCATTCTAGACTTATTGTGAGTATTCCTACACTACAACAAATAACTTACTATCTAATTAGTGATCAAGCAATCAAATAGTTCAATGAGAATGAAAACCCAATCAAAAAAAATCAAGAAGTACTAAATTAATTGTCTCGAATTAAAATAAATAAGCAATATGGATCATCATTCATCCAATACAATGAAAAACTAGCCTAACATTCTTATAATTAAATTATACATGAATAATTGGAAAAAACATCACTTGAAAATAAGAAGGATGGAAGAAGTAGGAAAAATCAACGTTCTTGACTCAAATCTTTAAATTGGGCTATAAATCTTCAAAATCCTTATATAATTCACCTTGAATTGATGTGTTAGACTCTTTCTTGTGGTGAAAATTTGGATTTGATATGCTCTGAATTGTTCACGTCGTTCACCTACTCTAGAAAGTAGGTTAAATTTTGTTTTTATAGAAATTTAGATAAAACCAAAAAATTAGGTCGTTCATGCCCAGAATTGGCCTGTGCGCGCCCACTATGTTATTCCTTACCCGCGCGCCGTTCAATTGGTTTGCTCTCGGTAGATAAAAAATAAGCATGTGCGCGCACAGGCATAAAATCTTTCAATTGTTGCACTTTGGTGCTCGAATTTCATTCCTTATATATTTTGGTTCCTTCTTTGTATTTTCTTGACCCTCCATCTTCTAACTTCGTCTAATTGACTCTAACATCTCTCTTATCATCGATGCTAAGTCCGAATCATCTATAAGCATGTTGTGATTTAGTCCCCAAACTTTGTATTTGATACAATGGAGCCATTTTATGCTATCTTTGCATTCTTTTCTCCAATTCTTCATCAAACATTGAGTTTTACTTACAAAATGAAATATAACACAAATTAGGTAGTATTTTATCCAAAGAACAGTAAATATCATTATTTAGGATCTCAAATAAGTGTAGAAACTACACTTATCACTAGTGTTTTATGTCGATGATATATTATTAACCAGGAGAAATATAGGCTTATTGCACGAAAACATGAGATTTCTAACTAAGAATTTTTAAATGAAAGATCTTGGGGATACCTATTTTGTATTAGGAATTAAGATACATTGAGATCATTCTCGGAGTATCCTCGAGTTATCATAAAAAAGCTATATTGAAATAGTTCTTGCTAGATGTAGCATGAAAGATTGTGTACAAGGAGATACTCCAATTGCTAATAGTGACAAGTTTAATCTCAATCAATATCTCAAGAATGAGATGGAAAGGAAAGAGATGCAAAAGTTTCCTTTTGCGTCGGCTATAGGGAGTCTTATGTATGCTCAACTATGTACGCATTCGGATCTAGCCTTCATAGTAGGAATGTTAGGAAGATATATGAGTAACCTTGGAATTGATCATTTGAAAGCAGTCAAACGGGTTATGAGGTATTTATAAAGAACAAAAAACTACACGCTCACATATCGAAGTCAGATCATTTGGAGATCATTGGACATTTCCATTTTGCAGGTTGCCAAGACACTATGAAATCCACTTCGACGTAGACAGGTGCTATTACCTGGAAGAGTGCTAAGCAGTCACTCATAGTTCATTCCACCATGGCAGCTGAATTCATAGCTTGTTATGAGGTAACAAATTAGCTGATATGACTACGAAATTTTGTTACTGAGTTACGAATTATTGATCGTGTTGAAAGATCGCTTAAGATTTTCTATGACAATAAACCTATGGTGCTATATTTAAATAACAACAGAAGTTTTTCGAAGTCTAAGCATATAGACATTATTTTTCTAATTGTTAAGGAGAGATTTCAGAGTAATATAGTGTCTATAAAATATATAGAAACAAACTCCATGATTGTGGATTCGCTCACTAAGGGTTTTCCACCTAAAGTCTTTCATGAGTATACCCCTCATATGTGTCGTTTTATTTGATAATATGCTGATTTAGTGGAAGTTTGTGTTCGATGGATATTCTTTTGATTAGACTAATATTTGTGATATTTATATACACATTTGGTTTTCTGCAAAATAAAGTAAATGGTTTAAATTTGTATTTACTGATAATTGCCTCGAAAACCAAGTACATAACCATTTTACAAAGAGATTTGTAGAAAAGTAAGAGTTTATTGTACTGAGTCGTGAGGTAAGTCGAGTCCCCATTTGGAGGGGACCATTTCTCCTTATTTATAGGGAGAATGAGATCCTTATTGGACGACTCAAGTCTGTCAATCAAATCAACTATAGTGTCGAGCTTGCGAGGTATACCAGTGATCTTGTTTCTAATTGCCTGTTGAGGTTGGCTACTATCGGGTCACTATGATGTCGTCCATATTGCGTTATCATGAAATGATGAGCTCACATCGGATAAGGAGCTCTTATTTTATTGAGGTTGGAGTTCAGATTCTAACAACTTTGAATATAGTCTTTTTGTTTATGGTTTAAAGATGAGGTTGAAAAGACTAAGATTGATCTAAAAAAAAGTTAAAAATAGACATGTTTGAGATCACATTGCATGTAATTTTCTGCTGCACATCCATACATGATCTATGTGATTAAATATATTTAATATAGTGATCATTGCTGGATCTAGTTACAAAACAAGTGTAACAAAGGTTGCTTTGATCTCGTGTAGGAGATTGACCAGATTTTAACTTAGGAGATGTTTCAAGACAAATAACAAATTTA
The DNA here is from genome assembly GCA_035079005.1 of Fraxinus americana. Lineage (NCBI taxonomy): Eukaryota > Viridiplantae > Streptophyta > Magnoliopsida > Lamiales > Oleaceae > Fraxinus > Fraxinus americana. The sequence goes on along the minus strand of JAVHZT010000157.1, from coordinate 170,405 downwards.
GTGTGTACTTAAGGTCGTGAAATATAATTGTCTTAAGATATGTAATACAAATGGTAGATTCTTGGATGTTATTTCCTTTTTTTGATGGGCTTATATGTTTAATTAACAATGGGGAAATTAGACTGCATACTCTAAAAAATGGACAAATTAGATTTATACACTCAAAACAAATTAAAACCTCTATCAACCGTAATTAATACTCCCTAATTCCCCCAATTCAGTTTTGAGTTCTGCCAAGCACCTCCCCCATCAACGTCGTAGCCAAGATCGAAGAGCTACATCTTTCTCTTCCTCAGGCGGCACATCACCTTATATACACACAGAAAACTTTCAAATTCTCATAATTTTCAGAAAATTTGTGCCCCAAAATAAGAGATTCAACTACAGTCTTCATCCCCATCATCATGTTCTATTCAATTTCTGCATATGAGGGATAAATTATATAATTTAATATTTACAAAATCTTCACCAAAAATCAACCTCCATATTTAAGATAAGTCATCACGAACAATTGCTTGGAAAATCAAAATAATCTAATTTACCAGCTCCGATATCCATTCCACATCCGGGTTTGGGGAATCGGAAGTCTTTGGATTTGGATTCGGATTCGGGTTCGGAGCATCTCGGTCCAGAGGATTGTCTTTGCTCAATTTCTCGAACATCCTCGCCCTCAAGTCCCTACCTGATTCGACCCTCTCCATCATTGGCTCCTCAGACCCATAATTCTCGTCCAAGCATCCAAGTACCCCATCCCTGGTCGTGAAACGGTCTGAGTCGGAGTGGTGGGTAGGCTAAAGTACCCGGGTCGGCTGATGGGGAAAGAGAGCCCCACCTGACGATTCAAAGGAGATGGCATGGAATTCGAGGAAGTAAACCTCTTTGAACATTTTAATAACCACACGATGAAAGTCAATAAGTATATGTCCACCATATGTTTGATGAAATGTCCAAATGGTGGAAATTTTTTTATTGATGACAAAGTTTGACAAACGTTTTTGCCTTCTATCTTTCCAAAGCTAAATGTGGTAAAATTGTGGTATTTGTCACTTTTTTGAATGTGTCACTTTTTTTAGCCCCTGTTTGACACCAATTATTTTGAAGAAAGAGTTTTTGAATAGTGATTGATGTAAAGAATGTGTGGTTAAAAAGTAAGAAGAATTTTTGGGTTTATGTGTAATATTATTTTATTTGAAGAATGTGTGGTTAGAAATGAGTACTGTAGAAAAATGAGAATGAGAATGAGATAAAAAATAGGTGTCAAACAGGGGCTTAGTTTTGTTACTTTTTTTTTTTTTTAGTTTGTGTCAATTTTGAGTTTGTGTCACTTTTTTAGTGTGTCATTTGATGTCTTCCAACTTCCTTTTCTTTTGTGGTTTCTTTCTGCACAAAGAAGATTCAAAATATTAGTATTCATTTAATCGAAAAAAATGACATTTTGTCACTCTTTGTTAAAAAAGTGACACTCGTTAAAAAAGTGACAGAGTGTCACTTTTTTAACAAAAAGCGACAGAGGTTAGTGTAGAACATACCAAATGTGATCGAATCCCAGTATTGATTTCATCAAGTTGTTTCATATGGAACTCAAAATCATTCTTAGAAAAAAGTATTAACACTTGCAAACTTTTTAAACAAAAAAATGACATTTTGTCACTCTCTGTTAAAAAAGTGACAGAGTGTCACTTTTTTAAAAAAAAGTGACAGAGGTTATGTTATGTTTTCCTAACATAATCAGCATGTGGATTTGCCTGAACATGTTGATTATTTTAATAACATGATTACTGGTGCTGCACGAATGGATGGTGGTGCTATTTTGTTATTTGTCACTTTTTTTGAGTTTGTGTCACTTTTTGAGTGTCACTTTTTTTTCTGAGTTTTGTCACTTTTTTTGAATTTGTCACTTTTTTTAAAAAGGTAAAAAAGTGACAATTTTTATAAAAAAAGTGACATTGCGTCACTTTTTATATTTTACACAGTATTTTTTACTTCCTAAAAACCTTTCACATGATTTTTCAAAACATCCCTAATTTTAAGGGTATTTTTGTAAGTACCCCATTAACAATTGTTACATGGGCTATCTAATTAAGTAGGGTTAGTTTAAGTGATCCAGTTATTGGACTCCATAAGCATCTATTAGGTATGGACTTTGCAACGTGTAGTTACCTATTAGTAGAATGATTAAGGTTAATGGGACTCTAATTAAAATCTAGTATATTAGGAACCTCAAGGGTTATGGTCCCTAAGGCTAATCATTCACGATTATATATCTCCTCATTTCCCATATACGAGAAAGAATCAATTGAGTACCATGATTCGTATTTGGAAGACCTTATACCTCCAATTGATTTATCATCATGGATTCAGGTATGTTTTCTCTTCTATTGAATTCTTGATAATTTGACATGGGACCCTTTGGCATGATGATAAATGGAATCTAGGGTTGTTTATCAATCTATGGAATTAAAGATCCAACATTTTCTTGATTCTAGGTAAGGAGTATAATAAGCCTTAAGAGATTCTAGTAGAGGAAAGAAGATAGCATTCTGAATTACACTTCTTGGTTGGTGGTAGCCGCCTCCAAGGGAATGATGTTGGGGTTTAGAATAGAAGAAAACTTTTTGAGAGCTGCTATTTTCATCTATCACTTTTTTATGTTTATTCACACACACACACACACACACACATATATATATATACTTTTTTTTACCTTATATAAATAAACTTAAATAGAAAAAGTTGAAACCATATAAAATCTATCACTCTAATTTTATCCACTAATATTTCCTATTCATCTTCAAAACCTCGTGCCTTCTTTTCCATTTTTCTCTACAAAGTTCAGAGCATGTTTGAGCCTAAAAATGCATTTTGAAATAGTGATTTGATAGAAAATGTGTGGTTAAAAATAAGGAAAATTTTTGGATTTACTTATAATATTATTTTATTGAAAAATGTGATTGAAAATAAGAGAGAAAATGTATTTTAAAAATAATTGAGACCAAACAAGGACTCAAGTGCTTTTTAGACCTTGCTTGATCCCCATTTTTTTAAAATATATTTTCCAGTATTTTCTTTTTAACCACACATTATTCAATAAAATAATATTATGCGTAACCCCAATTTTTTTTCTTAATTTTTAATCACACGTTCTCCAACAATTTACTATTTCAAAATGTATTCTACACCAAAAAAAAAAATGGCTCAAATATGTACCTAATTTTATTCAAACCTTTTGAGTGTTGTATCCCTACCTTTTGACTTCTTCCTTCAAGTTTCTACCTGGAGTTTGAGCTGCTTTACATTGACCAAGGACTGTGTAATTTTGTTGTATTTTGCTTTAAATTGTAGTAGACAACCTCATTTACCTTTTCCAAAACTCTCATGATCATGAAATATATATAAAAGTAGTGTAAATATAATAAATGAATTTAATAAGGATAATGTTCAAATGTAACGTGAATGAATATAATATATTTTTTATAATTTTATAATTTTTAATATAAATTTAGAGCGAAATAAATATACAAGAATATTGAATGAAAATAATAGATCCCAACTTTTTTCTATTTTCCATTAATTTAATTTTGTTTGTTATTGTTACTTTTTCTCTCTTTTTAGTTTCCTTTAGAGTTAAAGAGTGAAATTGTCTTTTTACAGGACCTTAACAGTAAAAATGAAATTATTAGTATTAAAAATTCGTAATAATTAACGAAATGTCAGGAACACGAGGGATAAAAGGAACTTGAATGAAAATGAAATTGCTACCCAACGAAAGGGTTGGGAACTAAGGGTGCGTTTGGCTGCGAGCATAAAATTTGCATGGAAAGAAAATAAATTCTAGACAATTCAATTGTCTAAAATTTATTTGTATGAAAATTATTAATTAAATGTGTTTTATTAATTTATTTTTCAACCTAAAAAGTATTATACTTGTCCATTTTTTATTGGTGATTAGATGAGATAGATGAGAGAGAAAGAGAAAACGAATTACCTAGACAGTAAAAATCATATCTACCTAAATAAAATATTTTCCTTGTTTTCAAGGTAAATATTGCCACTTGATCAAAAGTAGAAGAATATTTTTCGTGAAAAAAATTGTCAATTAAATAGCATAAAAGTAAAAAATTAGGTGAAAAATCACATTTTCATGGAAAATAAATTTACCCTCGATAATATCATAAAGAAAACCCCCATTAATCACCCCAAGTTCGTAATAGATGGGATTCGAGAAGTAAAACTTCAAATTGTGATATTAATACATCGAAGAAATTGAGCAAGACCGAGTTGGAAAGACGAAATGAAATGAGACTCACGATCTTGATTGACAGTGATAGCCTTGTCTGTCAAAGGGCATCGATAGTTGTTTACAACACAAACCAATGTGTCACACTTGCCAAAACAAACTTGAAACTAGAAAAAGATTCAAACATCTTCAATTTAAGAAGCACATATTATTGCAAATTCATTACATATTCATATACTATATGTATCCAAGCTTGGATACTCTTTTACGCGTTTTTTAATTATTATTTTTTTTGTTTTTTATTTTTTTAAATTTTTGATACTTATCATATTTTTTAATTATTTTCTATACATATTCGATACGTTAGATATGGGAAGAAGAGTTTTATTGATTTGAAATTCATTTAAAACTCATTATTACTGGTCATAGATTGACAACTTTTTTTAACTTAATAGTTATCAATAACTTATTGAAAATAAATAATATTTATTGAAAATATACAACTATAATTTTAAATTAATTGACAATTAGAGGTTTTTTGTTTTTTGTTTTTAAATTTAAAATACACAATGATTAAATCTTTTAATACATATAAAACTATGGTTGACAAATATAATTTTATTATTGAAATAAATAGTGATTTAATAAATGTAAAATTGTATTAATAAATTATGAGTCCCTATTTGATGTCCATTATTTGAAATTTTCTATGTTTCGAATAATGAATTTTTGAACAATGTGTGGTTAAAACTTCTATAAAGGAGCCGAATGAAATTGAAGTTTCATGTTCGGTTTTTTGAATTAGAGATGTTCAAAATGTCGAATCGACGTCGATTATAATCCCTAGCCTTCCAAGTTAACGATGCAGTTTCAATTCTCGCAGCCCAATAAAAATGTGGAGAATGAACCAAAACAAAATGGTTTAGAAAACTCAAAACTAAGAAGGGATGCAGCCTATGACTAAAATCCCAAAATTTGCCCTAATTTACAAGAATTAGTCACTTCAACAGCCTTCGATTGTTATAGGGTATCCAAAGCATGAACGATATGAAGGTTTGTCATCACAATCATTCTTTTAGACCCAAGACCGAAATAGTAAGAAATTTTTTTAAATTTACGTACAAAATATTTTATTATGTGAATGTTTAGTTGAAAGTAAGTATATAAAAAAAATTTGAAATAAAAGATATCAAACAAGAGCAAAATTAAGAAAATTAAATCTATATTTAAAAGAAGAATAAAAAATGTAGAACAATGATAAAAATTCAATTGATATCATTGAAAGTGTTAGACTGCAAGGTTGCTAGAGTATTATTTTAATGATAATGAAAAGCTAATTTTGGTGATATTGAACAAAATGAATTTGAAGCAATTAAGAATTTTAGAAAACGTATTAATATTTTTATATTAATGAAAATATACCAAGAAAAGGTGTCCACATATCCTAAGTTTTTTAAAAAAAGTTGTATCAGCATATATTTATATTGTATAGTATTTGAATTATGTATTTGAATTTGTGCTTCTTAGTCTTCAATCAATCAAGGGCCCAAAAACAATATCCTCTCAAAATTAAGTCAAAAGATAAACATTCAGAACTAGGAGACCTTTGAATATTCCTCGCGCGCCATTGAAAACAATAATTTCCAAAACACAATTTTTTTGGGTGGACAAAAGATTTCTTCATAACCCATAGAAAATATGGTTCTACTTTTTCTAACATGGCAATCTACTGATCTCCATGCAGAGACTTGATAATATCAGAATCACCTGAAAATATGGAACACTCGTCAGCCACGTTAATTATTTGGACGAGAAAAAAATGTTACAACTTTGAAGGGTTAAGAAAATGGTGTAATACCAGGGTCAACGACGCTGAGGCATGATACACGGAAATACTTTCCACATCCTGTTCCCAGAATGTAGCGAGTGCTCTGAGGAATAATCTGAAGATGAGGAAGATATCTGTGAGGCTTATAAACAACTATTCCCCAAGAGTCGTAAGGTGAAAAAGATCAATAGATTTGTCCTTAGGAAGGTTATTGAACTGGAGCTAGAGATAGGGACTTATATTTAACCTTTAGGAGTCTACTAAAAGCCTTACTGAGTTAAGACTAGTCAATGAGAATTTAGAGACTAAGGTTAAAACCCTTATGAGTGATCTTGAGAAGTCCACTAGAAGTTTAGTGAGTTAAATGTCGCGAATGAATCCTTGGAGACTAAGGCTAAGACCCTTATGAGCAATCTTGAGAAGTCCAACACTCAATTCCATTTCCTCTTGAGTGGATCTCGAAAACTTGATAATCTTTTAGTGTTGAACAAGACTTCTGGGAATAGGGGAGTTCTAGGCTATGATAACTCTAATCCTCGTGCTGCTAGTACTTTCAAGAACCACGGTATCTTAGAACAGAGGTCTACTAGACATCGTAGGACCAACCAACGCAACAATCAATGTCAGCAACTATGTAGATTTGGACTTAGGTTTATCCCTACGTGTCACAATTGTATTGAATTTGGACACACAAGGCTTAGGCGTCACAAACTTTTGAATATGAATAAAAGTCAGAATATATCCAGTCGGGTTGACTTCCTTACTAATTAGCTTAGTCACTTGACCAAGATGTTAACACAATTGACTAGGATTAATTCTACTTCTAGAAAAGTTTATGTTAAGAAGAGTGAAATGAGAGATTATGAATCTGATCACCTAGCTCTTAAAGGTAAGAGTGTTGGTATACCTCAATGAGTAGCTATTTTGGTGCATACATCTGCATTATTCATGATTTTTATATATTTGTGCATGCACATATGTTCCTTATAAATTAGGAAGTTTCATATTTTCCTCTTATTAACTTAAAAAAAAGAATTTTTTATTTCACGTGTATGATAAATTAAATTTTCATAAATTTATTTAAAACTTGTTTGGAGTACTTGGTATATGATATTACATGTATCTTATGCACTGCACACATCAAACTCTTGTGAGTAGATTTTGATCGCGTATTTAAGATTTGAGATGTCGGTCATCTGTATGGTGGATTGACTTTGAATATGAAATGACCTTGAATTAGATTCACCTAAACTCTTGTATATTCCTCATAAAAGAAAAAGATGTTAGTGATTCAAAATTTGAAATATATAAAAAAGTGAGATACATCTTGTACTTGTTTTCGAAGCTTTCTTGACTTGAGCAATTGAGCTGATGGGGTATCTTAAAACATGATGCCATATGGTCATCTGACTTGGAGCCAGCTTAAAACTCGTTACATGGGTCATTAAGTTACTTAATAGAGATAAGTATACAAATAAGGTATGAAAAAATGAGAAAAAAATATATATGTGTACTTATTGATGGGAGAGAGAAAAAAGTTGCACAAAGAAAATTTTGTTATGAGCTTTTCATTTAAAAATGTCCTAGTAGGACTATGTTTGACTTCATACTTTGAGGAGTATATTCATTCGCCAGTGTGTTTTTGCATGTCCTTTCTCATTAATTTAAGATTTTGAGAGTTGCTTAAATGAGTTTAATGACACTTTTCACATATGTGTAGCATATACAATTTACTCCATCTAGGTTTAAAATAATTTTTGTGAGAACAGTTTATTATCTGTGAATTATACTTATATTAGTATGCAAATAACTGTTCATGATGATACATTTAAAAATTCACGAAAAATAGAAACAGTTGTCTTAAAAGAGAGAGATTAATATTTATTTCAGGGAATTAAATATATGAGTTAGGGGAGGATTTTAATTAAATTTTGAAATTTTGATTGTTATTGATTTATGGGAAGTCATATGGTTAATTTTGTTTGAATTTTATTATTGATTTTGTGTTTTGTCAATATTGTTATTAACATTCTACTTTATTTCTAAGCTGGTAAATCACATAGTATTGCATGCTTTTGTGTTACACATGTTTTACTTATGTTGTTTTATATAACTTAGTTATATGATTTTATTTGTTGTCTGTTCTTTCTGCTTTTCATAGGTATTGTTGTTTTCACGTGTTTCAATAAATAGGTTGACAAGATGTTGAAATAATCTTGGGATTTGAGTTGTTGGGTAGTTTGTTGTTAGGAGTAAATTTTGACTTTGAAAAAAAAATTTTGTTACAGAATGCCAAAAAATGAGTTTGTTAGGGTCCTAATTGTAATTGACTTTATCTGTATCCAAAATCTAGGTTTGTCAAAGTCAAAAGAGTTGGGATTGGTAGTGTAGGTCTTGAAGGAGTCAAAGATGACCAAAAAGATCACATATGATCATTGTAATACAATTAAAAGTTAAAGAAGAGTACAAGTGTTGCATAAATCATGCTCCAAATTCTCATCCACGAGTTGTGATGCATTTTTCACATAGAAAACATTGGATTTTGGACAAGCTATTTTTAGAGTAGTCCTTTGAATTATCTTTCCAACGTTACTTTCAGTCACCTCAATCCGATATTGGGAGAGAGAATTATGTTAAAAATACTGATGATTGCTCAAGTGCCACTAGCTTGGGGCTCGAGTGTCAAAATCAATACCGACTTTGGCTTAGCATTCGAGTCACCCTGTTATGTGGCGAAACCCTATTTTGTGATTTTTGAGTCATATTTCACCCCTAAACACTTCCCATTACAAATATGCATGCCCTGGATCATCCCAAAGGGGTGTTTATTCATTCTTTCATTATAGAGATCATATTATTGAAGATCAAACAGCACATTCGAAGTTATCTTGTTTCAACCCCTTTTGTGGATTCATAAATTCATCAAATACATAGTTTATTGATCGAGCCATAACGTTCTATATTCAACCCAAGATCAAAACACAGAAAGATTTAACTATCAAATACCAAACTACCCACTTTCGTATAATCTATTAGAGTTCTGAAGATCGAGGAATGAAATAGAGTTTTGATAAGACAAGAACTAGGAGTTTTTGGTGATCCATAGAAGATAACAATTCTAAAGTCGGAAGCTGGTGCAAGAGCAAGTAGTCTAGGAGGGCCTCGGTGATTACATGAAGTAGGTAATAGAGTACTAAGAGTTAGTCGAGTCTGGGTCTTACTGTAAGTCAATTTGTCTATAATGGATTTTATTGGTTTGGGCACAGAGTTTTTTGATCCTTCACTAAGGAATTTTTTCCGTAATCATCTGTGGTGTTCTTATTTATTTACTACTTTTAATTTATCGTTGTATTCAAATGTAGTGTGAAATTGGATTAATTGATTTAATCATCTAAAAATAATTAATAAGTGATTTGTTGTTTTTAATTGGTTAATTCCGCACGATGTCTAAATAAAACATTAAATTGAAACATTCACTCTATCGTGCATGTAGCTCTACATCTTAGTTATGGACATTTCCATCTCCCTAGTCATGAGATTCCACGAGCGTAATACCATAGTTGGAATGTGTGCCACGACATTCACTTCTTGACCAACAAGTGAATGTGTGAGATGTAAGTGTTATGTTCTAAGTCCAATCAATTTTGGATGTGAAGACTTTTAATATGTTTAATATATTTTATTTATGACAGATCTATAATTTAATTAAATTATTGTTCGAATAAATTAAACTAATAGAGTTTATAGATTCAAGTCTTGATAACTTGTTAATCATAAGGAGTTGTGATTGTGAGATACAAATTATAAATGACTGAATCTTAAATTATTCGTGGTTGTAAGTAATTACAAGATATATATATATATATATCGTTATTACGGATAATAGATCAACACGTGTGACATTTATCTCTTGTGGAGTAATTGGTCTCACAAACTAAAATGTAGTGACATTTAAATGGACGCATTGATTTTTTTAAGAGAAAAAAGCCCTGGAGATCTACAACAAAGTTCCACATGAATAACTATTTAAGTGTTAGTGGTTATTCTCTAACGTTTGATAGTGGAATTGATTTTTTGATTTGAAATCATCATAATACTTATATGAAGACGTCACACTTTGGTGATATTGAATGTTGCCTTGCCAAGAGTCATTAATACGACATCATTAAGATGTTTCAAGAATTATATGAAGGTTGTGAATGATCAATAGATGATTCGTCATTTTTAGATACTAAGAGATTATGATTAACGTTTCATTTGATTAATTTGTTATTGAAATTCTTGTCCAACGTACGTACGAAAAGAGGTTAGACTATTATTGACATAAGAGTATGATAAAAGATATAATCGATAAACGATGTTGACACACTTTCATTTCTTGAAATTGATCAAATTACATTGACCAAAGAATTATAGTTTAACAATAAACGAAAATTTTTGATTTTGTCATACCACATTACATTTCCTGTAAATAACAAATTGCTAGATGTCAATCGGGGATGATGAATGTGAATTAATTAACCTAGGTGGATTAACGATAAATTAAAAGAGAGTTTTAATTTATCTTATTTTGATTAAATCAAAATAATTATTTATGTCGTGTGATATTGCGATCGGGAAATTAATGAGTCAACAGAAAATAGAGAACTAGAAGAATGATATAAAAAAATAATTTATATTTGTAGAATTAATTAGTTGAAATATTTATTAATAAACTTAAGTTATGGACAAATTTAATTAATTGAATTAATTAACTAATAGGCCGGCTTATGTTTAGTAGATGAGTCAAATCCACTAAAACATCTATAAATAAACAATTGGGGTTTGAATTTTTCATTATTACAATAACATAACAACACATCAAAAGCTCACAACACAATATTATAATTTTGCTAACAGAAGAAAAAGAAACTCTAATATATCATTCTTGTTCTCTTATGTAGATTACCATTAGATGTTGGACAATTGGACAGTTGTAATGTAAAAATATCGTGATTCACAAACATGTGGAAAGATCGTGATTGTTTGTGATCAAGATTCTCAAAGAAATTTGAAGAATTTGCTAAACGCATAATTCTAATCACGATTTCTATCTAAACACAAAGACAATTGTTGAAGGGAATTGAAATTATTTTTAAATTTCATTATGCATGTATAAGTAAATTCTCAATATAGATTGTGAAGGACATCAATTTCAAAATTTATTAGATAATATCAGCTTCATATGCATTTATACTAGGGTGTTTGACAACTTACAGTGTATTGCTGCAATTTGATTCCACAGCTAATACATCCATGTTTTGCTTGACAGAAAATTTGTTGCCTTCTACCATTGTAGACATTCGATGATGAATTGGGAGATGCAAACACGAACATTCGAAGAGAAACTACCTTCCTAATATAGTCCTTGCACACAATATCCAATCCCATAAAACTTGCTGTTTTACTTAACACCGACACCTACATTTATCTTCAAACAATGTATCAAATTGCTCTTTCGATGGTTCTTTTTCCTTCTACCTATGATATAATTCTATACCTATGATATAATTCTATAATGAGGACCATTATTTCCTAATGGAGCATAGTATTATGGGAGTCGTTTCTGGTTATGTTTTTGTTAGGACTCATTGTTATTTTTGGGAATTTTATCACGTCCGTCTCTATATGTTACATGGACACTTGGTACTCCGCAGTCAAGTTAATTTTCGAAACAAGAAAATAAAAACAAGGTCATTGCACTTGTAGCTTCCCTCAATGGCCGATGGATTATTTCATTGTATCAAGTTGTTTTCTTCTTGACCAAACTTCCTTATGGAGACTATTCTTTCAAATATTTTTTGATCTCCAAAAGTTCTTCGCGGATGTTTAGGAGTTGATTATGTAGTTTCCTTTTAAAATAGACCCACTTGAGATACGTGCCAATTGGCATTACTGTGAAACATAGACCGATTACGTGCTTCGCCATTGTCAGGCAGAGCTCTTCAGGTTTGCTTGATAGATCCCAGTGTCATGTAAAGTTTGATGACAAGGCAAAGCTAAATTATATTTTTCTTTTATGTGAAAGACCTTAGAGAGGGTGGGGTATCAGGGGCTACACTGTTTCATCTTAATTAAGCGAAGAACTTTGAAGCACAAGAGGCTACCACACAACTCGATATTGTAAGTTTACATGACCATTTTTTTGGTAATGCTTATATAACCTTTTTGCAGATCAACACATGCCAAACCCTCGTTTAGGTACAAGTAGAGTTTTCCGAATTATCACAACCACTTCTTATTATCTTTTAATTTTTGAAAAATATATAGTGATGCAAGACAAAATAAAATAATTAATGGAGAATGAGAAATAAATTAATAGAGAAGAGGAAATTAGAGTTAGGAATGGTAGAAGAAGAACACAACAGAAGAAGGGAAAGAAGACCAAGGGAAAATGAAAAAACTTTGGCCACAACAACAATTATTTTTATTCAATTATCAACTGTCTAAATTACAATGTGAAAACTATATAAAGAGTAAAACATAACCCTACTAGTGATGGGCTTGGGTCTAACCTAATAATATAAGCCCAATAATAAAAATATAAATAATGAAAAAAAATCCCTAATAGAAAAATGATGTCCGCATCAATTCTCTGGGGGTGGGAGAAAACTCGACCTTGTGGAATGGATAAATCACAAGAGGTTTCAATCAATCATCCAACCAAAAACTAAGAGGTTGTACAAACTTCTTCTGACGTCCATAAAAGCATGTCAGTGGAGGTCTGAATTTGGTGTCTCCACCAATTTCTCCTGAATGGGTGAAAGGAGATCTGGGCAAAGGAAGATATTCTTGACTCCGATAGAGATCTAATAAATCTAGGTCACGCTTTTGGAGTGTCTCTATGGTAATCCATGTATAGCCAAACTCATGTCGATCAACCCAACGAACAAGGAAGCGTTGAACCTCTCCATCATTAGCCAACATAATCTGTTTATCTAAAATAGCATCACTTCTACCTCTGCGTGCTGGAAAATGTGGTATTGGGTTAGAAGTGGCAAGAGAATCCGGGTCAAGGTCCACAGATGGGGGTATAAGGGGATCATCAAAGGGGTCGAAATGGTCTTTATAAGCAACTAAATCCTCAACATTAAAAGTATGTGGTAACCAAGATGTGGTGGAAGATCAATAACATATACATTTGGGCCAACTTGCTTTAAAATTTTAAAAAGACCAGCACTACGAACTTGCAATTTGGAAGCTGATCCAGGTAGACGCCGCTCCGGTCTAATTCAGATCATAACATGATCCCTAATATTAAACTCAACATGTCTTTTACGCAAATCAGCTCGAAGTTTATATGATGCATTATTAGTTTCAAGTTGTTTATTGATCTCAATATGCAAGTCATGAGGATGTTGTGCAAATGCTTCAACTGACATAGACACTTTAGCATGTGGAGGCATAGGAATGAGATCTAAGAACTTCCTATTAAAACCATGAACAACTTCAAAAGGACTCATACCTAACAATCGATTCATGGAACTATTATATACAATTTGAGCTACAGGAAGAATTAAATCCCAATTTCTAAGATTTTCTTGAACTAGATATCTTAATAAATTACCAAGACTATGGTTAATCACTTCAGTTTGACCGTCAGTCTGAAGGTCATAGGCAGTAGAAAATTTCAATTTAGTACCAACCTTATGCCATAAAGTTCTCCAAAATTGAATAGTGAAATGAATATCCCTATTTGACACAATGGTTTTAGGAAGACCATACAATTTAATAATTTCATTAAAGTATAATGTGGCAACCTTGGACGCATGTAAAGTTTTGCTACAAGGGATAAAATGAGCCATTTTCGAGAAACGACTCCACTACCACAGAAATAGAATCATGCTTCTTATGGGTATGAAGAAGTCCTAGCACAAAATCCATACTTACATCTTGCTAAGGGAAATCAGGAACGGGAAGAGTGTGTACAATCTAGTGTATTGCCTCTTCTGTTTGGCCAATTGACAAGTGTTACATGTACTAACTATCTTAGCTACATCTTTCTTCAATTTTGGCCAATAGAATTGACGTTCAATCTCCTCTATGGTCTTATCTCGTCCAAAGTGATCGGCTAAGCCGCCTGCATGAATTTTCCACACTATGAATTCCTACACTGACATTCGAGGGATGCACAATTTATTGGCTCCAAAAAGTTAACCCTCCTAGAGGCGAAACCCATCCCCAGTATTCAACCATCTATCTTGAAAATTGAGAAAGATATCCTTAAAATTAGGACATGTTTTGTACTCTTCCTTAAGTCTTTCAAAACTTATGACCTTAACGTTCATGATCGACAGAAGGGAGATACGATTACTTAATGCATCACCCATTTGGTTCTCAATACCCTTCTTATGTTTCAAAACAAAAGAATAGGCCTGCAAATACTCAATCCAATGACCATGCCTAGAATTCAACATTTTCTGGGAGTTGAGATGACAGAGGGCGTCATGGTACCAATAACGTAAAGCCTGTACAACTGCATACAATTCCTTATCATAAGTCGGGTATCGTTGTTTGGCATCATTTAACTTTTTACTGCAATAAGCTACATGGTGGCGTTCCTGACTAAGGACTCCACATGTCCCTACCCCGAAGGCATAACACTCATCCTCAAAAACTTTGGAGAAGTCGAGAAGGCGCATGATAGACTTTCGTCATTCGCTCCTTGACTAACTTAAAAGCCTTAGTCACTTCTTGTATCCAATGAAACTTCCCCTTCTTTATGCACTCTGTAATATAAGCCCTGATTGTGCTAAACCCTTTGATGAAGCGATGGTAAAAGGTAGCTAGGCCATGAAAACTTTTGACGTCATGCATAGTTTTATGTTCTAGCCAATCAACAATTGCCTGAATCTTGGCAAGACCAGCAGATACCCCTGTAGAGGATACAATGAATCCCAGAAAAACAACTCTATTGGTGAAGAGATAACATTTCTTGACGTTAGCATATAATTTTGTTGCCCGAAGGGCAGAACGAACCTGCTTGAGGTGATTTCGGTGTTGTTCCTTCGTTTTACTATAGACGAGAATGTTGTCAAAGTAGATGATGAGGAACTTACTCATGAAAGGACGGAGAGTTTGTGTCATTTCTCACATAAAAATGCTCGGGGCGTTGGTTAGTCCAAAAGGCATAACTAGCCACTCATAAAGACTATCTTTTGTTTTAAAAGTGATTTTTCACTCATCATCTGGGCAAATCCTAATCTGGTAATACCCACTCTTCAAATTGATCTTAGAAAATATTGTAGCACCAACTATCATATCTAATATATCATCAAGCCTAGGAGTGGGAAATCGATACTTCACCGTGATCCTATTGATGGTACGACTATCTATGCACATCCTCCAAGAGCCATCTTTCTTAGGAATCAATAAGCGAGGACTACACAAGGACTTAAACTCTCACTGATGAATCCTTTGTGAAGGAGTTCATTTACTTGCCTTTGAAGTTCAGCATGCTCGGTAGGATTCATCCTATAATGAGGTAAGTTTGGAAGAGATGTTCCCCGAACGAAATCTATGGCATGTTGCATGTCCCGTAAATGAGGTAGTGGTCGGGAAGATCCTTAGGGAAGACACCTAAAACTCTTAAATGATCACTTGGGCTTCTGCAAGAGGTACTATTGGGGAGTTCGAGGGAACCTCCATAACAACTACGACAAATACAACAGAATCGCTCACAAGTGTACGCTCAAACTCCATAGGGTTAATGATATGTGGTTTCATTCCTTTTGTGTCATGCAAACAAACAAATTTTGGGGGTAGTGGGTTAAGGTGAATCTTCTTTTCATTGAACACAAAGGAACATGAATTGGATCGACCATAATGGTTACATCTAAATTGAACAACCAAGGTTGACCAAGAATGACGTGACCGACATTCATTGAAATGACGTCACACCATATATGTTCCTTATACTCCAGAAACTGGATAGGTACTAAATAACCTTTTTTTACGACTATCGAAGAAATATCAACCTAAGAGACGCTATATTGCTGAGGGTGAGGAACTGATTTCAGCCCAATACGAGATACAATAGCCATCAAAAGCGCATTTATGCAACTACCACTATCCACAATAACTTTACAAACCTTATTGTTGATCTTGATGTAAGTGTGGAAAATGGTATGACGACGCCAATCATTGGTATGTTTGGGTTGGGTAAGGGTACAACGTACAACACTTAATCGAGACGTATCGAGAATAAGGGGTTCTGACCCTAGATCCACAGGTAGAGTCCGAATACAACCTAATAAGGTATCATTATTATCATCCAAGTCCTCACACTCTTTAAGTTTAGGTTCATAAACTTGATCCACTACACCCTCATGTTCCTCTATAACTAGGGCTCGACTAGGACATTTAGAGGAAATGTAACCAAAACCCTTATAGTTAAAGCATTGCAAGCGGGAGGTCGTTCTTGAAACTTCAGGACCTTTATCTTTATTTTTCCCTACAAGAGGAACCTTAGACGGGTGAGGCCCTAGGATAGACTTGGAGAAGAGGTGGGCGCTGAAAA
This sequence comes from Fraxinus americana, assembly GCA_035079005.1. Lineage (NCBI taxonomy): Eukaryota > Viridiplantae > Streptophyta > Magnoliopsida > Lamiales > Oleaceae > Fraxinus > Fraxinus americana. Next base: position 153,782 of record JAVHZT010000157.1, on the reverse strand, counting down.
GATGGGAGCACGATTATCAACCAGACTTCTATACGGAATCCTAGTAACTAATTCGTAGTCTCAAATGAAAGAATAAGCATGGTCAAGAATAGTAATACCCCGGAGGACAAGCTCACATTTAAGATCATCTCTTAGGCCTTGACTAAACCTACTGAAAGTCATGGCTTCATCCTCAACGACTTGACATCTCATTCGGAATTCATCAAATTGAGTGACGTACTCAGTTACTGGTCGATTGCCTTACGTTAGAGCATTCCATTGATCCAACAAATTACCCTTATAAGATTGGGGCAAGTACTTCTCTTGAAGTCGGTGCTTCATTTCATCCCAACTCCCAACAGGGGGAGCACGACTCCTCTCAAGGAGATCTTCAACACTTTTCCAAAAGAGTTGAGCGGTGCCAGTTAATTTTAGACTAGCCAATTGAACTCTCTGGTCTTCTGGGACCCCATACCAGGCAAATAAACAATCCATATCTCCAACCCATTGAGTAAATACCCTAGGGTCAAAGTAACCATCAAAGGTTGGGGCATCCAATTTAATGTTTCTAAAGAAATGCTCATCATGGCGAGGATGTGATTGAGTATCGTGACGGTGATGTTCTCTCTCCCATTCACGAACTTGATGTCCATCCCTACGGTCATGTCTAACATGTTGTTGGCCACCTTGTGGATGAAGATAATACCTATTATTGGACGCTTTAGAGTTTTTAGCTTCAGTCGAATGTGGGGTTTGCTCATTGGTGCTCAACCTAGCAGCTAGATCTCTATTCTCTTCACGAGTAATAGTAATCTCAATTAAGACAACTGCTAATAGAGTCTGTAACTGCTGTTGGTTAGTGGCATGTTGTGCTAATTGTCGAGTGAGAGCATCAAATTGGGCAGGGTCCATGGTCAGGGTACTGGAAGTAGAGGTGATACACGACCACTACAAATTGCATACAATACGACACCAGCTAAATAAAGTGTAATGGAAAGATCAATAAACAATAAGTGGCAACAACTAAAAATGGCAATTTGAAATTTTAATTTTAATTTTTTTAAAATTTATGATTACGTAAATCCGGGTACGACAAGCTACAAATGCTAATAAATGTAAAATAATAAAGAAAATTGTGGGGAGTAACTGATAAAAATCCGATAAAAATCTTTAGTAAGCAGGATAAATAGGGTAAAAGGTGGGAATTAATCAAGCAATGAATCCAGTTAAGTTGGGTTTAAGGCTACAGTTTTTTTTAGGTCACAACAACACAGAGAATCAAAATGATACACATTTAAAATGAAACAGTAATATCAACCAATGATAAAAAGAGAACAACGACTCCCTGTTGTTTAGTTGACCTCAGGTATGCTTGTGTCCTATCCCTCTGTCAAGTAGCTCCAGGTTCAGAATTCACTCCAAGTGCATATAGACTTGGAACAAATGTTGAAATAGAACTTGTGGAGTAACTCAATGGGTGACTTGATCGTGCAGTAGTTCTATAATTTCCTAGTATTAATGGTGCACTGTGAAATCTGGAAAGTGCTACAGGTGAACCTTGCGAGGAACTGTACTTCTTAGGACTCCATCTTCTTGTTGATGTAGTAAATTTCACTTCCAAGATCAAGTTAGTATCTATGGTCGCCGGCTAGAGAAAGTTGCCGAAAGTGGGTTATGAGTGATGATGTGAGGTTGACTTGAATTTGTGGTTTGTGGCTGGAGGGTTAGTGAATGTGCGATGGTGTGCTGGGAGGAGAAAAAAGTTAACAGCTTATGTCATCGATTTAGGGGCCGCCTGCGAGTAGAGTAGTGATGTCGATGGCTACAGTTGAGAGGTGTTGCGGTAAAGGGTGGTGTTGATTGAGTGTGATGCATGGGACTTGGGATTGCCGACGTGGCACTGGGCGTCGACGATTTGAGATTTGCAGCTGTCAGCGAGTGAGGAGATGAATGCGACAGGTTGAATCGGGTTTCAGGTTGTGGTTGTTGGTGACTCAATTGGGTTGTGGTTGCAGGCGACGGAAAGGAGATGAAGTGGTTGAAGGTGCCGGGATGAGGAGGCTGCCGGAGGTGGAGGAGGGAATCGGGCTTGGAGATGAAAAGTAAGTAGACTGTAGATTGTTATATGGGCTTGGAGCAGATGGGGTGATGAAATGAATTTAGTGGTGTCAACGAGCCGAGCTCGAGCTTTTTTCGGCTTGAGCCGAGCCCGGCCAAAAAAAATAAGGCGGGCCGAGCCGGCTCGATTTTTTATTTTTTTTAAAAAATTTTTTCAGCTATTTTAGCTTTAAAATTTTTTTTATTATTTTTAATTTTTTTATTAATCACAGGCCGGGCCGACCTCCTAAAATGGGGCTCGGCCCGAGCCTGGGCTCGGTTCCACCGAGCCCAAGCCGGGCCCGGCACGGGCTTTTTTCGGGCCAAGCCCGAGCCGTCCGAGCCGATGAACTTTTTTGCCACCACTAAATGAATTGGGCTTAGGGGTTGAGATTAATTGGGTTTAATAGTTTGGGTCTGGGTGGAGATAATAGGTTGGGAAAATTAGGCCATGTACTTCTATTTCATCAAAATTTTGAAAAATCCTTCCAAACTTAAATTTTATCACTGGATACGATTTGTTACCAAATATTCCAACGTAATCTTTTCAAATCAAACCAACTTCATAATCCTCATTTCATTCTCCATTCCCTTTACTCCAAGATTCTCCTAAGTGCACTAAGACCCATTATAAACAAGATGCGTAGTGGAATGCTGACAAATTCTGCACTATGACCATATCACCCCTCCCACCCACCATATGCTTCCCTGCCAATATCCTCATCAAAGTCGTTTTCCGTGTTCAATCAAAAAAATGAAAAAATAAAAGAATTAAATTTCTCAGTAAAAAAAATGAACCAGATCCATTAGCGCCGACAAGGAAAGACCGAGTTCCAACTGAGATATTGAGGTTGAAGGCCTAAAAAATGAACCAATTTGATAAATGTTTTAATAACTAATTAAATCACTTAAGGACAGTAATTAATACGTTATAAAATCCAAAACCTATAAAAAAAAATCCATATATCTTATCCACGACCCCCGCTGTAAACAGCAAGCACCATTTCATCCACCTAAAACCCTCAACTTCTCGCAAAATTCATCCAAAATCATAGAGAAGTTGCAAAATGTCGATGATTCCGAGCTTTTCAGGCATTGACCAAAGTTTTACGACCCATATCGTCTCCTTTTTCGACTCTTCCAACGAGATTAAAACAATCTTTGTGTCCGAGCTTATTTCCGATAAAAGCTATTCTCTTTACGGTTCCGAGAATGTTTACTCCCACTTGTTCCCAGAAAAATCTCCCGAGGTTCATCGAGAAAGCTTGAGAGTTAAAGGCAAAGGGGATGGATACAATTGAGCACATTTCTGTTGATGATGAGTTTGTGATAAAAGCCTGGGAGAAGGACTTGAATATTGGCGATGAACTGATGATGTGGTGTTATTGAGTGATGGGAATGAGAATTTTACCAAGGCTAGGTTGCGAGCGGGATTGTCACTTTTTTTTAGTTTGTGTAACTTTTTTTTATTTTGGAATTTTGTCAAGTGTTTCACTTTTTTTTAATGTGTGCAACTTTTTTAATGTGTTATTTTTTTTAAATTAGTCACTTTTTTTTTTTAATTTATGTCACTTTTTTGAATGTTTGTCACATTTTTAGTATTTGTCAATTTTTTTGTCACCTTTTTTCAGTCGCCTTCTTGAAATTTCTATCACTTTTTTAATAACAAACATCATTTTTAATAAAAGATAAATTGTATGTATTTATTAAAAAGATGACATAAAACTTTTAAAAGTGATATTGTCACTTTTTTAAAAATAGTGACAATTTTATCACTTTTTTGTGTATTTGTAACTTTTTTCTTGCCACTTTTCTGAATTTTTTTCACTTTTTATTGTTTGTTACTTTTTAAAAATTTCTCACTTTTTTTTACGACAAACATATGTTTTGATTGGTGTTTTGTTACCTTTTTAAGTATTTGTCACTTTTTTGAGTTTGTATCACTTTTTGAGTGTGTGTCACTTTTTTTGAATTTTGTCACTTTTTTGAGTTTGTGTCACTCACATTGTGTCACTTTTTTATTTTACACAGTATTTTTTACTTCCTAAAAACCTTTCACATGATTTTTCAAACCACTCCCAATTTTAAGGGTATTTTTGTAAGTACCCTTAGTAGGTTTGGGTGTTATTTGTGTAATGGGCTAAAAATAAGTGGGCTGGGGAAGAGTTTGGGTTAAATGGACTGCTTAGTTTTGTGGGTATTTGGGTTGATGTAGGATTGTGAGATATACATGAAGAATGGATGGGAATTTTATCTAGATAAAATGAACAACCTTGTAGAACAGCAGATAACAAAAGTTAAGGAGCAGCTAACAATAGGACTCTTAAAAAAAATATCCTTATTTTTTTTTTTTACTAAGGAAGAAAAACTTGAGAAATAAAAATTGCTGCCTCAACAAATTCTTTCTTTTGTGCTGTCCAAGATTTTGGAGAAACTGATCAATTATTCCCAATGATGGACATGGCGGAGGTGCGGGTTTTGAGAGAAAAAGACGGGAAATTTCTAGATTGTAATTTAAGTACTTCCCAAGCTTTTGGCTCTGATACCAAATTTGATGCAGGACAAAATAAAATAATTAATGGAGAATGAGAAATAAATCAATAAAGAAGAGAAAATTAGATGTAGGAATGCCAGAAGAAGAACACAACAGAAGAAGGGAAAGAAGACTAGGTTAAAAGGAAGAAACTTTGGCCACAACCACAATTATTTTTATTCAATTATCAACTGTCTAAATTATAATGTGAAAATCATATAAATAGTAAAATATAACCCTACTAGTGATGGGATTGGACCAACCCAATAATAAAAATATAAATAATAAAAAAAATCCCTAATGGAAAAATGATGTCCGCATCACATAGAATTTGGGTAAATCTTTGTTAGGTTTCTATCACAACTTCTCAACACGTATAATTTTAAATGTTGTACGTTATTCAAAAAAAGAATAATTCTATTTAGGATAAATTGCACCTGGTGTCTCGAACTTTTTAAGGTTATGATGAAGGGTACTGAATCTTTTATTTTTAACACGCGTATTCCATAACTTTTCAATCTTGCATTTCCTTCCAAAAAGGACCTATGTCACAAACATGTGAAAGATTTGGAACTTCGAGTGCTATAAATCAAAGGTTCAGGACTCATCATCACAACCTTCCCATGGTTCGAACCCGAGTGCAATTTACCTTTCTATTTATGCTAAAATATTTAGTGACAACAGAAAGTTAACGGAACCCAATGACATATGGAACCAATCTAACAATTATTTGAAAACAACTACTCTTAAGAATTAAAAAATCGTAATGTTCGTATGCCTAAAATAAGCAAGTACTTTGATAAAGCATCGCTTTGCTGCACACATGCATATTTATTAATAATGAAAATAAGCTCGGTTTGATCTCGAGCTATACAGTAAAATTATACATGTTCCATCCATAGAAAGGGAGAACATTCTATAATTACATTCTCACACCATAAACAAAAACAATATATAGATGCAATCCACACAATGCTGTTCAGAAAGTGCATTATTTTTGGTTATTCCAGGCCACCCAGCTGAGCTATATATTGCCCTTCTTTGTACAGAAATTTGCAATTGGAATTGTAGGAAATGTTGAAAAGCTATCAGCAGCTGCTGAGAGCAGTCATTCTGAGGTGACGTAAAGCATCCACAGCGTCATCTACAGTGAGGAAGACCCGACCTGCTCCAATTTTATCGATAAATTTGGCCGACTTTAATTTGTTAATGACGGACCACCTTGGATTGGCCACTGCTAACTGTGGGAAAACAATGAAAGATTATGACATAGCCCCTATTTGATGACGATTAAAATTAGATTTTCAATAGATATTGTTATTGATAGATTTTAATCGGTATCAAATGGGGGCTTTAGAGTTGCAAAGATGTCAAATTTCACGTCCAATTGAGTTAAATTTCAGTGGTGGTACCTGAAGTTTCACTGATGTAATTTGTCTCAATTAGATAACTCAAGTTCAATTTAGTTTCAAATTTAACTACTTTGTCACGTTTTGTCCCCTAAATTGGTGGAACTTGTGACAATATTCAGATAGCAAGAAAAATAAGAGCTAAGAAGAAAGGATGAGAAATTCTCTTTATTGTAGAAACTTTTACTCAATCAATTTACATCAGGTAGCAGGCATATTTATACAAGAAATATCCTGCTGAAGCTAATGAATTCAGATAACTAATTAACAGAAAATTAACTAACTTGGACAGCAACTAACTTCTAACTGATTTCAGTTTTTTTTTTTTAGGAAATATCCTAGCTTGAAAATCCAAGCCTTAGGATATGACTATTATTAAAATGAAATCAAATACAATGCAAGGAGGGGGACTGATGTACCTTACCTCCAACAGAATTACAAAAGCACCTACCAACTACCGAATGATTGTGCACTATACTTAGTCTATTACAAAATACAACTAGTCTCCAAATACAAAAGAAAATCAGTTAAAAGACTAGCTAGGAACTAATCTAATGGCCTCTACACCAATTCTATCAAGTCTAACAATTCCTTTTATCCTTCCTTTAAATTCTCTAGCATCAATCCATTCAAACTTCCTATTTTTATAACCTTTAGCAGCAAACCAATCCGCCGCTTGATTACCTTCCCTCCAAACATGTGTGATTTTGTATTCCATGTTATCCATATACCTTCTAATGGCTTGTAATACGTATTGGACTTCCCAAGATCCCTTATCCTGCTTAATCAAATTGAGTGCCACCTGAGAGTCCGTTTCAATCCATACTTTCTTGATTCCATGTTTTAGACAAAGCTGCAGTCCCGTTTCAATAGCTCTGAGTTCTGCCTCCACAATAGAACACTCTCCATAGTATTCATATAATCCCCACATTGCAGTTCCCTTATTATTCCTCAAGATCCCTCCACCTGAAGTTTCAGAATTCTGTTTCAGAGCCCCGTCAGTATTCAGTTTATGCCACCCTATATCTGGTTTATTCCACTTCACTGATGTAGGTTTAAAACACTTGCTTCTTCCTTCCTGTTTGATCTTCCCTGCCCTGTAAAGAGCATCAATCAGTACATTAACCTGTTTAATAATCCTATCTGCCTTGACAGGAAATCTTTTGTCCTTTGAGTTATTTCTGGCAGACCAGATAAACCAGGTAATAGCCAACGGAACTATAATTCGGACCTCTCCAATGCTTGTGTTCTTCTGGAGAAACCAGTGCATTAGCATCGTCCTTGGATGATCACATCTGATATGTTGGATCTTCATAGTTTTACAGAAATACCCCCAGATTTCCTTAGCAATTCAGCCTTCCACAAAGACATGCCTAATGCTTTCAGAGTCGTTGCAACATTGGCATTTGGATGCTAATTGTATACCGTATTTATGCTGAATAATATCATCTACAGGTAACCAGTTGTGCCATATCCTCCACCCAAGAAAAGCAATTTTTTGGGGAATATTCTTATTCCATATATGATCATATGCCATTTGTCTAGTCTTGCTCTGCCTGAAAAGATTTATACAAGACGAAATAGTGAAAATACCTGATGTATTAGGCTTCCAGAACATCTTATCTGGGTTATTAGTGATAGGGATTTTCCTGATTTCATTCACAACCTCAGCTTGAGTAGTATTATTCAGATTAGTAATATCATATTCATTATTATTCCTAAACTCCTTTATAAGCTTATTATACGGGATATCCTGTAATAACCTGCCTTGAATATTCCCTGACTTAAGCCATGTGTCATATTGAAAGTTTACCTTGCCTTCGCCAATTCTCCAAGCAATTTGTGGTTCAACTAAACTTCTGGCTTTCAGCATCCTTTTCCACAACCCAGAGTCTTGAATTCTGTAATTAACAGTGCACGCGTGACTAAGTCTGCAATATTTAGCTTGCAGAACTTGACTCCATAAAGATCTTTGTTCCCTAAATTTCCACCAGAGTTTACAGTCGTAGGCGAGATTCAGATCAGCAATGGAGTTGCAACCAATACCACCTTCTGCCATTGGATAACAGACTTTATCCCATGATGTCCAGTGTATTTTTTTACTTTGACTAGAATCGCCCCAGATAAATCCATTAAATAAAATGGAGATTTTGCTAATGATGCTTTTAGGGGGATCAAGGATTTGTAAAAGATGTACAGGCATCGAACTCAGCACATGTTTAATCAGAGTTAGTCTACCTCCAGCTGATAACCATCTATGCTCCCATCCCAGTAATCGTCTTTTGATTTTGTCAATTAACTTCTCAAACAGCTCAGTCTTCTTATGTCCTTTATATAGAGGCACTCCTAGGTAAATCATAGGTAGAGGCTGAAATTGAAACCCTGTATTCTCAGCAATCACAATTTTATGATTATTCTTTTTCGTGTTAAACGAACTTTTATTGCAATTAATGGCTTGTCTTGATCTTGCAGTATACAGACTGAGGAAACTCATGATTTTATTCACAGCCTGCTTTTGACCATTAGCAAAGATAATGATATCATCAGCAAACGCCAAATGAGAAACAGGTATGGAACCCCCATATCTATAATGCAACTCTTCATTTCTAGCAAATAGATTCTCCAATCCTCTTGACAAACATTCTGCCAAAATGATGAATAATGAGGGAGATATAGGATCACCTTGTCTCAGTCCTCTAGACGATTTAAAATATCCCTTGAGCTCGCCATTAATCAAGATGGAGAAGTAACAGTTGTTAATGCTTCTTCTTATTTTATCAACCCAACCTTGATTGAATCCAAACTTTTCCATAACTTTATACAGAAATTCCCAATCGACCCTATCGTACGCCTTGGCCATATCTAGCTTAAGCACCACATTGCCTCCTCTGACCTTTCTGTCAATGTTATGAATCAGTTCTTGTGCCAACAGTATGTTATCTCCAATATCCCTCCCAGGTGTGAAACCACTTTGAGTCTTGGATATTATTTTAGGCAGAATTTTGTTGAGTCTTGCAGATAGAACCTTTGTTAGTATTTTGTTTATCACATTACATAAACTAATAGGTCTGAAATCTTTCCACTCCATAGCCTCAGCTTTTTTAGGAATAAGGGTGATAGAGGTTGATGTTATACTTTTGGGAATAATTCTACCATTAAAGAAATCCATAACTGCGTCTAGAAGGTCCTGTTTAATGATTTCCCAGCAATGTTGATAGAATAGGCTTGAAAAGCCATCAGGACCAGCTGCACTCTCCTTTTTTATCGAAGATGACCTCCTTTATTTCTTCCATGTCAGGTATTCTATTAAGCATATCATTCTCTTCCCTTCCCACAATTTCAGGAATATTATCAAGTAAGCTATCCTCTCCCTCAGTAGGTTCTCTAGTGAGAATATTTTCGAAATACTCCACAGCAGACTGTTGGATATCACTAGCCTCCTCAGTTCGACCCCATTACTCATTATCAAATTGATACTATTCTTCGTCCATTTTTTCCTGACCCAAGCATGAAAGAATTTGGAATTTTTATCTCCTTCATTCAACCATTTTATCCCTGATTTCTGTTTCCAGAATGCTTCTTCCATGGAAAGCAATTTATTGAGTTTCGCATATGCCTCATTAACAACCATTCTATCATTGGGGGCTTTCGACCTGTCATACTCCCTCTCTTTCTTCAGTGCTTCCTCTTCAGCCTTCGCTATATCAACAAATATATTACCAAAAGAATCTTTATTCCACTTGGTAAGCATCTTCTTCAGTCTTTTTAGTTTAAAATAAAATCCATACAACCCTCTAGAATAAGGGCAAAGTGGAGTCTCCCAGCATCTTCTAATGATATCCAGAAGGTCATTGTGTTGACACCACATAGCTTGGAATCGAAAAGAGGATTTAACCCTTACTTGTTGCTTCTTACATTTCAGCAGGAGAGGGCATTGATCTGATGTATCTCTGTTTAACATGTCAGCCTCAAATCCATTGAATTCATTCATCCAATGTGCATTAATTAGAATTCTATCCAACTTCTCCCAGATCCTACCATTAGTCCATGTATATTTGCTACCTCTAATGACATGCTCCTCAACACCACAGTCAATCATCATGTTATTGAAGTCCTCCATCGGCCTTCGATTTGGCGAATTTCCTCCATCATTTTCCCCCTATTGAGTATAGCATTAAAGTCTCCTCCAATAATCCAGGGAGAGTCCATTCTCTCAGAGAACTGCTTGAGATCATTCCATAATATTCTCCTAAGAGTAACAGAACATTTAGCATAAACTGCAGTAAAATATATATCCTTATCCCGCTTCTTTATTTTAAAAGTCATATGTTGTTCCTTGTCTTCCATAACATTGCCATCAATGTCACTCTTCCAGAATCCCCAGATTTTACCGTTCATGTTAGCATAACTTTTATCGAATCCCAGTTTTTTGCAAAACTTTTGAATTTGCCCCTTATCATTGATCAGTTCAATAACAAACAATATAGCAATATGATGTATTTGAATCATCTTTCTAGGTCTCTTCAAGGAGTTAGATATACCTCTTAAATTCTAAATTAACGCGTTGTACTACATAGTTATCTTTTGGATGGTCTTCCTCTTCTTTTCTTGTTACTCTTCGAAGATTTCTTCCCTTCCTTTGGCATTTTTTCATTCATGGCACTTCGAGTTTCAACTGAAAGCAGTTCATCCTTCATATCTGTTTCTTCCCCTTCTCTCTGTTCTAAATCAACAGACTTCTGTTTACTCGACTTCTTGCAGTTGGGGGAGCTACTGATTTTACTGAGGCTTTCTTCATCTAGTTCCACTTGATTTATTTCTAAATCCTCCTTTGATCTTTGATTGTTATCCTCCTCCATAATGAATTCTTTAATTATATCCACTCCAGTCTGAGTCTCCTCTTCACAGTGTTGTAAACATGCATAAAATCCTGTTTCTATATTCTCATACTGATTCTTCTCCTCTTTGTTGGTATCAATTTCCTTCTGTTTATCTTCCTTTTCCTTTGGTACTTCATTTTCAATTTCTCCTTCTTCACAGCTATATTGTTTAGAGCATTCTCCTATCAATATTACAGACTTCATATTAACTTTCTTTCCCCTTTGAATCTCAACCCATTCTTCCTTCATCTTTTCTTTTCCTTTTTCCTTATTCTGCTCCTCTCTGTTTCCCTCTCCCTGGTGCTTATTAATGGCATTGGTTCCCGAAGTTTTCTTCCAATAACATCTCCCAATGTCATGTCCCACATGTTTACAGAAAGAACAGTATGAAGGCAGTTTTTCATATATAATTTTCTGCCAAACAGCAAAACAGTCATTACCAATCCTAATTCTTTCCAATTTCGGAGCATTGACATTCATTTCAACACATATTCTAGCCAGATTAGTCCTAGATTTCTTGGCAATTTGTTCATCAATTTTTAATGGAGTCCCCAGCACCGAGGCTATAGAATACAAAATTGCTTTATCATAAAAAACCAAAGGCAGATTTGGAAGAGCCACCCATATAGGCACTATAGGGGATTCTTTCTGTGGATCAAAATCATAAGTGTACTTCAGTATTCTCATAGATGTTCCCAGAATATACCAGACTGGTTTTGAAAATATTCGACAATAATCTTCTTCCCTTTCAAAATTCAGTATAACATGCTTCCCATCCAGGTTCCCAACTTTCACTTCCCCTCCTAGTTCGAATGAATTTAGGGCTTGGCAAATCAAATTGAAAGCAGGCTTTTTGTGCGAAAATTTACCCACTAATCCATGTTTGAACCATTGAGACAATTTCTGAATTTCTTCCTGTGAGACTTGGATAAATGGTTCATTCTTGAATATCGTCGCTTCTCTGACTGCCACTGCTTCCAATTTGAGATCTCTCGCAATGTCATCAAATGATCTATCTTTCTCAGTTGCTATATTCTGTTTTCCTTCTGTAACTTCTGCATAGGTCTTCCTAGACGGAAGTATCCCTACTTGGGTCATCTCCTCCCAATTCCAGCTGAATTGTAAGAAGAATCGATCTCTATGTGAATCTCACCTTGACTATGTGTGTTTTTCGCAATTACCGGATTTTCCCGCCTATAATAGAGAGAATCTATTTTTAGAGAGAGAAAGTGTAATGGTTAAATGGTTCTATTCTTTGCTTTGCAATTAACCAAAGGAATGATTCAAAATTGTGGGGTTTTTTCCAGGATTTTGGGACAAAAAAATGCACTCTTGGATGCTGCGTTTGGTGGTCCGTTCAATAGGGTGTTGGCCTTCTAACTGATTTCAGTTGACTATAACTAACAATAACTAACTTTTCATCTTTTCTTTTGCTTTGTCTTTTTCTTCCTTCCGTTTCATTTCCATGTTGTCTATTTTGGATTCGATACTCGAACACCCCCCCTCAAGATGGACATGAATGTTAATAATGTTCATCTTGCGTAGGTTGTGATGAAAAATTAATGAACCAAGGGGCTTCGTAAAAATGTCGGCAAGCTACAGCTTTGATGGGATGTGAAATAGTTTGATGAAGTTTTGTTGTAATTTTTCTCTAACGAGATGACAATGAATTTGGATGTGTTTCGTTCTTTCATGTTGGACCGGATTTGTTGCAATAGACAAAGCAGATTTGCTGTCCGTATAGAGAGATGCAGGTTGAGGATGGTTGATGTCCAGATCATCAAGAGCATATAATAGCCATTGTATTTCACAAGTAGTGGTTGCAAGAGCTCGGTATTCTGCTTCGGCTGAAGAGCGACTGATAGTAACTTGCTTCTTTGATTTCCAGGAGATTAAGGAATTTCCAAGGAAAATTGCAAAACCAGTGACACTCCTTCGAGTATCAATACACCTCGCCCAATCACTATAGGAGAAGGCCTGTAGACGGATGTCTAAAGAAGCTGGAAAGAAAAGGCCTTGCCCTGGTGTGGCCTTCAAATAGCGTAGAACTCTGGTTGCTGCTTGAAAATAACTCACAGCAGGAGTGGCAAGGAATTGGCTGAGCACCTGGACAGAATAGGCCAAGTCAGGCCTTGTAATGGTTAAGTACAGCAACTTACCTACAAGTCTGCGATAGCCGAATGGATCATCATGTAAAGGAGTGTCAGTAAGGAAAAGCTTTAAATTGGATTCCATGGGGAAAGCAACAGGTTTGGAACCAGTGAGACCCGTTTCTTCCAAGATATCAAGAATATACTTTCTTTGACAAAGAGAAATGCCATTTTTGGATCTAGCCACCTCTATACCAAGGAAATACTTGAGCTGACCAAGATCTTTGATAATGAATTTGGCATGTAGAAAGTCCTTTAACCGTTGGATTTCCAGTATGTCATTGCTGGCTAAAAGTATATCATCTACATAAACCAATAATGCAATAAAGGATTGGTCAGATTTTCTGATGAAAAGAGAGGAATCAAAGTGACCTTGAGTGAAGCCAAAGTGGAGAAGAGCACTGGATAGTTTGGCAAACCATTGTCTGGATGCCTGTTTTTTACCATAAAGACTCTTTAAAAGTTTGCAGGCATTCTGACCGTTTGTGATAACTATTCCAGGAGGTGGCTCCATGTATACCTCATCATGTAAGTCACCATGGAGGAAGGCATTGTTGACATCTAGATGATGTAAATGCCAGCTTTTGACAGTAGCAACAGCAAGAATTAAACGAATGGAAGTATTTTTTGCCACATGAGAGAAGGTATCAAAAAAATCCAGTTCTTCTTGCTGGGAGTATCCTTTTGCCACCAGCCTGGCTTTGTGTCTTTCAATGGTCCCATCAGCCCTATGTTTGACACGAAATACCCACTTGCAGCCAATGGTTTTCTTGTTTGGGGGGAGAGTGACTAACTCCCAGGTTTTGTTTAACTCCAGAGCATGGATTTCATTCTGTATAGCAGCCTGCTATTCGGGGAATTTAGATGCTTGTTTGAAAGTTTTGGGTTCTAGAAGAGTGGAGATAGAGGCTAAGAAGGCTTTATGTGATGTGGACAGTTGTTTTGTTGAGATGAAGGATTGAATAGGATAAGTAGTACCTGCAGATGAGCAGCAGTTAGGAGAAAGAGAAATGTTACCTGCCATTGTAGAGCAACCATATGAAGTCGAATCTTGGGCTAACAATTGAGCTGTAGAGACTATACCACAATAGTAATCTTGTAAATGAGTTGGTGTTTGGCGATTTCTGTTTGATTTTCTGACTGGTGGATGGTCTGCAGGAGGTTGTGTATTTTGATCATCATCAATTGGTGTCTCATTTGAATGATGGAGTGAAGGGGATGAGACACGAAGGGATGAGGATGGATCATTATTTGTTGATTTTGGATAAGGTAAATGTGATGAATCTATGAAAAGGTCTGGTATAGGAAATAAGAAAGAGTTCTGGTCAGAGGTTGTGGGGATATTTTTGAAAGGAAAAGTGAATTCATGAAATGTAACATTTCTTGAGACAAAAATTTTATTTGTGTTGATGTCCATAACTTTATAGCCTTTAGATTCAGATGGGTAGCCTAGGAATAAGCACTTGGTAGCTCTTGAATCAAATTTTTGTCTGTGGCGTGTTAGAGTAGAAGCAAAGCATAGACACCTAAAAGATTTGGAGGTTTATTAAATAACATTTCGAAAGGTGATTTGTTTTGGAGAAGAGGTGTGGGAATTTTATTGATGATGTGGGCTGCGGTTAGTATACAATCACTCCAAAAAGAAAGAGGCAGATTGGCTTGAAATAACAATGCTCTAGCAGTTCATAAAAGGTGCTGATGTTTCCTTTCCACGATTCCGTTTTACCGTGGAGTCTCCACACAACTCTTTTGATGTAGTATACCATGTTTATGGTAGAATTTTGTAAGGCAGAACTCAGGTCCATTATCAGACCGTATGATTTTGACAGAGGTTGAGAATTGATTTTCCACCATTCTGCAGAATGGTTTGAGCAAGTGTGAAACATCAGATTTGTTTTGCATCATATATACCCATGTGCACCTTGTATAGTCATCAACGATAGTGAGAAAATACTTGAAATTTGAATAAGAGATAGTGCTAAAGGGTCCCCAAATATCACAATGAACTAACTCAAACTTTTTATTTGATTTTTGATTTGATACAGGAAATGGAAGTTTTCTTTGTTTTGCTAAGGGGCAAACATCACAGATTTTTGTACAATCAAGAGAAATGGAAGGCTCGATTTTCTTGAGATGAAGTAGCCTGGAGTTGGAAACATGTCGCAGTCCGTAGTGCCATATTTCAAGTTTCTGGTGAGTGATGGCTGATGCTAGAGGTGCTGAGTTGGTTTGATTGCTGGTCTGGGTTTTTGAAGAGGTTTGGATTATATGGTACAATCCTTCCATCTCAATTGCAGTCCCAATCATCTTCTTCGTTAGTTGGTCCTGCATGGTGCAATAAGAATTGGTAAAAGTCAGGCACACATTAGACTGAGTGGTGAGTTTTGATACAGAAATTAAGTTGAATGAAAAGGAGGGAATGCATAAAACATTGTGTAGAAAAAGAGAGTTAAAAAGACATATGGTTCCACTATGAGAAGCTGGGACCTTAACACCATTAGGGAGATATACAAAAGTGCTAACGGTCTGAGGAGTATAGCAGTAAAAGGAAGGAGAACAGATCATATGATCTGTCGCACCCGTGTCAAGTATCCAAGAATATTTTGATTTTAATGGAGATGAGATAGAGCTGCAACACATAGTATGTGCTACAAGTTGTGTTTTACCAGAAAAGTAAAAAGTGGATGCAAAATTGACAGTTGGTCAAGTGTTGGAAGGATCAGTTGATGTTGAATTGGCAAGTGTTATGAGTTTGTGAAATTCCTCTGGAGTGAAAGACAACTTTTGCTGCTCTTTATCATTCTGATATGTATTTTCTTGGGTGACTGCAACATGTGCTGAGGGTCTTCCAGAGGCATTTCGTTTTCCTCTTGGCCCTATCCAGTTAGGAGGATAACCATGGAGCTGATAGCATGTATCTACCCTGTATCCGGAATAGCCACAATGAGTACAGAGTGGTGAGGATGTTTTTGATCTGTCTCTGTCTCTAAAAGATCTTGGCTGATAATTTTGCTGATCATTGCGTTTTGCCATTAAAGCATGTGTCTCAATATGGGAAACAGAGTTAGTCAGCATCCTCTGACTTTCTTCTTGAAGTAGTAAAGAAAATACCTTAGCCATACTAGGCAAGGGAAGGGTGAGAAGTAGTTGGCTTCTGACAGAAGCAAAAGAGTCATTTAAACCAACTAAAAATTTCAGAACATAATCAGATTGTTGACGATTCTGCAAGAATGTGAACGAATCACAAGTGCAAGTAGACATAATACCACATGTACAGGTTGGGAAAGGTCTGTAACTGATGTATTCATCCCATAGAGTTTTAAAGGAATTGAAATACTTAGTTACAGTCATGGAACCTTGGCTTATGCAACTTAGAGATTTTTCAAGATGGAAGACTCGTGGACCATCACTTCTGAGATATCTGATTTTGAGCTCATTCCATAGCTCAGTGGCTGATGCAATGAATAGAGGGCTATTGCGTATATCTTTTGAAATAGAATTCATCAGCCAAGATAGAACAAGATTGTTTGCTCTTAACCAGGCTGTGTAATTCATTGTTTGATCAGTAGACGGAGGGGAGATTGATCCATCAATGAACTTGACTTTATTCTTTACTGTCAAGGCTATGATAATGGACCTGCTCCAAGCAACGTAATTACTTCCATTGAAGGTTTCTGAGACCAGCGTAGCACCAGGATTATCACTGGGATGAAGGTAATAAGGAGTTGAGGAGTCATCTGAGGGGTTTATGACTGAATTTACAGAAGAATTGTGAGAACTCATTTTCAGAAAAATAAGTAGAAAGAATGCTTTGAAGATGACTACCAATTCTTGCAGGAGAAGAGTATTGCGGAAGACTTTCAGCTAGATATAACTAGCTGCTCTGATACCATGACAATATTCAGATAGCAAGAAAAATAAGAGCTGAGAAGAAAGGATGAGAAATTCTCTTTATTTTAGAAACTTTTACTCAATCAATTTACATCAGGTAGTAGGCATATTTATACAAGAAATATCCTGCTGAAGCTAACGAATTCAGATAACTAATTAACATAAAATTAACTAACTTGGACAGCAACTAACTTCTAACTGATTTCAGTTGACTATAACTAATAATAACTAACTTTTCATCTTTTCTTTTGCTTTGTCTTTTTCTTCCTTCCTTTTCATTTCCATGTTGTCTATTTTGGATTCGATACTCCAACAACTTGCTTAGTTAGAAGCTACTTCACAACAAATCTTGGACACATTCCTAGTAATATGACTACTCAACATACTACTCCACGTAAGAAAAATGTTAAATGAACATCTTTTAACCTTTTAATCTAATGACATTCCAGAACTTTCAAATTACCATTTTCGTTTCTAGAATGTCATGGACATTGCCACAATTTTAATTTTACCATTTCTCTTTCTAAAATGCCACAAAGAGTACATGAAAGATCTATTATGATATGAATATCAGCTAAGCAATTTAATTAGTTTGGGAAATGACAGGTAACAAAATATGACATATTGATGACATTGGAAATTGAATTGAAGACCAGTGACATAATTGAAACAAATTGAAGTTTTGTTAGAAAATATGGGTTGTAAGTCGTCCATGTGGGGTTACCAGATTCAAGACATTAAAAGGGGTTGAAGATAGTGGTTTTCACTTGAAATTTAAACATACAACTCTTTATAACCACTTAACTCCCATACAACCTCCAATAATTATTGCCTAAGAAAAATAGAGAAAAAAGATGACAAGAAAAAATGGTAAAATTTGTATGTGAAAATACACTAAAATTTGAAAGGCTCTGAAATCACTATTTTGGCATAAAAACTCACAAAATAAGGCATTCATATTGTGAATAATAATCCCCTTCCATTTTGATCAAGATTTGGACCATTGAAGAATAAGAAAATACAAATTTTGGAATTTTGAGATGCAATGTGATTCAACCACAAAAAAAATCTTGGAATTCGTTATTTCAATTAAGGATTCTTTACCCGTAATTTACAATTATGCATATTACGAATTTCTACATTGGTATCAGAGCCATAATGTTGAATTCCTTGCTGTAATACATGCTTAAATATGCCATTACATGATTTATTTGAGTTATGAATCTATTATGTAAAATTTTGAAATCTTTCGTGGTCTTTGATGGTATCTTTTGATATACATGTTTAAAATTAACAAAATTTTGGAATATGTATATAATATGCTTTAAAATTCATAATTAAAATTTCATCAATTTTTGTTATTGAGTTTGGGAGAAAATTGAAACCCTAGTCATGTGATTAAGTGTTCTAGAAAACTCTTGATTAAGTTTTGTGTGCCCATAGATGAATAATTTTGAGTTCACATGTAATCTATTGTTAATATTGTGAGATAATGATTTGTATGCACCTATAAAGTATGTCGAACAGGTTGAGATTGGTTCGCTCACACGAATAATTGCCTCAAACACTTTGGGGTGTGTTAAGATGAGACAAACTGATGAAGTTGTATACATAATCTAACCGCCTTGGTGAAATATCAAGATAAGATTACAACAAATAATCGAAATGGGTTTTGTTATCCATTAAACCTATTTAGTAGTCGATCTAGTTCTCGATTTAAGACTGCTTTGATTAATGAATATAAGGAGAATTCATGTTAGGTATCAGGGAATACCTAAACTAGGATCTTTAAGATGTTATTTTATTTATAAAGAATATGACACACGCCCTATAGAAAGGGAGAAAACATCATAACATGTGTTTTATACCACGTATGTTTTTATGACCAATATAGGGTAAATGAGTGAATGGATCCCTACTTCCTTATTGTGTGAGACCTTGAGATTTATATAAAATCTAATATATACCCTTATAACTTTTGACTATTTTTTGAAATTTTATTTCAGTGTTGCTACTTTAACATGTTACCAATAATTATAATTGATTCGGTTTGATGGGACATATCTAGAAAAATAGTTGATTTAAAATTGAAGATTCAAGTAGGGAAAAAAATCTATTTTGATCAATATTTATATTTTTATTCATCGGTTGGACAATTGTGTTAAACCATTTAAAGTATAGAACACAATTGTGAATACAATAGTACGATGTAAGGTGGTTCAAGAATGTCCCATAAATTTTCGAGAGATCGAAAATACTTAAACTAATGTTGGAAAATGAGTTTGGGGGTATAGCAAAATGTAATGTTCCTCTAATAGAACTATTATGTATCCATAATAGATTTATAGTACCGTGAGTTCTAATATATACTCACTGGTCGCACGATCTATTTGATATGAATTTTTGTGAGATAGACCTTGAGAAGATCTAATGTGTGATATTCATTGTCACTTATTGTTCGGGTTAAGCCCATCATGTGCAAGTGAGAGATGTTAGAAAATATAGATTGTGAGTCGTTCATGTGGGGTGACCTGACCTACAAGACAATAAAAGGTTGGAGGGAGTTATTTGAATTTGAAATTTAAATCTACAACTTTCTATAATCACCCTTAATTCCCATACAATCTACAATTATTATTACCTAAGAAAAAAGAGGAAAAAGATGGCAAGAAAAAATGGTGAAATTTGTAAATGAAAATATACCAAAATTGGAAATGCCCTAAAATCATTATTTTGGCATGAAAAGTCACAAAATAAGGCATTTAGATTGTGGATAATAATTTACTTTCATCGTGATCGGGATTGAGACCATTGAACAACAAGTAAATGCAGATTTTGGAGTTTTGAGATGCCAGACTATTCAAATACACAAAGATTTTGGAATTCATTATTTCAAGCAAGGATTCTTGACCCGTAATTTATGATTAGGCATGCTGCAAATTCTTACAAGTTTAGTGTCCAAATTAATTTTTTCCTGTAAGCTCAAGGACTGGAGATGAAATTTACCGAGTCAAATAGTACAAGGATAACAATCTTACTTCGATGGCTTGTGAAGTCAGTTTCTTTTGCAGTTCTTCTAGAGCTAGAATCCCGGAAGTGTCAATATTCATTACATCTGCCAATGTTGAGATCAGTATCAGTTAAACAAATGAAAAAGTTATGATCGGAGTAGCATTGGATATAAACTGAACTCGACCTGAACAATAAATAAGATTTTACTATACTAAACTAATCGTATCAAATATATTAAAAGTGTGTTCATTTGCACATATCGATGTACATAGTGTAACATAACTTACTGGACAAGTCTAGGACCAACACACCAACTTGCTCTTTTGTATTTTCTTCATTCTCATCTATTACTCTTCTCAAGATCCTGAACCGTATCAAAATCATAGCATGTTATTATCTAAAAAAAACTTTAAATGGGATTCCGGGGGACGAAAATATAGTACCTTTCTTTGATAAAATTAGCATTTGCAAAACAAAGTGTTCCCGAATCAACACGAATTATTAACATGCCGGATGTTTTAGTGGCCATCGGAAATTGGGTGATGTCGCAAAAGATATCTGTTGCTGGAAGTCTCCCTTGTTCTTCTGTACTAGGTCGGATAAAATTCAGAATTATCTTAGCAAATGAGATGATAACCTGTAATATATCCCGACAGAGATCGAACCGTCAATACTTCTAAGCCATATGAATATGCTAAAAAGCTCTTTTTCGATTTCATATTATGTTTTACTTCTGCCATTAATAAGAAGTGATTCATTTAGAATAATAAACAAAAATATTGATATGCTAAAAACCAGCATGATGTTGGATTAATTGTGTTATGAGTAATAAGAAAATTTGAGTCAATTTAGGTAATGTCGTGTTTGGTATGATGAGGGCACAAATTAAGTTACACACTTTTTCTGAAATAACACGACAAAGATGAAAATATTGGTAATTATTAACACTAAGTTTAAAAAGTGGTATTATGAAAAGGTTTTTTTGGGAATCCTAAGTTGCACAAGCTAATGAATTTTATTTTCCTAACTTAAGAAATTTGTAATTATAAGCTTCATTTCGTACTACTTAAATTGGCCTGGTTTTAATTTTCCACTTCAGTTAATATCGCTCACGTCAATATGTTGGATAATTCATTTTTACCGAAAGATACAATACGAGGAGTTCAAACTTGTTATAAGCGACACAAGCCTATTGATTCTATTACTATGCTATCATACTAGCTGACCTGACTAGTCGTGTAATTCTAGTGGACTTGAGACAATGACGTGCACCTATTATAGATGTTATCTACATGTCAAATTCTTTATTAAGGCTAAGTGTGATGTGCTTTTTGCGATTTAGAATTTAAAAATAATAAAGAAATAAAGCTGTGAGATTGAAATAACAAAATAAATTAAGTTAGTGGATTTTGATTAAGTGCTATTTAGCAATTTTAAAAACTAAAAGGGTAAGTAAATAAATAGATAAAAAAATAAGGGGTTGAAGACATTTCCACTTATTTCATTTGGTGTTTGAGAGGACACGATCGCAGAAGAGAGAAATAAGGACTTGGAAAGAGATTTTTTTTTTTAAATGAAAAATAAAATTCCAAAAATCTTTTGGGGGAGCCTTTGAACCCGAGGATTTTTATAAATTCAAATGTCTTTGAGCCTTATGCTATTCATCTTCATGGGGTTGAGCTCCAGTCAATGTGTCAATTACATGACATTAAATGACATACTCAATTAAATGAGTCATGTGATTTTGTATTTAAATGAATCTATAATTTAATGTCATGTAATTCTCATATAGATTGTGACTCAATCCCGATGGGGGTTAGGAGCATTACTCAATGCTTATTCGTCAATTATTAAGGAAGATAAAGGAAATTAATATTCACATTCAGCTTGATTTTTACGTCTGAAATGACACCACTGTTCCGAATCGCAATGCAGAGTAAAGCCTAGATTCACTAGAAGATAAGCAATGTGAGGCAATGAGAGTTACAATTTACAAAGTTGACCTAAGCTATTTTGGAATCCAAAAAATGAAGAGGTATGCTTTGTGTCAACACTATCATCTAAATTATGCTATTTATGGAACCCACAATGCACATGATTGATTACTTGCTAATGCTCCAATTTATATATTCGAAAGTCGACTTATAGTCACAAGATGCCCATATGTGGGCTGTTTTTCTATTATTCGGTAGGGAATGCTACGTAATATTTACGGTGATACCAGTTTGCGCTCGATTGTATTCACACGAATATATAGGAAAACAAGATAAGAGAAACAAAGGTTCTAATAAACTAGATCATCGACAACAGGAGTCGACCTACGTGTAGTCGAATGTTTTTCTTCAAAAAAAAAAAAAAGTTCTATTTTTATTTTTACTTCATAAAATTTTATCCCAAAATAGATTCAGCCCATCTCAAAAGTCGATGTTCAAACCTACTCTTAACTTTTTTAGTATGTTCCAAAATCTATCTAAGGTCCGTCCTTGGTCGGATGGTGTTAATTTTCCATTTTAAGCAAGCAAAAATTTAAAGAGGTCATTATATCATACATACCGTCCGATGTGTTTGATAAACTATACTGCTAAAATCACTAAAAAATAATGAAACTGATATAAATAACGTTACCGCAACAAGAAGACCGATCTCAACCGAGCCGAACAAGACACCAAAGAAGGCACCAATGCAGACAAGAAAATCCAGCTTGTCCAACTTCCATATATTATAAGCTTCTTTCAAGTCAATAAGTCCAGGAAGAGCAGACAAGATTATTGAAGCCAGGATAGCAATTGGAGTGTAGTACAATAGCTTTGTCAAAAATAGTAGGGATATAAGCACTGTAATTGCCATAACTATATTTGATACCGCTGTTTCGCAACCCGCGCTGAAATTCACAGCAGTACGCGAGAAGGAACCTGAAAAAACAACTTGCGTTAATATCACTACAAGAAATTTCACCGATTAAAATATTTCTCTTGAAAAGTTACTTGATAGCATTTTTCGACAAAGAGGTAGGTTCCGTTTGGTATAGTTTTTGCATTCTGTAGAATAACTTTTAGAAGAAGTTACTTTAATTTTTGTTTTCTATTTCGAAAGTACTTTTAGAGAAAGTCACATTGGACCAATTTTCTCTAAAAGCTCTTTAAAGTAAAAAAACTTTCACAAAATTAGTTAAAACGAATCCAAAAATAGTTTTTAAATCTCAATAGCTTTTCAAAAGCCATGCCAAATGGGTCGTACTGAGTTAAGATGGGAATTGAACTGAATAAATATTGGCTCACCAGTTGCAGCATAGCATGATGTTAAAGATCCCACAATGTTCATGAAGCCCATGGCTACCATTTCCTTGTTACCATCCAATTGGTAGCCTTTAAGTGATGCAAAAGATCGTCCAACTGCAATGGCTTCCTAAAACAGTCGGCCACACTTATTTAAGTTTTTAGATGAGATAATACGACATAGTATCGACTAGAAAAGATGTTCAAGGAGTATGTACTAACGGTGAGAGCAATAATGGCACAGATTAATCCAATTTTTGCAGCTTCTCCAACATGTGGAGATCCAAACTGCAATTGATGAACTGAACTTGGATTGAGGCCTCCTTTCAAGTGTTCTACTATTTTGATGCCGTGCTTATCTGCTTTCGTCAAGTAAACGATTAAAGTGGATAATATTACTGAGAAAAGAGGAGCCGTGGTTTGTAACCAGAAAAGTTTTCTTTTCCTTCTGCCCTGCAGATTCGACGAAACTAAAATTATTTTTTTCGACAAACTTTTGCCATTAAAAGTAAAATTTATTGTAGTGACGTGCATACTTACGATAAATCTTGTGACTAGGATGAAGATGAGGAATGAACATCCAAGGACAAAATTCAAAGGATTCCACTGTTACACATCAAAAAAGAGCAGGGGAAGTGTCAAGGAAGTAATGAATTTTACAACTCTATAAGAAAATTAGAGCACGTTGGGCTAAGCGTAAAAAAGCAACTTAATTTTTTTTTTCTTACTTGTGAATTAAAAAATTACTTTTACTTTCAAATTTTTTATTTATTTTTAACTTCGTGACAAGTGTAGTTTTTACAATTATTCGGGTCCTAAATGATGATATTTTTTTATTTTTTGGATGCATTATTGCCTAATTTGTGTTATATTATGTTTAATAGGTGAAACTCAATGATTGTATGAAGAATTGGAAGAAAGAAAGGGAAAATTGAAGAAAAATGATGAAATCCAAATTATGGGGACTAAAGTGCAACATTCCAAGAGTTGTGTTGAATCGCAAGACGGCGATTCAAGAATGTCAAGAGTCAATTGGAGGTGAAGAGAAGCCAATGTGATGAAAAAAATTGTCGAAAAGAACCAAAATATACACTTGAATAAGTTCAGGGACCAATATACATTTTGGTCCAAAAATGGCAATGCTAACATTATTTGGGTTGACTGAATCTATTTGCAAAAATACTACTTGTACATCAAGAATTGTACATAATGATGTACATCACAGTCACATGGGGGTGGGACCCCCGTGTATAAAATATTTTTTATTCGAGCGAGTCTCACCCCCATGTGAGTGTGATGTACACGCCTATGTACACCTTGATGTACCGGTAACAAAACCGATCTATTTGGAGTTTATTGTGTACACACCAAATGAACCATGCATACACATGGTTCAGTTTCGAGGAAAAAATTATGTTTTCTTATTTTGTTTTGGGAACTTTTTTGGTATGCGATCTTTTATTCTTTTATATATACCATAAGTCGTCCAAAACATGAAGAACCTCCCTTAGACCTAAAATCACATATTCTATGTATTTTGGAGGCAAAGAAGAAGGCACAATCATCAACCAAAGACAAATTATTAAAGTTTATTGAAGATCCTTAATCCAAAGTCAAGATTTAAGCCAAGAAATTGAATTTATCCACTTTCTTCCATATTTTTTTTTGATTCGGGTGATATCTTTTCATAATTTCTTGTATAATTTAATAATTAGGATGATTGACTATGTTTTCCCTTTATATTGGATGAATTTTTAAACCCTATTATTTATTTCAATTCAAGACTTTAATTTAGGAATTACGCGTTATTGTTTAATTGATTTTATATACCCATTGCACTACTTATATAGCTTCATCACCAATTAAGTAGTTAGTTGCTTGTTGTAGTGTATGAGTACTCACATTGATACTAAAACGTGGTAAAATCAACATGTGTAGTTAGAATTATGAATAATCTCTCTCACATATGCAGTCTTATTAATAATCTAAACTAAATGAATGATTTCATATGAATTTGGACTAAGAATATGATCGTCTCATGTTAGTAATAGGTTGGTGTATCTTGGGTTATCGGTTGTAAACAAAATGCATGAATTGAATAAATTAAGTATTGAGAATTGAAATGAAGGGATACTTGAATCTAGTAAAAGCATTTACATAGATAAAATATTATATTTACTTGCTTTCTTAAAATAGAAATTAGTATAAATAATAAAACCCAATTCTCTTTTGATGTTACTACATTTCAAATTTAATAAAAACTATTGAACTACGAATTAGAACTTAATCTTCGTGGAAATAATATTGTTAACTCACAAATCTTATTACTTGTATGACGATCTTGTACGTTTACGGGTTTCACGCGAACACTTAGCTAGCCATGCTTTTGTTAATCTATATATTCAAGGTGCTTTATAATTTAGTAGCAATTTCAATATTCATGAAAAATAGCTAAAAGATGTGAAGAATTGTGACATCCCTTCCTATGGGAGACAAAACTTTACTAACTAGCTTACCATTAGAGCCCACCATCAACTAGAAGTGGCTCCAAATTATTAGAATAATACTATCTAATCCTACTTATTCTAGAGTATCAGTTTGGGTGACAATATATAATAAATCCAATAAGTAGACTACATCTTCTTGTATTTAAATGAATCTATCATTTAATATCACATATGTATCATCTAAACTCACTAAAAATAGCAGGATTGGATAACAATACGCAAAACATTTAAGGGATTTTTTTTGGACTAGTCAACTTTTTTAGGTCAAAATAAGATCTGACTCTTGCCAAATTTTTTATTGAATATGGTCATTCAGTTATGCAAAATGACTATAATGTCATTCTATTAAAGTCATCTAGTAAAAGTTAACGATCGAGAAAGAGAATGATTTGAAATTCATGTAAAAAGGAAGAGAGGGAGAGTATCAACTATGCCAAGTTTGACGAGAGTATCTAGATGGTACAATATTTGAAGAGAAAATGATATATTTGTAAGAAAGGGACATTATTTATAAATCCAAAAGTAGTAGACACAATTCATCTAAAATGAATAATTTGGAATTAGATTTCGTACTAACAGATGCAAACTTTTACAAACTTTAGAAATATGGAAATTCGATTTGTTTAGCATCTTTTATTCTTTTACTACTGGATAAGTTTTTATTTATAATTATTAATATTAAATTTAATGAGAATAACGACTTATGGCGGTCGGGCCAACTTTTGGATATGAGAGAGTTGTAGATTTTAATACCTAAAAATAGTAGTATTAATTAAAAGCTTACTGGATGATGAAGCGATTTGACCACAGCATCCAACACAGAGACGACGTCAGTTTTTGTCGTTAAATAATTAATTCCCAGTAAACCTTTCAACTGCTGGAGCCCAATTACAATGGCTGCACCTCCCATGAACCCAACCATCGCAGCATGAGACAGAAAATCCACCAGAAAACCCAACCTGTAAGAGCAGTGACGTAATTCGAGGTAACATCGGATCGGATCATTTGATGGAAAAGCTAATTGCGTTTAAAACAATTCAACGATAAAATACCACGTGAAATTTCCCAATTTGATCCAAATCTTGTCACCAATTATTTATGAAAATTAAGTCATTGTTTGACCTCCTTTATTTCAAAACTCTATTTTCTATATATTCATTTTCAATTTCACATTTATGTAATAAAATATTTTGCACGTAAATTCAAAATTTTTCTCTATTTTTTAACAACACATTCTTAAAAAATTCACATTCAAAATATTGAAAATTCCAAATAATAGCCATTAAACAACAGGGGTAAGAACGAAAGAAGAACACCTGAATATACCGAACATGGCTTGGAAGGTACCCGCAAAAAAGGTGACAGTGAAAACAAGTCTTCTGTAATTGGTTGGATCAAGAGAAGGATCTATTATATTCTGAATCATTGCAGAGAGCAGCAACGAAACCACAGCAACTGGACCTATGGCAATCTCTTTTGAACTCCCCATTAAAGCGTATATCACAGGTGGGACTACGCTCGTGTCTACATAACAGAGTCACCACAAAATTTTTTTGGACCTGAAACATATAAGAAAAACGCTATTTGCTGTCGCAACTATGGTAGTGAGCGACATTAAATAGCGTTACTTAACATATAAATATATGTTGGGACGCTATTTGTTAGGGTACTTTCTTTTGCCAAAGTGATGTCCCCAGGACTCGAACCTCACCACTCTTTAACGTGAGATTATGACTGCGTCCTGGTACCACTGGGGCAATGGCCGAAACAAATATGCCTCGACTATCTTTAAACTTATTTCAGTACTTACATAGGCCATATTGAGGATCAAGTTTGGCTAGATTTGCATATCCAATACTCTGTAAAGATTAGTCCTAGAACATTTTAGAGAGAAAATACCTTGAAAGACAAGTAAAAAGATCGATTTTGGGTAATTGTTGATACATACCTGAGGAATGCAGAGACTTGCAAGAGTTAAGCCAGCCATAAAATCATTCTTGAACTGTGCAGCTTTGTAATTCCTTCCCCACTTAAGGATTGGAAAAAGGCCTTGCAAGAAACAAACAACAGTGCCAGTGCCTCCTTTCGGTCGGTCTGCAGATGAAGAGAGTATGTTTCCAAGTGGCGAAACGGTGTCTCTTAACAAGGTGGTGATTTTATGCCATAAACTCGGTGGTTCAGGAGAATTCAGCAGCCATTTTGCCCTCTCGGCCCGAGATGTAGTATCAAGCTGCTGTAATTCCCAGGGCCGGCCCTGGCCCAAGGCCACTAAGGCAGTGGCCTTGGGCCTCCAAATTTTAGGGGCCTCAAAAAAAAAATCCTATTACACACTTGGGCCAAAAATTTAAGTGGCCCAAACAAAAAATAACTCAGCCCAAACGCCCATTAAAAACCCTCAATCCCTCATAACCTATCCAATTGAAATCGAATCTCTGGAATACGCCTCTCACCTCTCGCTCTCGCTCTCGCTCTCACCGCTCGCCTCTTCTCTTCTGCCATCTCATCTCCTTCTCGACTTCTTCGAAGAATCGAGACTCAAGTTCAGGATTCAGGAGTCAATACTTCAAGTCTTGAAAGCACTGTGATTGACGGACGATGCCACGACGGTTTCTGGTAAATTCAGTCAACAATCTGTTATTACTTCTTAGTTTATTTTGATTTTTGATACTTATTTTCTCTTTTTAATGTTACTCTGGTCTCTGAAATCTGACATTCATTCATCATTTTGTCATTTGTGGGTGCTTTTTTTTCTTCTTCTTCTGGACGTGGAGGTTGGAGTGGAACTGTGGAAGCTCTATTTGAATTTCGTGGACGGACACGGACTCACGGTGGATTTTTGGGTTTCTGCCTACTGGAATTACCGAATTAGGTAAATTCAGCTTTGATTTTTTTTTTTTGTGGGATTTGAGTTTAATTGGATGGAATTATGGAATTGGATTAAACAAATGTGATTGTTGAATTTATTGCTCAATATGGTGAATGTGGGAGATTGGATTTTGCAATGATAAACCTGATTAAACATGATTGAATTGTGGTTGCAGAAGCAAAAATCCCATTGGCTTCATTGCTGTCTGCTGAGTGCCTGAAGGCTGAAGCCTTTCTTTTGGAGAATTGGAGAAGTTTGAGATTTTTTCGACACGTCAATCAGGTTCTATTGTTCTTTGCTTATACCTATGTCTACTAGAAAATTTGAATCTGGATGTGCCAAAAGAAAAAGGAAACAAAAGGTTGAACAATTTGAATCTGGATGTGCCAATCTAGATGACCTTACCCTTAAGCATTTGTCACAAACTTGTTGGGAAAGCCATATTGAAAGTGTTAGAGCGATAAGATTTCAAACTCCACAGATAAAAAAAACTTTACTTCAATTGGCAAATGTTGATGATCTTAAGACAAAAAGTGAGGCGGAGTGTTTGGCAACATATGAAATTGAGAATTTTGAATTCTTACTTGGAATGATTATTTCAATTTATTTGGTTTGAAGTGTTGAATAAAAATGATTATTTGGTTTAAAGTCTTCTTTTTACTATAAAAATGTTATTTCTTTAAATATTTAAATTTTGCTACACTTGTGAAAAAATGGTCATGTTGAAGGGCCTCATAAAAATTCGTCGCCTTGGGCCTCTATAATCTCAGGGCCGGCCCCGGTAATTCCACTGTGAAGTTATCAGCAGGAATTGTATCCATGATTCTTTGAAGTGTTTGGGTGAACTCAGGAGCTACAATTTCTTTAACTCAGTTTAAATGCAAGTCTCCCATGAAAATGGAATATCAATTTACCTCGTTTACGACTAGAATAAGAGATAGAGAAAAATGAGTATTTGGGTGGGAGAAAGACTGGGTGGGAGAAAGACTTTATAAAGACTTGATTTTACATTGCTTTTTGGGCGATATGTCATTTTCAGACACAACTAGACCTCACTACGAGTCATGGAAACTTATAAAAATTACAACGAGCATGTTTGGCTAAGCCAATGGTAACACGTTGCACATTGCTCCATTAATCATAATCTATTCTTTAATCCAAGCACGATGGCATGAGGAGTTCAATAAAAGTTTACCTACTTTATAATACAATGCACTAGTACATATGTTAAAAGTACGTCAAAAGAGTAATTCAACATAAGATTGAGCAATTATATTGACACCATAATACTTATTTATTACATTAAAATTTAATTATATTACAAGTTCTCAACCTTTGTTTTCTATTGCATTTATGTCTTTAATTTCTTGGTTTCGTTCTTAAATTAGCATATCTTGTACTTAATGATAATATCTATCCAAATATTATTTTAACGTACTTTGAAATGAGGGGCAAATATTTTATCGAACTTTTATCTTTGTTATTTTTTGGGTATTTAAAAAATATGAAGGACAATCCTTTTCAAAGGGTTCACTCAGATAATACGTTGGAGAATATTGGTGTAATTTTCTCCTAAGGAAGTGACTTTAACCATCCCATCTAAGTGATGACAATTATATTTTTTTATGAAATTTGACCACCATCATATAAGTGATCCAATCCAGAGTCATTGCAGCTATCCAACGTTCACTTTATTTTTATTTTACATATAAGAGAGATCCACCACATGCTTAGAGTGGGAATCTAATGACAATACTCCTATGGCTATGGAAGAAGAGGATGTCATAGTTCAATGGTCCCCCATCTTTAAATCACACTCCATATTGCCTCCAATATAACACCATCGCTATACATAATGCTTCTGTATAATAAAAGACGCAATATGGCTATGGAAATGAGCATGATCAATAGGACAAGGAGAAATTCGAATCCCATATGATGATTTCTACATACGTTAAAATAGCTTGAGGTTATTTATGTCATTTTACCATTCTTCATTCTGTTTTGTTAGTTAGGATGTGTATAAATAGGGGCTTCCATTTACTGTAAAGTGTAGAATTCATTTCTATAATTGAATGAATTTCATTTCCCCCCATTTTTTCTCTCAATTCAGATCAATTCTTCACATTTCTACATGGTATCAGAGCATAAATTGCTCCTTTCATATGCAACTCTGTGATCTTCTTACTCTGAATTTCATCAGTAATTGATGGCGAGAGACTCTAGTGTTTAGGCGGAGGTGCAAAGTCAATTTGAACAAGCGAATTCAGTCAATGGATCATCAGCTGAGGATGCAGTTGGAGCGGATGTAATTTTTGTGATTAATCGCTTGATGAGCAATCCAAGCAGTCCTTATTATCTTCACTATGAAGATAACACTGGAATGCAACTGATTTCTGTTACTCTCATTGAAGAGAATTGCACGATATGGAGTCGAGCAGCAACCATGGCGCTTAGTGTTAAAAATAAAGAAGGATTTGTTGATGGATATATCATCAAGCCTTCTCAGGATGATCCGGTTTATACGGCTTGGAGGAGGTGTAACCATGTGGTCTCCTCTTGGATCATCAATTCGATACCTACGGAGCTTTATACAAGTGTGATGCACAAAGATTCAGCTAGAGATATTTGGATCAAACTGTGTGATAGATACAGTCAGAGGAATGGTCCTCGAATATATGAATTGAAGAAACAAATTGCTTCAATTTCTCAGGGGAACAACTCAGTTAATTCCTACTTTAACAGGCTCAAAGGACTATAGGAGGAATTGAAAAATTATAGGTCAAGCACTGATAACACTGTTTATAAACAAAAGGAACAAATTATGCAGTTTCTCATGGGTTTAGATGAACACTTTGCTGGTGTTAGAGGTCAAATTTTGTTGATGGATCCATTACCCTCGTTGAACAAGGTATTTGCACTTGTTTTACAAGATGAAAGGTAAAAGGAGATAAGTGCTGTTAAATGATATGTGTGTTTTTACACACTTATTAGACACTTTTTGGAGTTAATTATTGTTGAAATTGAGTAAATTTCTATTCATAATTGTGTAATTTTCACTTTTGTAGGCAAAAAAAACCCCGATAGGAAAGAGAACGAGGCTAAAAGGAAGAAAATTGGACTTAAAGCGTAAAAAATGGTGAAGTTGAGGACCAAATTGCACAAGATATAAAGTTGAAGGACTTGAAGTGCAATTTACGGAGGGCTTAAATGTAATGAATACAAAATATTGTTAGATATTTTAGGATATTTAGCTTGTGTCATAAAATATCATAAAATATCTATTCTATAGTATAAATAATCCAAAATATCTAGATATTATATAATATATATATATATATATATATATATATATATATATATATATATACATACTACTTTGTAGAGTTAAAGATGTAGAAAGAAATTCTCACCTTTTTCTCTCTTCACTTCACACGTTTTTTTCTTTTTTTTTTTTTTTTCTTTCTTTTATTTTGTTGGTTTTGTTTGTTAAAACTTGGCTCAATTTGGATGCAAAAATCAATAGCAATTAGGAGATAGCATTAAAGAAAGGTGGTGAAAGAGTTGGAAGGATTCAAAGCTACATAAAAAGGGTTGTATCTATACCTTTGCATTTCTTCCATTTATTTTATCATGTTTGTAATATTTTGTAACAAAAATCTCCTTTGTTATTGTATTAATATGATGATGAGCTAAATTGTTTTTGTTGAAATTTATGGAGTAGCTTAACCTAATATTTCATTAATGTCAATGATATGTGTATTTTGATTTTGTTATGCATTGGTTATCAAAATAATAGTGTATTAATCATCATGTTGAAAATTGCTTCATTTATTAGATGTCAATAGATGTGGTAATTAGGTATTTATGTGATTGTTGAAAAATAATTACATTTGCTAGACCGAAATGATTAATACCCTGGATTTGCATTAGTATATCTTTTGCGCGTTTAGGTGATATAGAGATATACACCTACTCTAGGTGACCCGTTGAGTATTTTCATAAAAATTCATGCTGTTGGTTATGTTTGTAACGACATAGAGATATGCGGTATGGATACGCTGATTAAGGTTAATATGACCTCGAGAGAGGGTATTAACTAAAATAGGAAAATCGGGTCTGACTACTTATTTTGATAATTTGCATCTGTGCGTGATTGAATTGACATTAATGAAGTATAGCTTAAGCGAAAACATAAATTCCAACATCTTTTCAAAATCCAAATCTCTTTATTTTTTATCTGTCATTTTATCAGTTTTAATCTAAATTGCAATTTTTAGGATTTTAAAATTCAGGTTTGTAAATGTGTGTGTACTTTTCGTTAAATTAAGATGGATAAACTTAGAATTGAATTCAACACTCTCTGAGGGATTGACTTGGACTCTAAAGGTCCACTTTTACTACTTGTTCTTGACCCGTGCGCTTGCGGCATAGATTTTCAGCGAACATTAAACAAGCAACACATGATGCTGCTGCTTTTGTAGGTAAAGCTGTGCATAAATCGTTCAATTAGAGATTCAATTTTGCTAATCCTAATCAGAAAAGAGAGAGACCAATATGTAGTCAATGTGGTATGCCTGGATATCCTCATAATCAGAGAGTTAACAGAGGAAAACTTCCAGTGGTTAATGTTGTTGGACAAGCTCGTCAAGGCCAAATATCTAGCAGTGATGCATCAGGAATATTGAATTCTCTTTCACAGCTTACTATCACTCCAAATCAGTATCAACAAATCCTATCTGTGTTAATACCTCAGTTGAAAAGTCGATTGCTCAAAACCACCAGATTTAAGTCCATTTTGTTCACATATTTGCCAATTACATTAAATACCTAACAAAACTATTCCTGATCATTTTGATATGATTGATCCTTTTCCTAATCATGTATTGCCTATTTCCACTTCTGAAGTTGATTATCATGTACCTCTATCTACATCTCAGTCTAGAATCCCATCTATGCCCATTCAAGCTGCAAATAATGACAATGATTTGCATACAAACTCACCTCCTATCAATGATCATCCATCAGATACTCTCAGAAAATCATCAAGACTCAACAAACCTCCTTCATATCTTAGGAACTTTCATTGTAATCTCATAACCAATAATCAACAACAACAAGACCCTTTTCCATATCCACTGTCCAGGTATATCTCTTATAAGGTCTTTTCTCCATCCCACCGCCATTACTTGTTGAATGTGTCATCAAATTTTGATCCAGAATAATATCATCAAGTTATCAATTACAATCATTGGAGAGCTGTCATGGCAGCTGAATTAGATGCAATGGAAATGACTAACATTACAACATTACATGATGGAAAACATTCTATTGGATGTAGATGGGTCTTTAAAAAAGTACAACTCAAATGGTGGCATAGAAAGGTACAAGGCACACTTAGTAGCTAAGGGATATACTCAGCAGGAAAGCTTGGACTTCAATGAGACTTTTTCACCAGTTACCAAACTTGTTACAGTTAAGAACCTTTTGGCAATTGCAGCAATGAACAATTGCCATATCATCCAACTTGATGTTAACAATACTTTTTCTTAATGGAGATTTATTCAAAGAAATATACATGGACTTACCATTAGGATATAAAGAGTATGCTGGTTCTAGAGTTCAAGGGGAGAATTTGGTTTGTAAACTCCACAAGTCGATTTACGGGCTTAAGCAAGCATCGAGATAATGGTTTACAAAGTTCTCCAATACTCTTGTTGATCATGGTTTTAAGCAGTCCAAATCTGATTATTCATTATTTACAAAGGAAGCTGGGAGCACTTTTATTACTCTATTGGTATATGTAGATGACATCCTTATTGGTAGTTCTAGTCATCATGAAATTACTTCCTTGAAAGGCTTCTTGCATAATCAGTTTAAGTTGAAAGATCTAGGGAAGCTAAGGTATTTTCTTGGTCTGGAGATTGCAAGATCATGCAAAGGAATCTTCATGTTACAAAGACAATATGCTCTGCAATTGCTTGAGGATACTGGATTCCTGGCATGTAAACTGGTTGTGTTACATATGGATCCTAAACTATAACTTCGTTGAGATGAAAGAGATCTGCTTACAAATATATCCGTGTACATAAGACTTATTGGTCGACTTCTTTATTTAATCATATCTAGACATGATATTACATTTGCAGTCCACAAAGTAAGCCAGTATGTATCACAATCCAGGAAGCAACATCTTGATGCAGTTCATCACTTGTTACAGTATATTAAAGCCAGTCTAGGACAAGGAATTTTATTTTCTGCAACTTCTTCTTTTTAGTTAAAGGCTTTTGCAGATGCGGATAGGGGTGCTTGTCTGGATTCAAGGAAATAAGTTACCAACTTTTGTGTTTTTCTTGGAGGTTCTTTAATTTCTTAGAAAGCCAAGAAATAGACCACAATATCCAGATCTTCAGCTGATGTTGAATACCGTGCTCTAGCTGCCACTACTAGTGAGCTGATTTGGCTAACTCAGTTGCTTCATGACTTCCAGATTTTTAACAAAGATCCAGCATCGATTTTTTGGCAATTCACATTACTTCAAATCCTATTTTTCATGAACGGACTAAGAACATAGAGATTTATTGCCACTTTGTTCGAGATAAAGTGATTGATGGTTCTGTCAAGTTATTACCAGTTCGTTCTACCCACCAATTAGCTAACATTTTTACAAAGGCTATATCGTCATCTTTGCTGTTTCCACTACTATCCAAGATGGGTGTGATCAATCCTCACACTCCATCTTGAGGGGGAGTAACATAACATAAACTGGGAGCTAGGAAGCTAAGCTGTGAGCTGAGTTAAGCAGCTAACCGAAGGAAGAAGACGGCAATGGGGCTAACTATCAGTTAGTTAGTTAGATTAGTTCATCATATACACGTGTACATTTTATATTGGCTTGTAAAGCTGGTTAGTTAGAAGTAGTTAGTTTGTTAGCTGATTGTATTTTGTATTTATACACAACTCTCTGTAATTTTTGCACTATGAGATAGTAATACAATTGAATTCAATTTCTATTTCATCTCTTCCGTTTTCTTCTTCTTTTCATTTATTCTTCAATAGAAACTTTACAAAGCCTTTCCCGCCTGGAATTATGACTGTTTGGGGGATTCCTGTGCGACAAGGCTGCGATTCATGAATATAATTTTAAGTTAGACATTCGATGAATTGCCGTGTCCAATTATTGTACAAGTTAGAATAAGCTCACTTAGTTTTGCAAGATAGTTTACTAGAATCTTTTGAATATCTTATTGGTCGAAAGAGTACAAATTGTAGTTTAGACAATTGACGGACCAAAGTGAAAATTAATTTTGGGGAATTAATTAATGAAGGAACCAAGATTAGCATGTCATCGCTCACTTCGAAGTGCATAATTAATTATATGTAAACCATTCGTGAAGAAATTAATTTTGTCAAGTTAGGATTGAGATTTAGAAGTACAATGAAATCCACGATAAACTATTAATTAAAGGATATGATCCATTGTATTCAGGAAAGCTTTCGATTAACAGTTTTGGTTTCCTTAAAAGGATGGTTATGATAATTATTTTATTTTCTTAAACCAAATCTAATTAGGATTTGATCTTACGAAAACATGAAGGATTTGGTTCACAACCAAAATTTTGCCACGTTAACTTGTTGGTGGTTTATGGTGACGTTTTGTTTATTATCATAATATATCTTTACTTTTTGATAAAGATCTACTTACGTAGACCCAAGCCAATGGAAATTCTTTTATATTAAAACTTGTGACTTTAGGACTTGTGACTAAACAAATTATACACACACGCGCGTCTAATGAGGATCAATATTCATTTTATGTTAGGTACCGATAATATATATGATAGTTTATTGGCAGAGTTGGCTTTGAGGGTACGTGACTTAAGCGATCTCACATGGCCTCAATATTGTAAGGGTAGTAAAAAAAAAAATTGTTAGAGGTGTATATATATGTATAATTATATATTTGCACTATTTTATTAATTTTAAAATTTAAATTTTTTATTATTATCTATCTACAGTATATTAAAAGGGGGGATTGAGGAGAAATTTTTGAATACCCAATTTACCCTTACATAATTAGCTATATACCTAATATACTCTTATTTAATTTTAGTTTTGTTAATAATTAATTAATAACATTAATTCCTTACATATTTAGATATGCCCATTATACCCTTATTTAATTTTAGTTTTGTTATTAATTAATTAATAACATTTATTCAATATGAAATTTTAAAAAAAATTCTTTTCTTTTCCATTTGTCTATAATTCCTTAAATTAATCTTTTTGTTATAAAAATAAATGAACAAAAGAGAAATATAAAGAATAGATATAGAGAAAAGTAGAAAGTCAAAACTAAAGTGTGTTTTATTGAGAATCAAGACTCTTATTTATTGGGTTTAAAATGAATAACAGTTGGAATGAAATAAACTAGATAAGACTTATCTATGCAAGTTGATAAGACTATGTAATCATTGATATTTATCTTATAGTTTTACAACACTCCCCATTTAATTATTATTTGTATAATAATTATCTCATTGAAACCTTGTTTGGCAAAAACACGATGGGAAAAAAATACCAAAAAATGAAAAAAAAAAAAAATACAAATAATTTGGAGAAATAAACTACTGCCTCATTAAAACCTCGTCAAGAAAACCCAACGGGACAAAACTTGATCGAAAGAAAAAGAATACAACTACTTCCCCTGATTTTAATTTTTGTATCAATCGATCCATTTATTGCATGTCAATGTTTCAATATTGATGTCTTGTGCGTCAATGTCTTCAAGAAAATCCAGTGGTATAAAACTTGATGACTGTAGTAATATGATGATTCAAAAAATAGCTCGTATTAATCTCTTCAGAAGTTTCATACGTATCAGAGTATTATTTTGTGGGTAAATATCTTGTATGTTATGGACATTTATCATATGAAGAATATGCCTCATTGAAATCTTATTAGGAAAAACCATGTGGGAACAATACTAATGAAGGAAAAAGACTACATTACTCTTATGAATACGCTATAAAAGAGTCCAAATGGGACAGAATCCTGGTCAAGGGAAAAATAGTACAATACGTATCCTCCCCTTCATAATAATAGCACTTGAATTATATGCTTCATGCATAAAATCCTTCAACGATAGTATTAAAACCATACAAGATAAGTTTGCTATAATCATATTTGTTACATGAATATCAAAATTCATGCATAGACTAATAAAATAAAGACTTATGATTACATCCATCATATGATAATTTATCTATTTGCATAAGTTTTCGCAAAATTCATTATGTAAAGAGTCATACATTTCATATTACGCTTTACTTTTTCTATTTTCATTTTGTTTAATTATACACCTTTAGGTAAAGAGTTGTACATTGAAATATCTAAATTGTGATTCTTAAAAAATAACCTCATAATATTCTTCAGGCATGTGGATTTGTATTAGTTGATTTAAACAATTTTACAATATTCTTCTAAAATATTCAAATGTTTGAATTGTACTTCATTCCAGAGTAACAATAACATTATGTTCTTCAGGACTAATAACATATTATTGTTTAGAATAATAAATTATATAAGGATTTACTCTTTAGGAGTAAATACATAATTTATATTAGATTTTATGTTATTATGTTCTTCGAGAACAAGTAAAATCTAACGAGAATATTAATAGGAATTGTAATATGCTACTTCGAGAATACATTATATTTTAATATTACTTTTTCAAGAGTAATATATCAATATTTCTCTGAAATATTGAAAATTGTAATTCATGCTCTTTATGAGCAAATAATATTCTTTTGGAATATTAATTATAATGTTGTGGAACTTCAAGAACAACAACGAACTAATATTTTGAAACATTGGCTCTTTAGGAGTCATATGTTTGCTTCTTCAATATCAATATATTAATATTCTTCTAAAATATTGAAAATTATAATTTATGTCTTTACCCTAAAATTGATCAATATTTTTTTGAAATATTGAAATCGTAATATCGTGCTCTTCTGGAACAATTAATATTCTCTTAGAATATCAACAATGTTGTGCTACTTCAAGAATACCAACAAACTATTATTTAAAAATATTAACACTTCAAGAGTACGTTTTATAGGAGAATATTTATTATTTGAAGAGTTGTACTTTTTCAGGAGCAACAACATGATCAATTTAAAGTTTATAAACGAACATAAAAAAAAAAATATTTAATCACATTTTGATACGGCAATAACAAATTATATATATCAATACCATAAAAATAATCACATATGTTTTTTCTTAAAAGATAATAATTTACATCATTAGTTCCATCACATAATCATAGGATAATGTTTACTTTAATTTAATATGCAATTAAAATTACTATAAAGCATTACTTTTAACAATTGTCATGTATAATGAGATGCTAAGAAATACAATGGAATATGTATTTGAACACTTACTTACAGATTAATTTTTCTACACAAATTGTGTGCAACTAAATTTTAATGGAGGAAAGAAATTATTATGTTACAAGACATACAAGCAAATTCCATCATAATATTCAAGTAAACGATAGATATAGGACGTTTTCAAAATTAAGTGGAAGACACAAAATATTCTAATTGAGTGCAGAATTGGGAGTTCAGGTGCTGAGACGTGTAATATTAAAAAAATCACCATGTGAAATTGGGTAAAAACTTTGGTGTAGAGAGCTTTTATTGCTAATTTTTCTCTTAAAAAATAGTAATTAGATAAAATACTATCTAATGTAGATAAGACTTATCTATGCATGTTGATAAGACTATATAATCATCAATATTTATCTTATAATTTTACAACACTTTTTAATACTATATTAATTTTTATTACCAGCTTTTCTTATAAAAATATAACTTAAATTTCTTTCCTCGATTGAATTAGCCATTTAAAAAAAAAATAATAACATCCATATTCCCTTAAATGGATGTTTCATTTGGTTATTTCACTTTTATCCTAACAATTAAATATTATCCCCCCCCCCCCCCCCCCCCCGATCCCATTTATATATGCTGATTTTTCTTATTTTCTTGTCCAAATTATATAGTCTTGTTTCTTTATTGAAAATATTTTATTTTGTTCATTTATTAATATACCCTTATTTTTCGCTTAATTATAATCAATTTTTCCTACTTAATCTTGAAATTGTCCAAATATAAAGATACTTAGTTGTTGAAAATAAAATCATTCATTTTTTCACTACTTCCAACAATAATTTACTACTAATTGTTGATAATTAAATAAGGGTAAATTAAGAAATTTTTGTCAAATAAGATTTCTTAATTTGTATGAAAAATAAAACGGTCTATATAAATGTGACACATAGATTATATTTAGTGTAATAAAATTAATGCATACAGAATGTTACTATATAATTTAATAAAATTTTATTTTATGTTATAGTTATCCTTATTTAAAAGTTGTTTAATTTGTAGTTATATATGAATCCCCATGATAACTAAGTTTATATAAAAACAGAATACGAAAGTATAGGGTAATTAGATTCCCATTAAAATTTTTATTAACTACACAATATTAACTGCAATAAATATTTATAATCTTTGATCATTTTCAAACTTAAGTCCTGAATTATTTTTTGCTATATTTTTATCATTATATGACACTAAGCCCTTGTTTGAGCCATATTATTTGGCAATGAATGTAATTTTGTATAGTAGATTGATAGAAAATGTATGGTTAAAAAAATAAGAAAAAGTTTTGAGTTTGTGTGAAATATTGTTTTATTGAAAATATGTGGTTGAAAAGAAAAGAGAAAAAAATATATTTTGAAAATAATGAGGATCAAACAAAATGTAAATAAATTATTATAACATTATAATATGTATTGAGATTCTAAACTATCAACACACAACATTAATAGATTAAAATTTTCAATATATAGAGAAAACGTACAATGAAGGAAGATTGAGAGTCTATTGAGATTACGTTTATTAAATTCCTGTCAATTGAGAGCATATGAAAGGGATTGAAGGATAACTGTTTTTATAAGTAATAATTAATGTAAATAAATGAGAAGGGAGATGCAGGGATGCTTTGTGTTGGTACATATAGAATGTAATAAAGATAATTAAGATCATTATAGCTATAAAACCTACCTTTCTCATTCTAGATATGGTATCAATGAAAGTAATTTGTTGTGGACTAGAGCTTCTCAAAACTCGAAAATAGATAGATGATATTTATGTATGTGAATGTATTCATGTTAGTATTGGAGTTTTGAAAAAGTCGATTTGCATGAGATGGTCTTTGACAAAATTTTTGATTATGCTAAAAAGATAACATAGTTCTTTTTTCTCCCTATTTTTATTTTTTTAAAATTCTTTTAGTAATGTCCATCTAATGAACATAAGCTACTTATAAGTTGACGAGTGTTGTGAATTTTTTTTTCTTGCGATTAGTTAAGTTTGGTTCATATTTCAATTTAATTTATAATATCATGGATTTAATTGTCTGAAATTTCTATTTTAAATTTATCCATTACTAAGAATCACTTTAATTGTATATATACATCCGTTTGGAGTGTTCTAAGCACGTGACAGTCTAACAATATTATTGTCTCATCATATTCATACAAATATGCATTATTTTTTAAATTCATATTATGAATTTGTCGAGCCATCTTTTGCGGGATATTTACATGCCAGATCTCTTTCAACCAATGTGATTCATCTTTGGTTTGACGATTTATATTTTTAATATTTCTAATTTTATGATTTTTATTTATTTTTTTTATTAAATTATGATTTAATAATTACTTTTAGGAGAGATGATGTGACATTAGCATAGGTACTATTATATTGAACTTTGGCAAATTGGATTTTATTGAAATGTGAATGGCAACCACTTTGTATTGGCCTTTAACTGATTTTTATATTAAATAAAATCAATTGATAAGTTTTTTATTTCATATTTACCCAATTTTCCTTGTTAAACAAAATTTGAAGCGTTAATTATAATTAGCATACGTCGCTGCATCGTATTGGTATTTGAGCACAATCAAATTCTTGATAAAGCCATGTGTTGTATGATATTATGATAAGTCCTATTTTTGTTATATGATTTTTTTCCAACATTGATAAATAAATTACTAAACTAACATATTAATAGCTTTTTTATTTTATATGCTAGGAATATCACAGATGAATACATCATCTTCGAAAACGCTAACAGAAACTA
The DNA here is from genome assembly GCA_035079005.1 of Fraxinus americana. Classification (NCBI taxonomy): domain Eukaryota; kingdom Viridiplantae; phylum Streptophyta; class Magnoliopsida; order Lamiales; family Oleaceae; genus Fraxinus; species Fraxinus americana. The sequence goes on along the minus strand of JAVHZT010000157.1, from coordinate 111,959 downwards.
GGTCCGATTGATCAATAGATCAACAAAATGAGTCAAATCATCAGTTTAATTTGAAAAATATTAACTTTTTCCATTTTATTAATTGTTGATATATATTTTTGTTATCAAATCTTAAATTTGTTTTCATATTTGTATGATTAATGTCACCAAACAAAGATTGTGATTATATATTTATAAGACAATTGAATGCATTTGAAGAAGTCGATTATAAAAGTATCCATATTTCAAAAAGATTCCACTGAGATATGCTACAACAAGAACGATCATATTGAAGTTTTAAAACTAATTTTGTGTGATGGGAAAGTATTATATAATGTCAGAATTATCCAATATTTTCTCATAGAAGTTTCACTTTAGAATAATATGTTATTTTTTATAATGCTTTTAGGGAAGTAACTTCCAAACTACATTGTTCAAGGACACAATTGATAAGTTCTTTCCCATACTTGAGAAATGAAAAACATACTGACTTCGAAATGGAAAAATAAGAGCAATCAACTATTATTCAACATTTTCTCATTATATATACAATTTCATAAAAACTTTTATTCGTATATCTTTTTTACAATTTTAATAATTCCTTTAACAATATCAATTACTTCAACTACTTTAAACAATAATATTAGTATTTCAAAAATATTACGCATATCATTCATTCGATATAAAAGACGTGCAACGCATGTGCTTACTGCTAGTGTTAGTAAAAGGGCACAATATTTATGAAAATAGAGACAAAAGTAGAAAAATAATGACTCTTATCGTCATGACATTATTCTAAGACGTGAGAATTTTTGTGATCTTGATGGTGACGATTTGTAAAAATTTTGCAAAATCTTTTACCAAAAGAAATAAAGTCGGCTTTTGATATATTGACTTATTTGAAAAAAGATTTCGAATATATTTATTGCTTATATAATACTATTGATAAATCCTAGTATTGTTGTATATACCAAAGAAAAGTTTCAAATTTGAAATTATCAAAATCTTATTTGCGATCAAGCATGTTACAAGAACGATTGAATGTGCAATCTTTGATACTATTGAATTAGATTTGATTAAGAGAAAATATTTTTACATTATTGATTATATTTCAAGGTTTGCACGTGGTATTAGTTATTTTTTTATTTCAAAGGTTGTTCATATAGAATTGCACGGAAATGTTAGTGAATTGGATGGTACTTTATTGATGACATATTTGATAAATTTCGGGAGGTACTTTTGAGCTTTACTTGTATTTTTCTTATTCACAACATGTAAAAATGAATAAATATTTAAATGTCATATTTTTGCAATGAAATAATATTATCGGAATCTTTTTTACTTAATATACTTTTTAATTACATGAAAATGCACCATTTTAAAATGTCACACATGACACTCCAAATCTTAAGACCAACCTTGGTCACTACTACTTAACATAAGATAAGCAAGAAGAAAGGAGTCACCGTTGACTCTATTTATTATTATGGTAAATCAGTGTATCAAGATGTCAATCTAAGATCTTATTTTAGTTCGGTATATAGAGATAATCTAATGAACACAGATACTCATGTATACTAATCACAAGTGACTGGTATATTAATTCATTGATGGATAAACTTATGGTAAATCTCAACATTTGAATTAAATGTGCTATTCACCAAGGAATTTAATATAACACGTCACACACACACATCGTAGCCATGACTCCTTTTCCCACAAAAACCTAAAATCTCCATAGAGCACTCAAAGCAGAAACAATAATAATTCCAGAAGCAATTTTTTAGCAGTAACCATCAGTCCTTCCTAGGGCCAACCCACAGGCCAGGTGACCAAGCAAAGGCCTTGGGCCTCAGAATTTTGAGTGGATGGTTGGTTGGTTGGTTGGTTGGTGTATTAATTAGGGTTTTGGGTGGATGGTTGGTTGGTGTATTAATTTAATTTTATAATATAATTGTTAATATTAAAATTTGAATTATCATCTGGTTTTTGAAATAAAAACTTATAAATCTAAATTTTGAAATTAGAAGTTGAAAATTCTGATACTCTGTAATTTCCACTTAATATAATTGATTTCACATAACACAAGTTACACAATGAGCAGCCTGAAAGAAAATTCTTAAACCTATTCTTGAATTCTCCTCTCCGACTGTTCAACAATTCGACTTTCTCCTAGGCTATTTGACTCTGATTCGGTCCAAGCCACCGGTGGAGTCTCCAACAGGCGACAACCATAACCGTTGACCATAACGCAATTAAACTCGAATGTAAGAGAGAACTTACTGTTTTGCGCTAAGGGAACTACGCGAAAGCCCTAAAGTTGATGAAGGATTTGTGCTCTAAACACGAGAAATCAGTTTAAGATACGGTAATTTTCTCAAGTTTAGAATTGTCTTGTAGGTTTTTTTGGCTTATCAAATACTGTTCTAGCCCATTGAAATTATTTTGGATTATTTGGAGATTATTCGAATGCATTAGCCATTGAGAGCAACACCTTTCTATTTTTTCAGAATTTACGAAATTTTCAATGATTAAAGCCATCAATTATGCACCTGGTTAAGAACTTTTAATTAGATTAGTATACTGCTAAAGATAATTTGAATTCGAATTCGAATTCTTGGTTAAGATAATTTGAATTTTTTTAGTTAGATTAGTATGCACCTTGTTAAGATTTAAATTTTTTAAAATTATATATGTTCTAAATCTTACTTCCTAGTCTAAATGTTGTTTGGTCATTTCTTGCAAGTTGATTGTTGAATTCCTTCGCTTGGCAATATTTGGGAACTCATCAATCAGGTTCTATTGTTCTTTGCTTATAATTATGTTCACTGGAAAATTTGCTATACGTGTGAAAAAATAATATTATAGGACCTCATATTAATTAATTACTTAAGGCCTCAAAATTCTCGTGGCCGGTCCTAGTTCTTCCTCTTAGTCCAATCAGTGAAATCAATGTTTTTATTCAATTATACTCTATATGATCAAAGGAGAGGTGCTTTAGTGGTTAAGTTAATGGTTGTAATTTGATCAAGTGCTAATTTCTCTAGCCTCCATGAATCATATTAGTGTGATTGGACTGGGTAATCATGCTTATGTTTAATGTTTGTTTATTCCATAAGTAGATGGACCATGACAAGTAATAAAATAGATGTTTAATTCTAAATATCGTCCGACATAGACTAATTATCTTCGATAAATTTTTATCCTAAATCTATCTTCCATCTAAACTAATGTGATAATCAAATAATGATTTGAGATTTAATTTTAACTAAACCTTATTTGATAACCATTTAAAATAAAACTTTTTTCTTGAACTCATTTTTATTCCCATTCTCATAAAAAAAATATTTTGCACGTAAACCTAAATTTTTTTCCTAATTTTTAATCACATTTTTCAAAAAATCACTATTACAAAAATCTTTTTTTTTTCCCCAAAAAAATAAATCATTTTAATGGTTGTCAAATAGGGGTTAAAATTGTACTAAACTAGTTTTAAAATGAATCGACTCTTAAAAAGACTTTTGTGAAAGTTTATGGGATTAAGTAATTAAGAATTTTGATTTTATTTAATATTAATGTAATCCAACATCATTTATCCATGTTCATATGTGTTAACAATTGGATTAACCAAGTTAAGTTAGTGTTCTCTGTCGATTAAATATAACCCTATTCACATATCCAAATTTAATATATCCCTATATAAGTTCATAAACATATAAAATACACATTAAATTGAGATTGCCTAAGCTATAAAAGTCTCCAACAATCTCTTATCAAAACATGTCACTTATTATACGAGTTAGACAAATATGTCTCCTCGTGGTCTCAATATTGTCCCTTTACAAAGCAATTGATCAAAAGATTAATGTCATTAAACACACAATAAGCAATTAACACGAAATCAAAGTTGCATGAATCTTTTGAACTAAATAAATATTAAATCTGAGTTACATAGTTCACCCTAACAACAAATTATTTAGCCACTCATAATTGTGGAATTAAAAAATAAAATGATTGAAAAGATCGTCAAATTCAATACATGGGAGATCTGCTTTATGGCTACGCACACACCTATGCGATCATACCTTTCAATGGGCGACCATTGCAACCCTTATTATATTTGGGCACTGCTTAAATTTTGAACATCTTATGATCTCTCCCCATTTAGACCATTCCAATCGCAAGATTCAAGAACTTTGGCATTTATCGTATATACTCACCATAATACGAAAACATACACATACTTATATGTAGGTGGCAATTTCGCAAGCATGGAAGATATCAATGACAGACCACTTTTTCCTATTGTTTCTATTCTTCACTCTAAGGTAGATAGAATTGCTCAAACATCAATATTTGATTTGTATGGTTACCGATTCAGGTGATTTATTCCTACAATTTTACTTGATTATTCAAGCACGAGTACAATGTCTTTTATTAGGTGAAGGAGAAAGATCAAAAAATAATCAAGTAATGATAACATTTGATTTTGGATGGATCTAATCCCCCCAAACTTATTTATAACACAAGTTTCGAGTATAGTTTTAATTAGGGTTGGGCAAAATGTCCGAACCGAATCGAGCGGATTTTTTTTAAATGAAATACCCGAACGGGTCTCCGAATCGAGAACCGAATGGTTCAGTTCGGTTCTCGGTTCTAGACCCAGAACCGAATAAGAACCGAATTTTTTTTTTATATTTGATAAATCAATTTCTTTTATTTTTTTAAATAAATTAATAATTTTTTTCTTATTAAATCTTATTAGTTAAACAATTTAGAGTTATTTATGTTTGTTAGTTGTGTTCTTTTCAATTTTTTTCTTGTATAATCTCTTAGTAATTAGTATGGAAAGTCAAGCAACTGATTATTACATTAAATAGTTGGTAAGTATTATCAATATTTTAAAATATTTTATCTTTATTACTTCTAATTTATATTTCATTTTTATGTAGACTTGAATGTTTGAAACAAATGAATTATTGATATGAATTATCGAAATTTTATTAGTAATATTTACTTTTTCGTATGTGTATTTGACAACTTATTATTTATATGTTATTAAATTAGATTACGTTAATTTGTAAAAGTTAAGATTGAACTTGGTATTTATATCTACTTTTTGTTATTAATATTAATATCTACTTTTAGGTGTATTTATGTAATATTATTTTAAATATTAAAAAATTTAATTATAGTACGGAACTGAACGAAACCGAACGGAACCCGAACGGTTCCAAAATTATATTTGGAATAATTTTGGAACCGACGGTTCCATTTACTAAATATCCGAAAATTTTTGGAACCGAAAAAAATCGAACCCAACCGAACCGACCCGCGCCCACCCCTAGTTTTAATTGGGGTGATTAATGTGATAAATATAAACTAAGGTCTTAAAAGATTCTAAAATAGCTAACTTACACAACTTATCTTAAAACCATAAAATACAATCAAGAATGATTTTACTTTATTTTATTTGCGCTCAATTGATCATAATTCCTGTATAAAATAATGAAGTTAGTAAAATAATTGAAAATTAAAGTGCTAACACAAACTAATTCAAATATTGATCCTAGATAGGCACAACTGAAATTTTTGGACTTCGGCTGCAATTTTTGAAAAGTCTGGTACCGTGGTTGGTACAAATGAAAGGTTTAGGTAAAGTCTGCCACTAAATGAAAGGTTTGGTACCATGGTTGCAATTTTCCCTACAATTATTGATAAGCAAGGAATAGTAATCTAATAAGAATTTCTCTTTCATTACGTAGATCATTGATATCTCATGATAGAGATTCACGCTCTCAAACAGTTATCAAAATTCACTTCCATAATCTGATTTTCTATTCCCTTTCAATAAAGTCTAAATCAATAAAATATCTCCAATTTATGAAAATCATAGACACAACTGAAATTCGTGAATCCATCTATAAATGAAATGAAAATATGAAATTTCATCTCCATCCCTCAAAGAAATTCGGATGGATTTACTTTATTAAAGTTTAACTCTTACAGTTTTGAATGATTTTCTAAACTCAAAACCTCACACTATTACACAAATATCTAAAATCATAATTAAACATCAACACTGTGAGTACAAACAAAACTACCACATATAAATTCAAGTTGGAGATCATTCTTATAAGAACAGTAATTGAGATCAAGTTTAGTGGAGTCTTTGATACTATCCTAATATCAAATAGGAGGCCAGTATATCTACTTTGCAATAGTATTTTGTATGTACGAGTCATATAAACTTCAACTCCATCTTCATTATTTGTATATATCTATTTTGTATCAAATTAAAGACTCGACAATAGACTAAAGATACTTCTTAATCTGATATAAAGTGGGTTTCTAACTCTTGAGTTCACTATCCACATAAGATAAGATCCAATATGTATAGTGTTGACACATAAACAAGACTAAAGGGAACATATTCAAGTGCAATATCTTTTAACTTAACCCCTTTCGAGCTAAAAGATTCAAACCGTATGATTGAAACACTTAAACCTTTAGCATATTGGTTATCTACCAAAACCACTTTCATGTACTTCTATCTGATATGTACTTCATGGTCCCTTTTTTGTCTCCTCATCTATCCCTCATTTGTTTTACCTCATTTAAAAGTTAAGATTTGAAATCTTATGCGAACTAGAACATTGCTACACAAGTATGAACTCGAGATTTAACAACATCAAGTCTCACGTTTTTTTTAACTCAGAAAATGTCAATAGAGAAAACTGACTCTTCAATTTTTAAGTCACAATGACCTTTCAAGTTTCTATATATTGAGAAGAGTTTAGTTTGAACTTACTACTCATTTTAAAAAATGTGACCAACAAAAATGTCAACACTATGTTAACCATCTCAGTTATGTCACATTCGAGAAAACGATCATCTATAATAGAATTTAATAATTTACTTGACAAAATTTTTGATCTTTATTTTCTAGAGTAGTCTGACCTAGATGAAGAGAGAGACAAACAGATATCACTACGGTATAAACAAAGAGTTTCGGAGTAAGCGTCAAGTCTTATATTACATGGTTGGTGCTTTCTAAAACATAAGTTCTTCTAGTACACTCAAAATCATATTATGCCAAATGTTATCCCATTTGGCTTATTACTTTCATTAAGGTCAACAACTATAGATTTTGATGTCATGATTTATTAGATTTTGGAGATATTTTTATTCTCAATAAACACCCATTTATGCAGTTATGCAATTTGCATTAATGCAAATTCATGTATATGATAATTCAACGTCAAAAGTTCACTATATTCTCAATCATTGTCCGCAATCATATTGTTTTGCTATCATAAACTTAATTCCATGACGCAAAATTTCTTAGGTTCTAAACAAGAATTATGTTAATTCTTTCAACTTGAGAACTCTCACTCAATTAGTGAATCATCGAACTGTCACTTAACTGACAATCAATAGGTCTGAGACCTTACTAATTCTTCTGATCTTAACACTCATAACAATTTAAGAATTAATATACATCATGTAATTCAATAAGGTAATTCTATAATAAGCAATAAAAGTATAAATATATACGTTTATCCAATTATGACATATATATCATCATATCACAAATTAATTCTTTCAGAAAATAATACAATTATAATTGAAGAATAAAACTCACATCATTTATGTTTTATTATATGGATTCTCAATCTTATTTTAATATATGTTGCAACATAATCTCAACAAATGAGAAGCGACATCAGAATTCTTATATTCTGCTTATTACCATAAAAAAAATGTCTCAAAATATCCTCGAAGTATTTTTGTTTTAAAAAAAAATGAGAACACTTCAAAAAATAACCTACACTAGCCAAATACCACTAGATAAATATTCCTGATTTTATATTAAAAAAATTAGAATTTATTCAATTTTTTTTTTTTAAAAAAAAAGAGATTTTTGATACTTTTTATAAATTTATTTTAAGCATTGAATACAAAAATAAATAAATAAATAAATAAAATCTAACTATCTAAAAATTAATTTAATTATACTGAAAATCAAGAATAATTTAGAGGCCAACTTTTTTTTTTTTTTTTTTTAGAATTGCAATTGGATCCCACACGTGCCTTCATGCATGGGACCAACCTACAATTTTTTTAAAAAAATTAATTAAAAAATGACATGCTCCCAAGTGTAGACACAACACATGCCAGTCATATCGAAAAAAAAAAATCCCATTAGTCATCCTGACTTATTATGACGTTTTGAGTTCATCTGTTTGGTTAGATTTTGCATAATTAATGTTTTAGGCCGGGTTGGGACATCAACAGATCTGTCCGAGAGTGAAAATGACAAAAAAATCATGCAAATTTTTTAGATTTTCGATCAAGTTTTGGGTGAGTGTGATTTATTGATCATATTTGTATCATCAACACAGTCCAAAAAAGATTTGTAGCAACTGCAAGTGGAATTTCAAAGATAATGAAGAACATCCCTGTTTACAATTTTCAGCAATAATTTCAATTATAAAATTGAGCTCATGTTTGTCTACCATTCTTAAAAAATAATTTTTTCCTAAAATTCATTTTCAAGCACATATTCTCACAGTAAAATATTTTGCAAGCTAATTCAATTTTTTTCTACTTTTTAATTACACATTCTAAAAAAAAAATCATTATTCTGAAACTCATTTTCCCAAAAAACCTATTTTTAATGAGAATCAAACAGGGACTAAATCCCATGCTAATGTAATGAAAAATAAATCAAAGGGGAAATATCCAAATTGGGTCGATTGTCAATGGGTAGAAATAAGAATTTTAAAGTATGCATTTAATCGTATTAAATACATGGGTAGAAATTAGAATTCTAAAGTATGCATTTAATCTTATTAAATACATAAGTGTCTAGTACATTACCCTTGATGTGTTCTTTAAACCTCTTGCAATGAACACAATCTCGTATCTCCAAAAAAAATTCGGACATGCCGCCCCGCCCCGCCCCATTTAATTTTTTAAAATTTGTTTTTAGAATTCAATATTTTAAATGAAAAATTGCAAGAAATTTCATTAGTTTTAGTAGAAAATTGCAACTAAAATTATTTGTCTAAATCTAATGAATGGGGGTAATAAAAATAAATTATCAAAAACTTAAAAAAAATTAAATGGGGTAGTAAACGGGACAAGAACCCCGCATTGCCTTAAACGGGTAACGGGGCGGGGAATTGCTTGACAGGGCGGGGCGCTCACCGACCCCGCTGCCTCCCGCCCCGTTGTCATCACTATAATTAATTCTCATATCGATCAACTCTAGATCATTCAAAATTAATTAATTAGTCCCTTCTATGTCCACTAATGGTCAAAAGTGCACTTTTAGATTGATTAAAATTGTCGAAACGTTTTAGTAATAAATTTCTTCTGACACGTCGTTCACAATACTTCGTCCCCGCCAATCGTTAAATTAATTATAAGTGACTCTTTTGACCAATAAATCATTTCTAATTTTTAATTTTTTTATATATAATATCATGAGTTCCACTTTTCACTTGTGCAATTTATTGTAATCTCATCACAATTATTATTTTAAGAATCTTATTTTTAAATTACTAATATCTGATTAAATTGTTCGCCAGAAAAATAATTGGGCTAATGTTCCTATAAAAAGAGGTGATAGATTATGTGTTACGAAGATATGTTCGTTAATTAGTTCATTCTAATTCTCAAAATAACGAGTATTGATTATATAATTAATCTCACTCTTTTTTACCTTAGAGAACTCAAATTAATAATTAATGTTCATAATCTGATCAAGATCTAGACGTATATTTGACTGTTAATAAAATTTGATTCTGTATGATTGTCACAATATTAAACATTACTTGATCTTGCCCAATAATAATCAATATTCTTTACTTGGGGGTGTATTTAATTGAAACTTTTAAAGATTTTTTTGGATTTAAAATGTTTAGGGGTATTCAATGTAAAAATTTTGAACCTTTCTAAAAGTATTAATGTATTTAATTAAGACTTTTATAGATTTTTAAAAAGTATTTTAAAGTTACAGTGTATTAAATTAAAAAAAATTTAGAAGTCCCTATAAGTTTTGGTATATTCAAATTGTTAATAACTTTTAAACTTTTTTTTACAAAAATCTCTAGGGAACTAGCTTTTAAGCAAAAAGTGCTAAAATAAAATCTTCAAAATTGTCTCTCATTCATCCTAGATTTCAGAAGACTTTCACAAAAAAATAAAAATTAATAAGTATTTTTTTATTTTCAATATTTCTGTTTCTTTTTCATTTCTACAAATATTAGAGTCATGATTAAAAATTATTTTCTAGTGGTTATATTTGTTTCTATTTTTCCTCTCTTTTATTTTTTATCTCTATTTTCTATGAAAAAATTAAATTGTAACTAAAAATTCTTATAATTTTTTTATCTTTGATCATCATTTTTTTAATGAAAACATCAATTAGTAATTAAAAATTATAAGATTTTATATAAAAAAAGATTAATTTATAATTAAATTTAGAGTTTGTTTGAGTCCCTTTTTTTTTTTTTTTTTTTTTTAATGAAAATGCATTTTGGAATTGTATTTTGATGGACAATTTATGATTAAAAATAAGAAAAAAAAATTAAATTTGTGTATAATATTATTTTATTGAAGAAAGTATTGTTGGAAATAAGATAGAGAAAAATATATTTTGAAAATAATGAGTTTTCAAACAAGGGCTATTGATTTCTTGTTTACTTTTTAAAAATAAGCCATATTGATAATACTAAATATTTAATTTTTATGAAAGAATAATGTAATATATATTACTTTGATTATACTTATTTAATTAAGGTGACTAATTTTTTTTTTTTTTTTTTAAAAATATTTTTTATTATATAGAGAGGTGGAAGAGAATTGTGGGAACCACCACATAGTGTAAAAACATTTCGCATTGTTGTTTTAGACCCATGTGAATTCTATCTGTCAAATCGTATATGAGAATTTCACACTGTCGTTCTAGACCCATGTGAATTCTATTTTAAATAAAAGTTTTCAAAAATTTTTTGAATTCTATAAAAGTCTATAAAGTTTTTAAATAAAAGTCTATGAAAGAGTTCAATTAATCCCTACTATATTAAAAGAGCCAATCCGCATGTTACTGTTCATTTCTGAAGCATTTTGCCTTCCCATTTTAATAGGGTTCCAGTTGGTTTTCAAGAGCCCGCCTCTTGTTGCCCAATCGTCGGATAAAGCTGCAGATTTCCGTATTTCCAGGTACGATTTGATATCGCTGCAGAGACCTGATAAGACCAAGCCAAGAACCCATAATCCAGTGCTTTTCATTACAAGCAAGTTTGAAGAACAACACATTCCTTCTTGGAACAACCCATTTCTTAAATTTCCGCTTTAAAATTATTTCTAGGACCTATTAGACAGCACATGACAGTCGGATTACCAGCTAACATTCTGTTATTTCTGTTAATATTCCAACTGTAAAGCTAGTTTAGTTGTAATCTATTTAAGTATAAGATTAGCTGTTGTATAAACACGTTTTTCATTCCTCAGTTGAATAAAACTCTTTTCCCGCTCTTTCTTCATTTCTACTCTCTAGATTCAATATGGTATCAGAGAAATTCTTGATTCAATCTCTTTGATTTCTCAGTTTCGTGATTCAATCTCTTTTATTTCTTAGTTTTCTGATTCATCAACTCCATGGCAACCGATGCTCTAGTTTTACCAGAAAATTTAGAGAATTCAGCAGCTGCGGGAAGTAATTTCAATATTGATGATGGATTGAATCCTTGTTTCCTCAATCACTCAGAAAGTCCGGGGCTTATGCTGGTTTCTCAACTGCTAGTTGGAGATAATTACGCCTCTTGGAGCAGGAGTATGTTGATAGCTTTGTCAGTGAAGAATAAATTGGGCTTCATCGATGGATCTATCCCAAGGCCAGAGGTAATGATAACCTGATTGGTGCTCGGTTCCGAAACAATAACATAGTCATCTCAACTCAATGTCCAAGGATATATCAACTAGCATCATTTATTCGGTATATGCTTATGAGATCTGGAATGATCTTAAGGAATGGTTTCAACAGAAAAATGGCATACGCATCTTTCAGTTAAGGCGGGATCTGATGAATCATGCTCAGTCTCAACTATCCATAAGCAATTACTTCACTAAGCTGAAGACAATCTGGGAGGAATTAAGCAATTATAGGCCATCATGCTCGTGTGGAAAGTGCACATGCGGAGGAGTCAAAGCATTAGCAGATCATCACCAAACTGAGTATGTAATGTCCTTTTTAATAGGGTTGCATGATTCATTTGCTCAAACATGAAGCCAAATCCTGCTTATGGATACTATATCCCCAATCAACAAGGTATTTGCTCGTCTCTCAAGAGGAACACCAGAGGAGCATGAATATTGCGGGAGGAAGTGGAAATAATCCCATGGCTTTTTTCACCAAAAATGAAGGGAGTAGATCTAGTAGCAATCAATATTCTGGTAAACACCAGAAAAAAGGATCGTCCAGTCTGTACTTACTGTGGATTTACTGGACATACTATAGACAAGTGTTATAAGCTCCATGGCTTTTCCCCTAGATTTAAAGTGAGACAAAAAGCCTCATCTCCAAATCAAATGGTTAGTGCAGTAGCTAACCAGATATCAGAAACTTTTACTCATCAAGGGAACGTGGATGAGTTTGTCCAAACCTTACATCCTAACCAATATCAACATCTATTAGCTATGCTAAATTCCCATATTGCATCAGCCAAAGGAGACATAGAGGTTGATGTGAAACCTGCTCACACTTCAGGTATTGCATTCTCCATTTCCAATCATCTTGTACTTCATTCCTCTAGTCACTGGATAATCACTTTTGGAGCAACAAAGTATGTGTGTTTTAATGAGTCCTTATTCTAGACCATAACTCCCATTTCCAACTCATATGTTACACTTCCAAATAAATCTCGCACACAAGTCAAATTTCCTGGTTCAATTCAAATCAGCCCTTCATTGACATTATATGACATGCTATATGTTCCTCAATTCCATTTTAATATGCTATCTGTTGCCTCACTGACAAGAAACTCTTCTCTCCAAGTTAAGTTTCTCACTGATTGTTGTATCATCCAGGAAGTGCACACTTTGAAGATGATTGGCAAGGGCAACAAAGTTGCTAATCTTTATGTCCTTGCATCTTCAAGTGGTTTCATTTCTGATTCATTACTTTCTGTTGATTCTGTTGCTTGTAATAATGTGTCTTCACAAATTTGGCACAATCGTCTTGGACATTTATCGTTTAAACGATTAGAATTACTGAGAAACAAATTATCATTTCCCTGTAGTACTTGTGAGAATGCATATTGCTCTATCTGCCCCTTAGCTAAACAAAGGCGTCTTTTTTTGTTTCCAACAATAACTTATCAAAAAATTCTTTCGATTTGATTCATTGCGAGACATGGGGACCATACCACACACCAACACATAATGGTTATCGCTACTTCCTCACTTTAGTTGATGATTGTACTAGGTTCACGTGGTTGTTCCTCATGAAACAAAAATATGATGTTAAAGCCATAATTCCCAAATTTTTCTCTCTGGTTGAAACATAGTTTGGCAAGCTCATTAAGAAATTTCGTTCTGACAATGCGCCTGAATTGCAATTTACTAAATTCTTTAACTCTAAGGGAATCTTACATCAATTCACTTGTGTGGAACGCCCTGAACAAAATTCAGTAGTAGAAAGGAAGCACCAATATCTTCTTAGTGTTGCCTGTGCCCTGTTCTTTCAATCTCGGGTACCTTTGAAATTTTGGGGGGAATGTGTGCTCGCTGCCACATATTTGATCAATAGAACCCCTTCTTCATTGTTACATGGTGAAATCTCCTTTCCAACTTCTATATGATTTCCCTGTTGACTATAAACATCTCAAAGTTTCTGGGTGTTTGTGTTATGCCTCAACTCTACCCTCTACTTGAACGAAATTTCACCCTCGAACAGTGGCATATATATTTGTTGGATATGAACCAGGCATGAAAGGGTACAAATTATAGAACTTTGTTTCTCATGATGTCATATTCCATGAGTTCTTATTCCCATTTTAGTCTATATCTCATCAGAATGACATTGTGGATCCATTCCCAGATTTAGTTCTGCCTATACCGGCATCAGATATATCCAATTCTAATCTACTTCCATATGTTCCATATATTATCCTAGCACCTCATTCCACAACACCTTGTTCTGCTTCTACTCTACATCTTCAAAATAGTCCTAATACCCAGCACATGACTGACAATATCCCAACTAATGACCCAATGGTTTGAAGGACCTCTAGAAATGTTAGACACCTTCTTACCTACGTGACTATCACTGCAATTTACTCTATCATCATTCTCTTCCTTCTTCCAACACTCCATACCCTTTACAAAACTACATTTCTTACACATTTCTCTCTTCTTCCCACTGCAACTCTCTCTTCAATATTTCTTCCAGTTTTGAGCCACAATTTTATCACCAAGCTGTTCACTATCCACATTGGAGAGAGGCTATGACACATGAGTTAAATACTACGGAGACAAATCACACTTGGTCTGTCCAACCTTTACCCAAGGACAAACACTCAATTGGGTGTAAATGGATTTACAAAGTAAAATATAGAGCGGATGGTAGTATTGAACGCTATAAAGCACACTTGGTAGCCAAGGGCTACACCCAACGAGAAGGCCTAGATTTCTTTGGGACATTTTCACACGTTACAAAGATAGTTACGGTGAAAATGTTGCTTGCTCTGGCTGCTATAAAAGGTTGGCATCTCTTCCAACTAGATGTTAATAATGCCTTTTTAAATGATGATTTGTTTGAAGAAGTGTATATGGACCTTCCCTTGGGCTATGATGTACACGGGCAGGTCGCAAGTAAGGGGGAGAAATTAGTTTGTAATTTGCACAAATCAATTTATGGCCTAAAGCAAGCTTCATGCCAATGGTTTTCTAAGTTCTCACAGGCCCTCATTCTACATGGTTTCTCACAATCAAAATCAGATTACTTCATTTTCACCAAAGGAGCAGGTTCTTCATTTGTTGCTCTACTGGTATATATAGATGACTTCGTCATTGCGGGATTTGATTTGATTGTCATTGAAGAGAATAAGCAATTTCTGCATAGTCAATTTAAACTGAAGGATCTTGGTGTTTTGAAATACTTCATTGGGTTGGAAATTACAAGGTCTGCTCGAGGCCTATTTTTATGTCAACACCATCACACCTTATAATTGCTGGAAGATTCAGGTTTCCTTGCTTGTAAACCTACTTCTTCGCCTATGGACTCAAAAGCAAAGCTCAGCTTTTTTGATGGTGAATTACTTCCGGATGCTTCTTCGTATAGACGCTTAATTGGTCATCTGATCTACCTCACCGTGACACGGCCAGACATCACATTTGCTGTCCATAGACTTAGTCAATTTATTTCTTCTCCTAGACAACCTCATTTGGAGACAGCACATTATCTTTTAAGATTTTAGAAAACATCCCCTGGACAGGGCTTATTTCTTTATGCCTCTTCTGATCTCCAGATTCGTGCATTTTCGGATGCATATTGGAGATCCTGTTTGGACACCAGAAAATCCATGACTGGATTTTGCATCTTCCTGGGTGATTTTCTGATTTCCCGGAAGTCCAAAATGCAGACCACCGTGTTATGATCTTCAGCAGAGGCTGAATATAGGGCCCTTGCCTCCACAACTGGTGAAATCATTTGGCTACATCAATTGTTGGCTGATTTTCACATTCAACAATCTGGACCAGCAGCTCTCTTTTCTGACAACCAGACAGCCATACACATTGCAAACAATCCCTCCTTCCACGAGCGAACGAAACATATGGAAATAAATTGCCATTTTATTCGGGATAAAGTAGCTGATGGTTTTATCAAATTCCTTCCCATTCGCACTCATCATCAACTTGCAGACGCATTCACCAAAGTACTGCCCTCTACATGCTTACTACACTTACTGTCCAAGATGGCAGTTCTCGACATTCATCGGCCACCTTGAGAGGGAGTATTAGATAGCACATGACAGCTGGATTGCCAGCTAACATTCTGTTATTTCTATTAATCCTCTAATTGTAAAGCTAGTTTAGTTGTAATCTATTTAAGTAGAAGATTAGCTGTTGTATAATCACGTTTTTCATTCCTCGGTTGAATAAAACTCTTTTCCCACTCTTTTTTCATTTTCGCTCTCTAGATTCAATAGGACCCTTTAGCTGAATTTTCTTCAGAAGTGCTGCTATAGAGGAAGGAGAGTTCTTGACGAGGCTCAAAGCGTGTGAAAGCTCGAGCTTTGCTTGGCTCAAATGAGAAAGGGAGAAGCTAATGGAGTTTAGCAGGTTCATCGAGTTGAAGGTGTAGTCGAGATATTATTGTGTAGCAGCATCTCCCCATGTACTGATGGGGTAGTCTATATCCACAACTAGCTTTGCAAAAGCCTTGTTGCTCATATTCTACATCTCATAGCAATGGAAAAATCATGGCAGTGACATAAATTCTGACTCAGATTTCAACACGAGCTGGTAACAAAGATTCGAAATTTCAGATCGAAAATTCAATAATGAAGCCGATAAAGCTTCTGAATTATGGTGGCGATTTGGTTTTAGGGACGGCTAAGTGAAAGCACCATGACAAAAAACTGAGAAAGAAAGTTTCTTTAGTACTTGGTTTTTATGAATTTGTGGTGTGGAATTGGTAGCCGATTCTTGAAGATTTATATATGGTTTTGATGAACAAGCTGGGGAAAATGTATCCGTGCTAGCCAAAAGAGCTCCGCACGGAGCAAATGCTCCGTGGTGTGCGAAGGTGCTCCGTGGTGTCAGGAGCATTTGCTCCACACACACCACGGAGCATTGCTCCACATTGTGCGAGCTGCTCCGCACAGAGCTCCATAGTGCACAGAGTTCTGAACTCCGTGCATCACTACTCTTCGTGCACGCACAGAGAGGTGCATGAAGTTTTTTTTATTTCTTATTTTTTTGCCAAAAAACTCTAATTAATTACATTTACACAAACTAAATATAATTTTATTTATTAATAATTCAATTAAAAACTGTAGAAAAAATTCAATTCCATATCTACACGAAAATCAAAATTCATTTCACCCACAAGGGGTGCTACTCCCGACCCACCTCTATCTTATTTTTTCAAATCTACTCTTTTGCCTCTAAATATCTAATTTTTTCTGTAGATATACCCATTAATATTAACTTTACATACTTATCCTAAAAGGGAGGGCCAAAAATGGAAAAACCAGCTTCTTGTACACGAAGTGCTCTACAAACATCAAATTCAAATTTCCTACGTCAATTCTCCACCGCCTTCCAAGATTTTTTGTATAAAAAAATATCTTTGTTGAGCTTACAGAAAACTTTTGAGCTCCCATTATCAATTGAAATTGCCAAAAAAAAAAAAAAAGCCACTTATAACCATTCTACAAAATTCAAAGATAAGTTACAGTTTAAAACTGCTCCAACAATTTCTCTTGCTTTAGCTTACAATAACTAATCCATCTTTCGGTGTTCAAATTCCCACTGCAAACATAAGAAGACTGGGAGGATTTTCATATCTATGTTTCATTGAAGAAACCAGTTTAAATAAAAAATAGGCCTTCTACGTTGTAAGAGATGATAGAAAATTGCGAGATAAATTACATTTGTGTGTGGAGCATCCTAAGGTATGTGTATTCCTTCTCTTATTTTCTTCAAATCATACCAATTTTTTTAATAGGGACGACCCCTTGATCTGCCAATCTTGTATTTTTCTAAATATATTGGGTTAGTTATATAATTTCGTCATTTTGATTATGTATTATTTTTTGTAATTTTTTGTGGCTTATGGAATAGAGATGAAAATGTTCAATTTAAAGAGCTTGCTTTGTATTTGAAATATGGATGATGTTAATTTGACTAGGTACCATGGATTATTGTCATTCCATTTTCTAATTCTTCATTTTATTATGGTTGGTGGGTATTTTTGTTCGATTCAATTTTTCTTTGTTTGTATATTTGGACTTTTTAATTATTTTTTGGCTTGATAATTAGTTATTTCTTGGACTGTGCTGGAAATTTGTTTTTACTAAGTTAAGAAATTCAAATAACACATTTGTCTGATTTCATTCTAAAACAATGCAAGTCAAAGCAAAAGAAATTAATATTGAGTGGAGTACTCTTCACTTGGTTTCATAAGGAAATTTCGCATTAGTTTCAAATATGTTAAATAAGTTAATATATTTCATGAGGATTTTATTCTCACTTAACTTTCTTCACCTTTTTGGTTGCTTTTAGTCTCAACTATTTCGCATATTATTGTCATGGATGTTCGGAATTCCGATGGAGTCACTGCTCCTTTAAACTTCGAAACAATGTTCTATCGCCAACAACAAACCCAAAGGCAAAGAGAGCGACTACAACGGCTTCGCACTGGACGCACCGACCATCGCAAAATAATAGCATCTGGACATAATAATTCTGATGCTGATCTTATGTCATCCGAACAGAATAATTCCAATTCCGTGCAAATGCAATCTCCTATAATGAATCATGATTTCCAAGATGCTGAAACTTCTACTTCAAAAAACCAAGATTCTCCTAATATTTGCAGCACTGAATTACAAAGTAGTTTTAATATATTAAACATACCAACCACTTCATATGTATTACCTACGTGTGATATTTGTAAACATTGTAGTGCAAGAAAATTTTACAGAGAAAACAAAAGTTTCTGTTGCTCTAATGGAAAAGTTTATCTTCCTATGCCTAATTCACCCGCTGATTTGTACAAGTTATTTACGTTCAAAGAATCCAAAAATATGGAATTCAAAAGGCTTGTAAGAGGATATAATAACCATTTTGCTTTTACTTACTTTATTTTGTGTTAAATATGACAAAAATCTCTTCAAATCATACAAATGTATTTACACATTTCGAGTTCAAGGGCAACTATACCATTATGTAAATAAATTTATTCCACAAGATAATAAGCCTTTTTATGTGCAGTTATATTTCTATGACACAGACAATGAACTTAAAAATCCTATCAAAACTTCAGAACACTTTTTCAACATACTTTAATTGTTTTAATTGAAATTTTGAAGGTAAATCCATATAGTAGATTTTTTAGGTCTCTAACTAATATATCTAACTTGGAAGACAATGAAATACATATAAGATGCGATCCAGGACTTGATCAACGCGTCTTTAACACTCCTAGAGTATCTCAAGTAGCTGCTATATGGATGGAAGACGATGTAAATGCTAATGTTCGCGTTCGTGATATTATTATGCATGGTCATTCTGATGATGCACATAGAGTTCATTATTATTACAGTTGCTACGATCTTTTGCAGTATCCATTACTTTTCCTGTACGGGGAATCTGGTTGGCACGAAGACATTGGGACATGCATGACCACCTCTGTTCAACCTACTTCTGAATTTGATGCTATACCTTCAACGGTAACTTCTGCAGCTGAATTTATTGAACACGAGAATGAAGGTTTGTAAACAAATTTTGTTCTACATTTTGGTCATTTTGTACCCTGCAACTGTTATAAATAAATGATATCTTTTTTATAGTGCTTAGTGGAACGAAGCACCGATCTCAGGTTTCTTACCGAGAATATTATTTATACAAATTGCAAATTCGGCCTTACAGTAAGTCTGTTTTGCTTCACAGTGGTTGATTGCTTCAATAATATGTTGTATATATGTATGTTAAAATTGAAACTACAAGATTAGACTATTTTCGAAATAATCAGATTCAAATTCGAGCGGAACTTTACCAGGGTATTGTAAATAATGTTCAAATTGAAGAGACGAGAGGTTGCAACATTGGAAGAAAATTTATCTTGCCACAGTCTTTTACATATAGTCCTAGAGATATGCTAAGGAGATATATCGATGCAATGGCTATTGTCCAGCGTTATGAAAATCAGATATATTTTTGACTATTACATGTAATCCAAATTGGTTAGAGATTATGCAAGAACTAAAACACAATGACGAGATTCAAAATCGCCCAGATTTGATTGCACATAATTTAGAGCAAAATTAGAAGAGTTGAAATATGATTTATACAAAAAAAAGTCTTAGGCCCTGTTGTTGCACATGTATATATGTTATCAAATTCTAAAAAAGATGTCTTACTCATGCACATTTTTTATTGATTTTCAAATGCGGCCACAAAATTCGTTCTGCTATAGACGTTGATAAAATAGTGAGTTGTGAGATTCCTGACCAAACCAGATATCATCATCTTCATTCTGTTATTGTCAAATATAATATGTATGGTCCTTGTGGGGATTTGAATCCCAAAAATGTATGTATGGTATCTAACGAAAAATGCAAAAATAAATTCCCTAGTGATTATTGTAATAGTACTACATTTGGTGACAACTCATACCCTTTCTATAAATGGCGCAATAATGGTATTTGTACTAAGTTAGAGGTCATATGTTGGACAACCGATGGGTTGTGTCGTACAATCCTTATTTAAGTGCAAAATTTGATTGCCACTTAAATGTCGAAGTATGTTCTTCTATTAAACTGTAAAATTTTTGTACAAATATGTGTACAAAGGTTATGATCGGATTAATTTCTCAATTGCACCAGTTGAAACAGTGAAAGAAATCGATGAAATTTCTGCTTATCAAACTGTTATATGGATATATCCACTTGAGGCAATGTGAATGATTTTATCATTCAATTTAGCAAAAATTCATCCAACTGTTTATTCTTTACAATTTCATCTCCTAAATCATCAACAAGTGCGATATAACGACGAAGATGATTTAACTACTATTATTAAGAATGAAGATACAAGATGAACAATGTTAACAGAATTTTTTAGAGTAAATGAAGCAGATGAATTTGCTCGTACATTAGTATATCGAGATTTTCCAACACATTTCGTTTGGAATTCATCTAAGAAAATTTGGACCCCCAAAAAGAAACATATTGTCATAGACCGAATTGTTTCAACACATCCTATGGTAAATCGTTGTGCCATTGAAGCTGTTGATAAAATGCTTAAAGATATTACTGATTGTAATTTGTCTTTCGGTGGAAAAGTAGTAGTTTTAGGAGGAGATTTCCGATAAGTTTTATCAGTAATACGAAGGGGGAAAAAGATGACATTATGAAAGCTAGCTTAATATTTTCTGATCTATGGCCTTTATATTCACACATACCTTAGTTGAGAACATGAGAGCAAAATTAGATCTAGCATTTTGTGATTACTTACTTAGAATTGGAAATGGAATAGAGCAAGAACATAATTGTCATTGCATTAAACTTCCTAAGGACATAATTGTACCATTTGAAGATCGGATGATATCTCTCAAAAATTTAATAAATCATGTATTCCCAAATATAGAAACATATGTTGCTAATTTACATACAATGGCAAACTTAGTTATTCTAACGCTTTGAAATGAATGTGTTGATCATATTAACAGAATTTTACTTGATCAAATTTATGGTCAAATTTACACATATTATAACTTTGATGAGGCAATGGACAAAACAGAACAAAGTTTATAAGAAGATTTCTTGAATACTTTGACCCCAAATGGAATACCACCATGTGAATTAAAGATTAAGATCAACTGTCATGTAATGTTATTGCGGAATATCAATCCAGTTGAGGGTTTATGCAATGGGACACGTCTTACTTGTAGAAAATTTGATAAAAACGTCATTCTTACTGAAATTACATCTGGTAAATATTGTGGAAAACATGTTTTCTTACCAAAAATCCCTTTTGTACCTCTGAAAAGTTATCAATCTTCAATTCCATTCAAAGAACTCAATTTTCAATTAGGTCATGTTTTCCAATGACAATAAACAAAGTACAAGGTCAAACACTTGAATTTGTTGGTTTGTATCTATCTAAAGCAGTTTTCTGTCATGGCCAACTTTATGTAGCATTGTCAAGAGCTAAAACAAGCAAATGTTTAAAAATTCTACTCAAATCATCAAACACTCAAACTATGCACTTTAGATGTACTAAATATGTTGTCTACAAAGAAATTATTTCATTCATACATATTTAGAACTACAAATATTTTGTAAGTATTTTTTTCACACCTCTTATCCACTATTTTGAAACATAAATGTTGTAGAAATTTTTAAGCGGTTGGCTTATGGAAAATCAGATTGTGAAAAATGGAATATGAATGGTAAACAAGACTTCCTCTGTGTCGTGGAAATTTTCCAAAAGATGCATGAAATAGAAATAAAGCCAAATGTTGTCATCTTTTCAACAATTCTGAATGCTTGCAGGTACAATAGTTTAGCCACTCCTTTCTGTCTTACCTTGTGCTATATTCTCTGTTACATCAAGTTCTTCAACCTGACGTGTCTATTTCCTTCAAGTTACCACATTATTAAATGGAACTTCTTCATAGGATGATATAATGTAATATTTTCAGCTATAGAATAAGTAAATAACCTCTATAATGGTCAAATTTTGGCATCAATCAATTGTACACTTCTTTTATAATCTCGCTTATCATAGTTAATGTCAGTTTTATGGCCTTCTCTGTGGTTGCAGCCATTGTAGTTCTTTGATAATCAGGTTTATGGAGTAACACATGGACTTCTCATAGGTCGTAATGAGAATATTTGGTTGCAAGCTCTGTCTCTTTTTGATGAGGTGAAACAAATGGACACTTCGATTGCTTCTGCTTTTTATAATGCTTCGACTGACATGCAATGGTATTTTCTTCAGGTAATTTATTAATTTAACTGAAAGGTTATCCAGCTTGACTAGAGTTAATAACTTCTCAATTAAATAACTGTAATTTATGGAAAACATGGTACCGGTTCTTTATTTTTAGCCAAATCATTTTGGTAGAATCTATAATGTTGCATGTTTAGTCAGTGGTTTTTGTGTAATTCAATTCTTTTTTTATTGTTTCTTTCCATTATTTATTTATATGTCTTACAATGAAACTGATAACCTCTAAGGAGTAAGGAAACATTGATGCTTACATTTGGCACCTAACCTGTCTAGAATCTGGATACAATTTAGCCTAAATTATGTGGTTTATTTCATTCGGTTTATTTCCTTCAGGGTCATAGTGAGTAAGTATTTTTTACTAATCTAATTAAACTCTGATTTCTTCTTTCAGGGTCTAATTATCATTGCACATTGGTTAGAACTAATGTTTCATTGACGTTTAGTGCAGCAAGAACAAAAAAATACACATCTTCTTGTGGAGTTAGGAACTCCTATCAGAGAATGAATTACTTTTGCAAAATACTAACCGCAAGTGATACTAGCACACATGAAATCTTCTCTGTTCTTGGTAATGGCAATCCCATAATATCATAATTTGACCTCATGCAATAATAATTCTTATCTAATCTTTCCATTTCATGCCTCAAGATTTCTCACAGATACATCTGCACACAAACTCATTGAGAGTGATTTTCATGACGATGAATGGAAGTTAGGCATATAAGTCTAAGGTAGTCTTTTATCAAGAAAAATCACTTTTGTGTTATCTTTAATATGCTTTTATTGATTTGATAGATAATCTTATCCAACATCTTGGACAAACACAACAAGGTGGTGGGTGATGGTGCACTTAAGCATACTATTGAAAATGTGATAGCGTTAGACGAACAAATAGATGCAACAGAGGATGATTGTAATGATGAAGAATTATTCTTTCCATACTTCCCTGGATGTATATTTGCTCTTTGTTTTATTTTTTACATAACAATTTCGAAAGATAAATCTTCTATGGATTTCGTTTAAGTTTATAATTTCTTCACCCTCTTTGAATGTTTTATAAATGTATTCTATAGGTGAAATCATATGTAAATTTATTTTGTTCAATTAAGCTCATTTTACTAACCTTGCTTATATCTCCCTTTAATTCTTCATATTCAACACTAATATTACCTTCAAATTAATAAAGTCCATGCATTGCACGGCCATAACTACTTCATAAAAAGTCCACGAAATTCAAAGTAGTTATGACTTTAAAAAAAAGTCCTTAAAAGTTTTCAAAAGTCCAAATTGAATACACCGCCTTAATGTGGTGTTCAGTCAAATTCTTCTAACGTTCAATTTACCCCTCTCAAGTTTAAATTGATTTTATTTAACAAAGAGTATGATTGACCCCCATTTTTTCAAAAATTCATTTTTTTTCAAAATTCATTTTCAACCACACATTCTTATATAAAATAATTTTACACGTAAAACAAAAAATTTTATTATTTTTTAACAACATATTCTCCAACAAAATATTATTCTAAGATGCATTTTTGCAAAAAAAGAGGGGGGGGGGGGGGGGGTGGAGGCTCTCAAACAAGATTTAAGTCAATTTTATATTTCTATGTGAATCCGAATACACCTTAGATAAATGCCTTGAATCTCTAAGAATCCATGTAAGTACCACATTAACTAGAAAACATATCTCTAAGCTTTTATATTAGTTCCCGAATTTTACTACATGGCCTAAACCTACAGCTCACCTCTTGACTCGTTATATATTCACAAAATCAATGAATTATTGACCAAGTAATTCAAGTATTAAACAATATAAATAAAATCAACATGTGAAATTGAGAACTATAATCCTGAAAATTAAACTAGAGGGTCTCAATAAACTACGTTATTCGGCCTAACAAAAAATTTTGCTACGCATAATGAATGAAGAAAAACAAAGAATAGTTATTGAATGCTTCACCAGGTTTTCAATGAAGATGTAGAAAGTGGATGAATCTTAAACCAAGATCCTCTTCTTTCCCAAATCAATACTTCAAACCTAGTCTTGATAACTTGATTCTTTTTTTTTTTTTTTTTTTTCCGATGTATTTCCATTTAATTCTCAAGTTATGGAATCCTTTTTCTCATCCCCTTTCGATCTCTATATGGTATTATATTTTTTAGAAGAGTTTCCATTTAAAGCAAACTTAAAAAGACGAAAAAAAAAATTAAAAAGACGTAAAATTGTCCAAGCAGACCGACCGCAGGTCAGCCGCGAGTTGCAAACCCGTGGCATGCAGGGAAAATCAGTGGCCGTGGGTGGGCTGTTGGTTTGCAAACCGAGGTCGACCCTTGGCCAAATTTCCATTTTTTGTTGTTTTAGTTCTCAAACTTTCTAAAACTTATATTTTGGTCCCAAATCTTTTCAATTATCAATTTGTCATGCTTAATCTCACGGAATTCATACAATTGCTCCAATAAATTCTTCCAATTGATTAATTACACCTAGAATGATCTTCAAGAGCCCCAATTAATCTCTAATTAAGCTCAAAATCAAAACATTTTGCACCAATTGTGCTCAACCTTTATCTTTACATACAAATAACATAATTTCACATAATCAGGTAGAAATTCGCTCAAATAGGTGATAATTTATCAATATTAAAAGCATTAATAAGTGTTTAAAATACACTTTGTCACAAATAGATGAAAATTGATTCATTAGTTGTTATACTATAATGAATTATGAATATTTCACATAATATTGTGGTATGCAACCCACCACTACGTGTCCTAAAATATTATAATAAAAAATGCATATTTTAAATTTTAATCTAAAAATGCTTTATTGAGACGAATTTTATGATTTTTTGTTTTTAGATAATTAGAGCTTGTTTGATTCTCATTTATTGGGAAAAGAAATGAGTTTTGAATAGTATTTTTTAGAAGAATGTGTGGTTAAAAAGTAGGAAATTTTTTTTATGTACGTGTAGAATATTTTACAAAAAAATTTAATTGAAAATGATTTTGTAACAAATTATAAAATAAATTAATGTGTGTAAAGAAAAAAGAGCCATGCCTGGAGTATAGGGGCCTGACTTATTGCCACTGTCAGGCAAGATACATTTGGGGGTGTGGGGCCAACTTTTTTTTTTTATTCACATGTGGGGGCCTCGGCACGGTGAGGTGCCTGTGAGGCCTCTCACAATAATGCTCCCGTACTTAGAGCATTAATGAAGAAAAAAAGAAGTGTCTTTGATACTACTGTAGTCGCAATTGTAGAGGATTTGGCCCCCAAATCCAACGGCTAGCCGATCGGCCTCTCGATTTCCCAATTTGAAATCCAAAATTCGGACCAAAAACACAGCAAAACCGTTTCTTCCCTCTATCGCTCCAGACATCGATCGACTCTCGATTTCTTTCCCTAGAATTTGAAAGATCCAATTTCTTGGTTTAGAAAAAAATCAAGTTAGGGCTTATTGAATTTTCTTTCAGAAACCTAGGGTATATTTTCGTTGATTTTTCTGGAAAAAAAAAAAAACAAACTCTAGGGTATATTTTCTCGATGGATTTCCCACAAGAAAACCACATTTACATCAAAGAATTGATTGATGACGCTTTGGGACTCCCAGTATCTGCAGATGCGTTGCAACTCAAACTCCGTGCCTCCGAAGATGCTTGCCTTCGCCTTCGTAATCAGTACTTGTGTCTCCTTACCAAACTCAAAGAAAAGGACAACGTTATAGAAAGCACTAGGGTTTTCTCTTTTACCCCCTTTGATTTCCTGTTTTATTTACTATGACCTATATTTTTTTTTCATATTTTATTTTGATTTAACCCATTTGTCAGGCGGAGTCAAGTATGAATGCTGTGGCGTTGAAGAAATTCATTGAAGAGAACCAGAAATTGGCCACGGAGTGTTCGAATTTGTTGGCGCAGTGCAATAAGTGGGAGAGGGAGTGCTTGCTTTATGATAACGATCGTGAGGCTTTGATGGATTTTGCAAATGAGGCAGATGAGAGGGCCAAGGAAGCAGAGATCCGGGTCCACGAATTGGAGGAGGAGAATAAGAAGTTGTCTGAGGATTTGCATCTCTACAAATGTCGGTGCGAGAAACAGATGGTAAATTAATTTCCTCGCCAAATTTTCTAATCTTTTTAACACTTACTTATGTTGTTCACTGATTATTTATTGTATGATTAATTGCGAAATTACTTTTGTGGGTAGCAATTAAATTATACTTTGGATATTTTATTTATTAAAAGTCATAGGTTTTATAGGGCTAACTAACCAAAGAATTGATTTTGGGTACAGGGAAAATATGAAGAAATCAAATTGATCTTACTGAGAGTATATAATTGCTTTGTTTCTCTTTTCTGTTAGAGAACTTCAAATTGTTCATTTAGAAAAATGGAAACTTGGATGATTATCATAAATTCTGAAAATCAAATAACTTTTTCAGTGATGAAACAGTGTCAACTTGGGCTGCATGAGTTTCTAGCAGTTTGCTGAATTAATTAATAAGCCGAGCATTTCCAAACCACCAAAATCATTACTTGCAAAATCAATTACTAGATGCAAGCTTAAGGCAAGATAAATGAGAGAACACAATGAACAATTGAAAGCTGGTTTTATTGAAAGCCACTAGTGTAATCATGTAAACTAACCAATGATGTGTTAACGCATATAGAGAAAGGAAATAGCGTTTATATTGATCTTACTGAGTGTGTACAATGTAAGTGCTTTCTTACTTTTTGTGTTAGAGAACACATGATGCTGAAAGACAACAGTGGCTTCAGAATCATTAGCTTTTTGTTAATCAAAGAGTTTTAGGACAACTTACAAAACTTTTATTTGCAGATGATCAAGAAATATGGAACTTACAGTGACTTTTAAATGTTTTATATTGGTGCTACCAATCACTTTGCGTAATAATGTTTTGGTGAAATGTTCTGGCATCGTGTTTTAGTACCAAATAGGTTGTATATGTACTTGGTGAATGTCTTGATATAATTGATCATATAGGTTTCAACATGGTTAGTTGAACTTTCTATAGTTGATCAAGTTCTTTCAGTTGAACTTAATATATTGAATTTACCCAGGGAAAAAAAAAGGAAAAACTTAGCAATGACACGTGAAGAACATATCAAGGGAATTCTTTATGTCATTACTTTAAGTAACATGGCTAATGGAGTTATTCATATGGATTGTGTGAATTGAACTATGGATATCTAGTGAAGTGGATTAAGTGAAATCTTTGTGTAACTTAACATGACCGTATTAAAAATCATCGTTGAAGGCATGCCAAGACGTGCACACAGAAAAGTGTGATTTGTTAAATTTCTGCTCCTTTTGTGTACTTCATTTGAACCCTTGCTTTTATTTTAGTGTTCTATATATTATTTTGATGTTTCAGATACTGGGACAAGTTGTTTGATGGACATCTCATTCTGAAATTGATTTCTTTTAGAATTTGCTCATGTTAATGGTTAAATAGACTGATATTTGCTAAAATTTAATTAAAACTGCTGCAATTCTGGGTTTTCTGAAAATATTATACATAGGCGAAGTTTGTTTTATTTGAGATGCATTTTGGTTTGATGTAATGTGTGCCTTTCTTTTCTAAAATTTATTTCTTGTGGAATTTGCTCAAATTAATGGTTAAATAGACTGATATTTGCTGAAATTTAATTATAACAGCTGCAACTCTTAGTTTTTTGTAAATATTATACATGTGTAAAGTTTGTTTTATTTGATATACATTTTGGTTTGATGAAATATGTGCCTTGCTTTTCTGCTTAAGCTATGAAAACTATGCCTTTAGATGTCCAAGCGCGGGCAAGTTAAGTTTGTACGTTCATTCATTAATTAGGTATTTTAAAGTAAATGAATTGTTGTATCATTCGTTTATTTGTTATGCATTATAAAGCATAGGAATTTTTGTATGAAGTTTTATGTTCTTTATTGGGGCAGGAAGGGGTGTACAGGTGTAAGATAAATCTTTTGCTGACAGTTTGATGCAGATTGTATGAGTTTGTTATAAATTCTATTTCTTTTTGAATTTGGTTTTCGCATGAACCCATAAAGAACAAAACATCTAGAAGCCACATGTGCCACAGAATAAATTTGAGAGGAATGAAATTAAGTTTAACTATGAGTATACTGTAATGATTATTTTTCCTTCCTTAAATTAATTTTTTGTGCATGTTATGTTGAAAATTCATTATGTCTTTCATTTTTTAAGTGTAATGACCAGATCATTGCCCAGTTTAGGATTAGAGACTGAACTCTGTCATAATTGGAATTTAATTTAATTTCTTTTGCTGATTAGTAGTATGTTATGTGATTTTCCTCTTAACAGTTGAGTTTTAAGACTTCTTAGTGTCAGCTGATTTACTGTATAATATTTCAGAGACTCAGGAAGATTGATTTCATGACATGGGTTAAACATATAGCGTAACTTGATTTTAATAACATGTTTGGAAGTGTTTATAAACAATTTTAATTATCAATATATAGAAATGAGGATAAGTCGTTAGTACTTTTGGGTCAAATTGAATGTTAATAAACTGCTTATAAACATCAACTAAACATAGTTTAAAAGTAAATAAGTGGGAATATTCAAACGCTCCATCCCATTTTATAGAAGTGAAATAGCTACTATATCATCTGATTTTTCGAATATTTGATGACAACCAATGCAATAAAATATATAATCAAGGATATTTTCTGGTTGGTGATGACACTTGTTCTGTCAAATGAAGATCCCGTTGCATTGAGTCCACTAGGAAGATTGCTGTGTGTCATCTACAGTTGGTAAGTTAGTGTTGTTGGAAAGTCAAGTAATATCTGATTGAGATGTATGGTAATAGATTGAACTTCCACTTGTTGATTAAGCCCCTGTTTGGCCCCTATTATTGTAGATTTTTAGGGGGTTGAAAATTTTTAGAATAGTGATTGATGGGAGATGTGTGGTTGAAAAGTTTTAGATTTTGTGTATTATTATTTTATTTGATGAATGTATGGTTGAGATGAAGAGAGAGAAAAATTTAATGTAATGTAATGAGATATAATGGGGGGCAAACAAGGGCTAAGTTATTTAATTTGAACTTGATATACTGTTCTCTTTCCTAATGACTGGTGGCTTGCACTAATTATCCTTGATTACAATTGAATTCATAAATTTAAACTATTGGAGCTTATGTTTGAAAATTGAAACTAAACTATGCAATTACAAGGATAAATAGGGTGGTAATCTAGTACGATTAGTGGTGATTGTTAATGTTGAAGTATGATTTGGTTTAGAGAATTGATAAGAATGTTGAAAACCTAATAACTTGACACTGTATATAGAGGCACCACTTTGCACAAGTAATCAAACTGGTCTTGTTTTTAAATCTAGATATAACAAAGTACAAGTAATTCTTCATTATGACATTATCTTTGTTTCATTCCTGTTTTGGTAGTGTTTTTATTATTTTTATTTTTTTTCCCTGCTTTTTTAGGGAATGGTGGGTGTAGATGGGATCTATGCGTGGTTATTTTGGCTTAAAGTAAATGTTCAGTTAATAATGTTTCATTAAATGGCCAATAATTTGTAACTTGTTTCTGGGGATAAATTCATTAAAGCATATATTGTGTGAATGTATTATTTCAATTTTTTTGTCAAAGGAAATAGGTTCAATCCTTACTTTATCTTCGCATTGTTTGTGTTTTAAATAGTCATTTCATTGCGGAACTCATTTGTGTTACCAATTTAAGCACCCGTTTGTCTTCCATTAAAATGAGTTTTTTGGGTAAAATAAATTTTGGAATAGTGATTTTTTGGAGAATTTGTGGTTAGAAAGTAGAAAAAGTTTTGGATTTACGTGCAAAATATTTTATTTTGTGAATGTGTGGTTGAAATGAGTTTGAGAAAAAAAGTTTTGATTTAATGGAAGACAAACAGGGGCTACTAATTGTTGAAAGTTCCACATACCTACCTATCCGTGTTTTAATTATCTTTTCTTTAACATAGAGGAAGTCTTCCGAAATTGTAGGTAAGCTGTGTCTTCTTTGCTTTAACATAGATGAAGTTCCACAACCTGCTCTAGAGCCTTCATCTATGTAGGTTTTGTTGTAAGATAGTTCACAAAGGTGAAATTCTTACAGGACATTTAGTCCTCAGATCCTTTAATATTGTTCAGCAACTTTCTTGATTGCTATTATCAAAATGGTTAATTTGGCTGTGATGGTGAGAAGTCCACTTTAGAACAGCTATTTTTTCTTAATAATTGCACAGCCTCAGTTCTATTGGCTTGGGAGTGAACACACGGTGGTTTGGATATTTGCTGGTAATGGTTTATTTACAGTTACCTCTTTATAGCTTTTGGCAAATGATGAGAGGAATGGTTTTTTTTCTTGGAAAGCTATTTAGGAAAGTAAAGTTCCACCAACCCCACCCCCTTAAAGAAAATGTCCCCGTGTCTACTGTAGCTGGAGGTGCCATAAGAAAGCAATGAGGGGATGTGACTTGCCTTCTGTTGCATATCGAGGTGTCTGCCAGTTTTTGGAATAATTGATGAGTTTATTTTGGGTGGACTGGGTCGTTCAGCAGTTGTTGATACCTTAGAGTGTTAATATAGAGTTGAGATTGGCAATATACTGGCAGAATTCTGCTCCTCATTGTTTGATAGGGATGCTGTGGAGGGGAAGGAATTGGAAAGCCTTCGAGGGGTGGAGAATCCTGTTTTTGTAGCTGACAGAACAGTACTATTCCTGCTTTGATGATTATATTTGACATTTTTATACTAAATGTTACCTTATATAGCACTGTGTACCATCTACCTAGTAATTTAGCGCTTGTTTGGTTTAGTTAAAAAAAGTTGATAAAAATCTAAGTGAAATTAAAAAAAATGATTTTAACCATACATTTCACGGGACTCATGCATTTCATCAACTTTTCAATCACGCGCTTCATCAACTTTTATCAAAATCTATTAGAAGTTTGATTCTTAGCAAAACCAAATAGGGGCTTAATTACTTTAATTTATCCAAACATATTTTGCATGATTAGCTTCTCCAAAATGCTATCTCGCATATAAACTATGCTAAGAGTGCTATTTTAACATATGACGTGTCTTTACATGCTATTTTAACGTCAATTTAGAATGAACCCTTCCTCTGGGGTACAACTAAAGTGGAAGATTGGGGACCAGAATGCTATATTTGGAAGGTTGGAGACAAAATTGCAATATAGTCAACAGGTTGGGGACCACTGCTGCTATTTTCCGTCTAGAAATGGTTATGCGATAGAATGCACATTGGAAGCATCACTCAATATCATCTGATAGGGAGGTACTAATGTAATTTCTACAAGAAACTGAGGGTGCAATAAAAGAGACCAATATCTGTAGGATATCTATTAACACACGAAAAAGAGACCAAATTGGGAGTCACAAGTCTTAAGGAATGTAGATAATCAACTTGATAGTGTAAGTTGAAAATGTTTCGTTGAGTGTTGTGGGTAGTGGAGTTACCATAATACGGTAGTGCTGAAAATTCCTTGATTTTATTTTTGTGTTGATTTTGTCTTGTATGTTTAGCATTTTTATTTCATCCAATATTTTCTGGTTTCCTTCTATAGTTCTATTTCTTGCCAGATACTGCTATAGATAGATAATGAGATGGATCGTACTTTGCATTATGTGATGCTAAGGCATTCTGAGTATTGGTTTACTAATTGAATTATCGTATGTGATGGCTGAAGATTGATGCATGTGCTGATGGTACATCTACGGAACTGACTTTACTTGATTCATTATTGGCAACTATGTTTGGCGAGTATGAAATCGTATCAACTGCACATGATTTTTTAGAGGCCTATAGTGGAATTGAAGTTTGCCAAAAGATTCTGAAAATGTGGTACAGGTGAGTTTTATATCCCAGCTCAACTTTTGACAAACATGTTGGTATTTAAACTAGATTAGACTTCACTATATCTAGATCTTTCTTTCACAACTGGAGTCAATTATGTGACTAAAATTGTTATTTTAATCGTAGTTTGAGGCCATCAACTCAGAAGGTTGTGGCACTGGTGGCTGAGGCAAAGAATTTGGAGAAAGACAAGGATCATTTAACGATTAACCTGCATAGAGCTGAAAAGGAGGTATATAAATTAATAGAAAGATCATTGCACTGTCATGGTAGCCTACGAATAACAATAAATTATATTGTTTGATGTGTTCAGGTGAAACTTCTCTTTCAAGAAAACAACATATTAGATAAGGAAAATAAAAGGTTAATCAGGCAATGCTATAGAGAACAGAATGCTGCTGCTTCTGGTGGAAAATACTCGAGCAGTGGTTCTATGAAGGTTCGGCTTTGCTCATATACCCGTTTTTCATAAAATGCTATTGAGAACGGACAAGTTTTTTGTTGTTTTACTCATGGCGTCATTTAATTTCTTGCAGGGGAATAAACGAAAATCTAGCCTTAAGTTGAGCAGTCCAGTGGATACGAAAATTGATCTCAGTGATATCAATTCACTTAGGCAGCCTCTCTCGCCCTTGCATCCCAACTCGCCTGAATCTAAAATGCACAAGAAGTAGCAAAGGACTTTTTTTCCCCCTTTTTTGGTGTATTTTCTGCAAGCCTGAGAGATTTTGTTGCAGCCCCCCATATTCAAGTTGGTGCAATCTGATTTACGCATTTACATTACGTATCATTGGGGAAATTGTGATGCTAATGCTTGATTTGATGTCAATGGAAATCCATTTCGTCCTTATAAATTTGGGATTCTCAAAAGCCAGAGTTACCTATCTATCTATCGTTTTTCTACTTGATTATGATACCATGTAAAAAAAGAAATTATGGCTACTGCCTCCTGCATTCTGGTCCGTGTTAGAGCAGATGCATTGAGGTTATCTGAATGTTAGCCATGAAGTATAATTTGTATGCAATACCTGTTAGTAAGGCTTAGTTTGCAAAATTACTTTTGGATTATTATTAAATTTTTTTATTTCATGGTCCTTGGCTTTTAAGTTTTTGTGCAATTGGGTTCTCTTTTGATTGAAACCTCCAATCAATTATCATGTCTCGTTCTTCGAGGTGTATTTTCGCTAATTATTTCTATAAGATAATGAATAAGAAGAAGAACAACGAGGAGGAGGAGAAATCATCTCTCTCTATGAACATACGAGCAATATTACTATTATTTAACAAGCATTAATATGCAAAGGACACTTGCATACAATGGCAGCAAAATGGGCGAGCAACCTAGGGCAAAGTGACCTAGCTCGTGAAATTTTGAGAGTGGAGTCGATCCACCCGCTTTGGTTCGCTTCATGGGTTGGTTTGCCTGATTGTAATTGGAAACCTAAAACCCCCTGTTGGAAACCTAACCAGTTTGAAAATCCTTTCCGAATGTGCATCCCTCATCGTAATAGTAACGAGGCGAATATGGATGAGTCGGTCATTCCCATCGCCTGTCCATATACCCGGTTAACGTGGGACGGAGTCGGGACGGGACATGTTCTTTGCCCCATTTATCGCCGCATTTATTTATTTATTTACTTTTATTTTTTTAATCTTTATAGCTTGTTTGAGCCTTTTTTTGTCTGAAATGCATTTTAAAATAGTGATTTAATAGAGAATGTTTTGTTAAAAAATAAGGAAAAGTTGAGTTTGCATGTAATATTATTTTATTGAAGAATATATGATTGAAAAAAAAAATGTATTTTAAAAATAATGAGATACGTAAATATTATTATTGTTGTTGTTATTTATTTATTTATAATTTGTTAAGAATAACTAATTTTATCTTTAAAAATGATAATAAATCTTTTCTTTTTGTTTGATAGATAACTTATATTTGAAGTTAACTTTAAATGGGACGTGTAGCAGGGAGGGGATCGTGTTTCCCATACTCGTTTCATACCCGCTTCGGGGCAACAATCTCATTCCTATTTACCCGAGTAGAGAGTAATTCCTATACCATTCGAGGCGGGAATTGTTGGTATTTGGTTTAACTGATTTTTTGCCATCCCTAATCCCTCAACTTAAAAATGGAAGTTACTCGCTTATCCCTGCTGAAGCTTCCGGTGGCACAACTTTCGATCATTGTAATTTTTAGGTTTGCATTGGTAATATATATTACATTACTTTACGTTGATATAATATTGCATTAATTACAAAGATTTTGATTGTAAATGATATTAAAATTATTGCCATCGAATTACATGTAATGGAATAGGACGTTGATTTACATAATTCTGATATTAGCTAAATTGATAGAAGATTTCAGGTTAGATTAAAATATGATTCTTGTAATTTAGGTTTGACAATATTACATTTGTGGGACTCGAACCTTGGTGGAACGGTTTGCTGCCAGCAATCACATTAAGTAAAAGCGTGTTTTCTGGCTATAACGTTTTATCCCATTTCCTTACCAAGATGGTGACACGTGGAATGATCTGGACTGTTGGCTGATCTTTTGGATGACTCTTAAACTTACTCAGATCGTTTGTTTTGGATCATTCGAGAAACGCTCCTTTGGTTTTGCCTTGTGAGAGAAATACTTATGGTTTTCTTCTGCTAGCTTTCTTAGCTCAAATATCTGATTTGAGGGTGTAATCGAGAGAGTTTTGACTCTCTGATTGTGATATTCTGTGTGAATATCTGTGGGAACCAAGATTCTATTTGTGTTGTGTATTGATCGAGTTACTGTGGAGTTTCTTGAGTGATCTGTTCATGTACTTTAGATATAAGTGTTCTATCTTCATTCTTTGTACTGTTTGAACGATCTGTAACCTTCGTTACCAATTTGGGGCTATTTAGTGCAATTGAGCATAATCCAACTTGTTGGATGCTCAACGGGGGATGTAGGCGTTGGAAGTGGTCGCCGAACCTCCGGAGCTTAGGCCAAAACAATTCTTGTGTTGATTCTTTAATTTTCTGCACTTTATATTTTCAGTTCTATAGTCTAATATCATGTGTCCTGGCCTTACAGTGGTATCAGAGCCTTGACTGGAGATCGTGATACCTGGATCTTAAAGGAAGGTGATAGATCTGCTTCAGATCTAAAATTTTTGGGACTGCTTCAAAGCAGAGTTGTTATATTTTTCGAGTTTTTAAAAACTCGATTGGTGAGATCTTTCTTTTTTAAAAATTTCTGTAAATTTATTTTTCGGAAATTTAGGGTTCCTGTTTTTTCCCTTGATCTACCGTACACAAAAAACCCCCTGAGACTAATCTTTGTCCAAAGGCTCCTGTGAGACCTTGTGAATTTGAGATAAATCAGGAACGGTTATGTACTTGGAGGATCTTGAAGGAGAAACTATGGAACATTACTGTTTGATCTCTGATTGCTGTGTTTCTTTTTGGTTCTTCACTTATGTGATCTTATGAAGTGCATAATATTTTTCATAATCTTGATTGTCATTCTGTGATAAACTGTGATCTTGAATAACATATTAAGTGCTATCATTGTTGAGTCTCTGAGAACCTGTGAAACTGTTTTCCTTTATCTGTGATCCTTATTTTTGGGTTAAATCATGGCCTCTGCTAAATTTGAAGTAAGTCAATTTGATGGTAAAATTGATTTCAATATGTGGAGTCTAAAAATGAAGGCTATCTTGATGCAAATGAAATGTGCTAAGGCTGTAACTGAAAGTTGGCATGATGATTTACCCCTTTCTAAAAGAACTGAACTTGATGAAATTGTTTGAAGTACTATCTTTTTATACTTGTCTGAGAATGTGATAAGAAGTATTGGTGAGACAAGGACTGCCTCTGAATTATGGACTAAACTGCATGCTAAGTATGTGACCAAGACCACTCCAAATAAATGTTTTCTGCTAAAACAATTCTTTTCTTTTAAAATGGATCCCTCAGTTGATTTGGATGAAAATTTAAATAGATTTACAATACTTACCCAAGACTTGGCCAACTGTGATGAAAAACTTTCAAAAGATTAGATGGCTGTAGTTCTGTTAAACTCCATTAGTGATAGATACAAGGACATTAAGGTTACTCTAGAGTATGGCAGGGAAGACCTTACTACAGACATTATAATAGATGCTCTAAGAAATAAGGCCCTAGAGATAAAGTCTGAATCTAGAAATAATCACAATGGGGCTGGTCTATGGGTAAGAGGAAAGAGTTTTGGAAAATCTGATTACCATTCTAAGCCTTTTACCGAAAATAGAAACAGATTTAATGACAAGCATAAGTCCAAGACCACTGCTAAGGGAAAAAGGTGTTACTACTGTGGTAAGTTGGGTCATTTTGCGAAAGATTGTTTCAAAAAGAAAAATGATTTGAAAGACAGAAAACCTGAAGATGGGAGTAATGCTTTAGTGTATCATAAAACCAAAATTGATACTGAAAATGGTTTGGTCCTTGTTAATGTAGAAAGAAAACTGAGTGATGAATGGATTTTAGACTCAGGCCGTTCTTTTCACATGTGCCCCAGTAAAAACTGCTTTCTGGATTTTACTAAAACCACAGGGGGGCAAGTCATTATGGGAAATGACATCACTTGTAAAGTTAAAGACATTGGTACTGTAAAACTGTTGCTAGAAAATGGAAATGTACTATTTCTTAAAGGAACTAGGTATGTCCCTGACTTGAAGAGAAACCTTGTGTCTTTAGGTATGTTAGATGACTTGGAGTTTAACATAAACATGGGTCAAGGACATATTAAATTTCTTAGGGGCAATGATTTAATCATTAGTTCCCCTAAGAGACATGGCCTCTATTTTTTAAAGGCAAAACCCTTACTTGGTTTGATTGCTGCTGCCATATCTGAAAACTTTACTCTTGCAAAATTGTGCATGAAAGACTTGGTCACATTGGTAAGAAAAGTCTGAACTATTTGCAATCAAAAGGATTTTTTGGAAAATTGAATCTTGAGGATTTTGGATCTTGTGAAAAATGTGTTATAGGTAAACAAGTCAAATTACCTTTTCCTACAGGAACTCATAAATCTAAACAGATTTTAGAATACCTGCATGCTGATTTATGGGGACCTGCACCTGTTTGTACTTTGTCTGGCTTCAGATATTTTTTGTTGATTGTTGATGATTTTTCAAGAAAATTTGGGTTCTCTTGCTAAAAAGCAAAGATGAAACATTCTCTGTCTTTAAGGATTAGAAAATTCAAGTTGAAAATCAAACTGATCTTAAAATAAAAACCTTAAGGACAGACAATGGTTTGGAATTCTGTAATAATGAATTTAATGATTTCTGCAAAGAACATGGTATTCTGAGACATAGGACTGTTGTTTATACCCCACAACAAAATGGTATTGCTGAAAGAATGAATAGAACTTTGTTAAATAAAGTGAGATGCATGTTACTTAGCTCTGGCTTACCTAAATTGTTCTGGGGTGAGGCTGTTAAAAATGCTGCATTTCTTGTTAATAGATATCCTACCAAAGCTTTGAATTATGATATACCTGAATCTGTGTGGTCTAAAAATCCTGTGAATTATTCTTATTTGAAAATATTTGGTTGTGCTGCTTATTCTCATCAAAGTATTGGTAAACTTGAACCTAGAGCACTCAAATGTATTTTCTTAGGATATGATGAAAATGTTAAAGGATATAGGCTGTGGGTTCACTCTCAGAAGGGTTATAGAGTTATAATTAGAAAGGATGTAGTTTTCAATGAATCCATTATGCCTTGTTTAGGGGGAAAAGAAAATGATTTGACAGAAAAGGATACTCTTTTTGAGGTGGAGTCTTCTCACATTGAGCAAGAAACTCCTGCACCTGCTGTAGATGAAACTAGTTCTGGTAATAATAATCCAATTCTGGGTACTGAAGTTGACCAAGTAGTTGATCATTCTGACCTGCCTGACCCTTTGCCTCTTAATGAATATCAGCTTACTAGAGATAGGGAGAGAAGACATGTTAGACCTTCCACTAGGTTTGACAATGATGATTTTGTTTCTCTGTTCACTTACCAAGAGCAATTAGAAAATGAACCCAACTCCTTTGAGGATGCCATCAAGTGTAAGGAGAAAGAAAAATGGATGGAGGCTATGGAAGATGAGATGACTTCACTCCATAAGAATGATAACTGGGTTCTTGTAGACAGACCTAAAGATCAAAAATTGATAGATTGTAAATGGATCTATAAGGTAAAACAAGGAGAAAGTGATAGTAAAAATGTTAGATACAAAGCTAGGTTAGTTGCTAAAGGCTTCACACAAAAAGAGGGAGTTGACTGCATTGAAATCTTTTCTCCTGTAGCTAAGTATACTACTATCAGATGTCTGCTTGCTTTTGTTGCTCAATTTAATTGGGAACTTGATTAGTTGGATGTCAAAACTGCTTTTTTGTATGGTGAATTAGATGAAATTATCTATATGAAACAACCTGTTGGTTTTGAAAAAGGAAACCCTGAAAATATTGTATGCCTTCTGAAAAAGTCACTGTATGGGTTAAAACAAGCTCCTAGACAGTGGTATAAGCGTTTTGACACTTTCATTTTAAAACTTGGTTCTAAAAGGAGCTTATATGACACATGCCTATACTGCAAAGGTAATGGAGGTAAAGATTCCTTATATTTAGTGCTTTATGTGGATGATATGTTGCTTGCAAGTTGTGACAAAACTGAGATTGAAAATATTAAATCAAAATTAAAATCTGAATTTGACATGAAAGATCTTGGTTCTGCTAAAAGAATACTGGGAATGCAGATTTGGAGAGATAAGGATAAAAATTTGTTATTCTTGAACCGGCATGATTATGTGATTAAAATCTTGAAGAAATTCAATATGTATGATTGTAAACCTGCCTCTTTGCCTCTTGCCAATCATTTTCAATTGTCTTCTGATTGATGCCCCAAATCTGAAGATGAATATGCTAGAATGTCTAAAGTACCTTATGCAAATGTGATTGGATCTGTTATGTATTTAATGATTTGCACCAGACCTGATTTAGCCTTTAGTATAAGCGTCTTAAGTAGGTTTATGGGTAATCCTGGTGAAGAACATTGGAATGCTCTAAAATGGCTACTGAGATATTTAAAAGGAACTGTTAATTTGGGACTTGTGTTTAAATCAGATAAAAATGGTGTAGTTTTAAGGGGATATACATATTCTGACTTTGCTGGTGATATGGACAATAGAAGATCTACTTCATCCTATTTTTACACTCTGTGTGGTACTGTTATTAGCTGGAAGTCTCAACTTCAAAGGGTAGTTGCTCTGTCTTCTACTGAAGCTGAATACATAGCTGCCACTGATGCTATAAAGGAGGGTTTATAGTTAAATGGCTTACTATCTGAACTGGGATTTATTGATAATAATGCTGTCTTGTTTTCTGACAATCAAAGTGCCATACATCTTAGTAAAAATCCTATGTTTCATGATCGCACAAAACATATTGATGTTAAATATCACTTTATAAGATATGTGATTTCAAAAGGGATTATCAAAATTGGTAAGATTGCAACTCAGTTTAATCCTTCTGATATGGGCACTAAGGTTGTACCGCTGCATAAGTTTGCTACCTACATAAAATTATTATCTGTTGATTCTATGTGATATGTTACAGGTTGCTTAGAGCGTATGAAAACAAAATGGGAATGCTCCTGGCTGCACTTATAGTCCCAGATTCTGGCAGCAAGGTGGAGATTGTGGGACTCGAACCTTGGTGGAACAGTTTGCTGCCAGCAATCACATTAAGTAAAAACGTGTTTTCTGGCTATAATGTTTTATCCCATTTCCTTACCAAGATGGTGACATGTGGAATGATCTGGACTGTTGGCTGATCTTTTGGATGACTCTTAAACTTACTCAGATCGTTTCTTTTGGATCATTCGAGAAACGTTCCTTTGGTTTTGCCTTGTGAGAGAAATACTTAGGGTTTTCTTCTTCTGGCTTTCTTGGCTCAAATATCTGATTTGAGGGTGTAATCGAGAGAGTTTTGACTTTCTGATTGTGATATTCTGTGTGAATATCTGTGGGAACCAAGGTTCTATTTGTGTTGTGTATTGATCGAGTTACTGTGGAGTTTCTTGAGTGATCTGTGATAGATCTGTTCATGTACTTTAGAGATAAGTGTTCTATCTTCATTCTTTGTACTGTTTGAACGATCTGTAACCTTCGTTACCAATTTGGGGCTATTTAGTGCAACTGAGCATAATCCAACTTGTTGGATGCTCAACAGGGGATGTAGGCGTTGGAAGTGGTCGCCGAACCTCCGGGGCTTAGGCCAAAACAATTCTTGTGTTGATTCTTTAATTTTCTGCACTTTATATTTTCAGTTCTATAGTCTAATATCGTGTGTCCTGGCCTTACAACATTGATTTACATTAATGCGTTATTACTTGAACTGATTCAAGATTCCTCACGTTACCTATAGAATATAGATTTTGGTTTGAACGTTATTCTTTAGAAATCAATTTTTTTAAAACTCATTTTCAACCACACATTCTTTCAATAAAATACTTTTACTCATAAAACTTAATTTTTTTTCCACTTTTTAATCACTCATTCTTCACAAATTACATTTTGCAGATATATTCTAAAAAATTGAGGTACAAACAGTGGCATACAACGAATAGAGTTGTGAATGGATCAGATCTGCACATATCTGATCCGATAATTCAACGGATATTTGATTGTTAAATCTACATTCGATTTGCTATGTAATCGGATATCTGATCCGAAATTAAAGGAATTATGAAGATGAAAGTTTTATATTAGTCAACTTCTAAATTCTAGAAGGCCCAGATACATTTTTACCCAATTCTTGGCCCAAGAATTTATAGATTGCAAGTTGTGTGATATTTTAGTGAGTATTCGACGTGAAAATTTAGGAACAATGAAATCAACTCCAATTGTTGACCCCTTTTGGTTGTTTAGTTTCTAAAATAAATTAATTATTTTTTAAATCTTATTTTAATTAATAAAAAATTTAATACTCTCCAAGTATTTCAATTAACAATATTACATTGTTATCTAATATTATTTATTATTTGAAAATTATGTATAAAGTATAATACAAGTTTCAAAATGACAAAAAAAATTATGTGTAATAAATTATACGATAATATATAAAATATATTATATTATTATAGCAAATCAGATCGATTTGAAACACTTACCCAGAATTTTAAGATACCCAATTCAAAAATTAGATTTAAAGATTTTTTTTTTCAAAAATCATATACTTATTCATCTTTTAATATTAATAATAATATTATAAAGTTAAATTAATTAAAATACCCTAATTCACTCCATCTCACTCCTAAACCCTAATTTTTTTCCTCTATATTCTCTACACTATCTCTTCTCTATCTAGCAATTTCCTTGTTCTCCGTCTCTCTCCTATCTTTCTCGTCCCTTCCTTCATTCTCTCTATCGGCGACGTAGCTGCGTACCACCACTGGTAAGTGGTCAATACCCACCATCGTCGTCGTGTACCACTACCGCCTCTACTTTATCTCTTTCTCCCATTCTCCTCTCATTTCCCTCCTCCATCCTCCATTTGTGACGACAGCGTATGGCACTATCGTCGCGCGAAGTGGCCTTTGATAGTCGTTGCGTGTGGCTCGAAGCGACACCACCCTGTTGTGGTGTTGTGCCATTGCATGCGGCACTTACAAGTTCCACCGTCGGTACACTATGCCACAACTCCCACGATATTTTGTGGTGGTTTTCTCTGATTTGCTACTTTACCAAAGTTCGGTGTGCTTTTTGTTGGTGATTGTTGAGGGTTTGGGGGTTTTGTTGGTGGGGTGGTGGTTGTGGTGTGGTAATGTTGTATGAGATGGTGGATTCTAGCAGGCAGTGGTAGTGGTGATTTGGTGGTTGATTAGAGTTGCATATAAAGGTGGAGGTGGTTGTTAAAGCAGTCGATTGTGGGTGTGGGTTGCGGCAATGATGTATTTTGTGGTGGTGTTGATGCGGTGATGGCGACAGTGGTGGTGGTGTTGCGATGGCATGGTTGTGGGTGGGTGGGTGGGTGGGGGTAGTGTGGGGTGTTTGTGAATGATTATTTGATATTGCGTCGAATGGCAAATGAGGAGAGTTTTTTTGGTGTGAGTTGTAGTTGTGGAGTGTTAGGCTGGTGGTGGTGATAGTTGGCAAAGGTGGACAAAATGTCAAAACCAAACCAGAACCGAACCAAACTAAGCGGTTTGATTCGATTCTACAAAAAATTTAATAGTTTTGATTTTTCAAACAAAAAATCATTTTGTTATAGTTTTGGTTCGGTTCTGATTCTAGAACCAAGAACCAAGCTTAATTTATAATTTTATTTTTTGTATGAATTTGATTTTACATTGAGGAGACTAAATTCTATGAAGAAATTGAATATGGTAAAATTTATTTTATAAAATATTATTACGTTACATCTTATTAATTGTAAATTGTTTTAATTTTTGTTTGTTTGTTTTAATTGTGCATTTTGAATTATGTTTGTAGAATTTCTCAAAGTTACAACACAAGTAATAGAGTATTAAACGTTTAATGATTATCTGATGGTAAGGGGCTAAGGGCTAAGTTGCTTGGCTTGGTCATTTTGTCACCACCCCTGCTTATTAGTTTCGAGTATTAACTTTATATTTCATTTTCATATTTCATTTTTCTCATGTAGGTCTAACAGCTTCATGTAAAGGAATTGATTGAACAGAGGATGATAATGGAACTCGATATTATTAACTTTTCGCAATGACTCATTCGTTTATATTTTGTTTGTTAGTTTGGACTTTTATGATCTCTATTATTGATAATTTGAACTTGCTAAATGTTTGATACTTATATTTTTTATTTAAGTATATATTAGTAACTTATGGATATGATGCAAGTCTGAAAATTTAAATAATAGTACTAGAGCCAGACCAAATCAAACTAGAACCAAATGGTTCGGTTCGGTTCGATTCAGTTCGGTTCCGCAGTTAAAAAAAAAAACTATTTGGTTCCATTATAAAAAAACACAATTCGTTTATGGTTCAGTTCGATTCTCTTGGAACCAGAACCAATGGAACTACGTCCACCCCTAATGGGTGCGGTGTTGAGATGATGGTTTTGCCGTCGGAGAAGGTAGTGGTAGTTCGGTGACGATGCGACTGGTGGTAGTGGCGAGGTTTTGATTATTT
The DNA here is from genome assembly GCA_035079005.1 of Fraxinus americana. Taxonomy (NCBI): domain Eukaryota; kingdom Viridiplantae; phylum Streptophyta; class Magnoliopsida; order Lamiales; family Oleaceae; genus Fraxinus; species Fraxinus americana. Next base: position 68,154 of record JAVHZT010000157.1, on the reverse strand, counting down.
GTAACCAATGAAATAGATAAATTGTGACCAATAAATAATGTATGATTTAAAAATTTGTCAATTTGTGAGTAATAATTTGATAATTTGTGGCCTAAACATAATTTGTAGCCAATTAATTTGATATTTTGTGATCATGAAATAAGTTTTGACTAATAAAATTATTGATTTGTGAGCAATAAATAATATGTGATTATTACTTTGATAAATTTGTAATCGTGAAATAATCTGTGACCAAATAAATTTTTAATTGTGACTAAAATTATTTGTAATCAATTAATTTGATAATTTATGATCAAATTGTAAAAAATTGTGATCTTAAATTTAATTTATAAAATATATTTTTAATTAATTATTTCAGAAATAAAATTTAATAAATATCTAATTTTTGAAATTTTAAACATTTTATCTTAATTTTGAAATGGATTATACTTCAACTTTCATTTATGAATTTTTACTTTAATTCATTTAGTTAACGGATTATCGGATTTAGATCTTGATCGGGTTATCGGACCGAGGCCCTAAATTCACCCTGTATTAATTTCATGGGATTTGAATTGGATTCGAATTAAAATTCAATTAATTGACAATCTTACCCCTAAATACCGGTCCAATCAACTTGATATATATATATATATATATATATATATATATATATATATATATATATATATATATATATATATATATATATATATATATATATATATATATATATATAATATTAGTCTATTAGCAGTAAATTCCATTTGGTAAATATAACATGTGACCCTAATTAGCTCGATTTATTACTTTTTTTTTTTCAAAAAATAAGAAAGATATAAATATAACTTATGAATCCATTAAAATTGATCTTCTGTTCCAAGTGAGTATGATAAAAACTTCACACTGTTGATATAGTAAGGGAACCTTAATTATAGTTCTTTAAATTTATGAGTGTTTCAAAGAACCATCCATAATTAAGGTTTTCTTGAGACGACAATAATGAGAAGTTTTTATCTTGTCAAGAGCTCGACTAGCCTACAATATTAGGATGTCTATGGGCTGATTTAGTTCACATATTTGGGAAAGAACTATGCTATGAGTACATGGAAATTTCACAGAATACAAATAGAAATTGAAATTGAAATTGATGGACTAGATTCAAACATGGAGGAGGAAAAACAAAGATACACGCACATGATTTTTTCAATTTAAAATTCTACACAAAATCTGTCAACGTTTCTTGTACTTAAGGAATTATTCTTTGAAAAATTCTTCGACTTGGCCTATGGTAGGATCTAAAGGTATTATCAATTTTATAACCCCCCACACCACACACACACAACATGCACACACATCCGATATATAAAGATAGATTTGTTGATATTTTCACACAGATTAAGAAAATATAATTTATATAGTTGAAAATAAAAATTTTTCTTACATTTTTCTTGATATACTCATACATTAAATAGTGGTTTAAATAGAATTAATTTATATTTATTGATAACAATGTAGATTAAATAGGGACATATTAAAAACTAAAAAAATGTCTATACTTCAATAAGAAAAGTGGTCTATAATAAAATTAGTGTTCTAAAAAGTGTAATGTGTGGTGAAGTGTGGAGGCCAAGCTTCGATCGATGGAAACGTGAAAAATGTTTTCTTATTTTAATAATATTTTAAAATTTTAATCAATTAAAAATTATTTAAAAAGTGTGGAGGCCAAGCTTCGATCGATGCAAACGTAAAAAATGTTTTCCTATTTTAATAATATTTTAAAATTTTAATCAATTAAAAATTATTTAATAATACATACAAATTCTAGTATCAAATGCAGTTTTAAGAGTTTAACAAAATAAATACAATAAATAAAATATATTATAACAGTGCTAATTAAAATATTTGGAGAGTTTATTTTTTATTAATTAGTAGAAGATAGGAAAATGATTAATTAACTTAATAAAATATAAATAACTATTTATACAATGATACAATACACTACATTCAAACCAAATGTACAATACATTACGCCAAATCAAAGGTACAATACATTACAACTAAAACAAAGATACAATGTACTACTGATAAACCAAAGGGATTCTTATAACATATCGAAAGTTTACAATAAAATTCTTGGAGATGCCTTCTATAAATTAATTGACCAGTAAGTAGATAAATAACTTTTTATGCATTTTAATCTATTGGTCTAAAGGTTGAAAATTTTATAATTATTAATTTTTGGGCTTTTCAATCCAATTGGTCTTTATGTAGTTTAAAGAAAGGGATATTTTCACGAATGTCCACAATTAAGGGGGTGAGTTGAAAAGTGTCCAATTTTCAAATTTAATACTAAACTGTCTACTATGCTCTTAATAAAAAAAAAAAGGACATTTGAATCTCTACGTATTCTTGACATTTGAATCCTGTTTTATATTTCAACAGTACACACGTCAAATCACAATATTAAATGTCCTCGACATTTCAAAACGTCATTCTCGACATATTAAATGTCTAGAAGGACATTTCATTTCAAACATGACATTTCTCTACACTTGAAATGTCATTCTCGACATTTCTGTGTCAATGCAAAAAATAACATTAATTGTGATTTGACATCTTGTCATTTACAATAAATGGAGCAGGTTATGTGTCAAGATTTCATCAGCCAATATTTTTTTTGCAAAAATGTCAATTTTATTGTCCTTGAATGGAATCATAAATTGTTGACCATGAGTATTTTGGTTTAAAATATACCAAAATGGTCATTTTTGTAAGGATTTTTGAAAGTTGCCATTTTTGCAAGTGACCGGAGGAAAGTGGACATTTCTTACCATTTCCACTTAAAAAAATTAAAAACAAAATAATAATGCGTGACAAGACGCTCCTATATGAGTCTAGGCGTTGATTGCATGTGTGACGTTTTTGCCACGCCTTGGCATCGTCAAAGCGCGTCATTTAAAACTGAATAAAATGGACGAAAAATGAAATCAAACCTCGGGACCAAGATATAAAAACACACAAATTCGAATATATATACTTTTGAATAGGCTGGTTTGAACTTCGTACTTGTGCTGGTCAATCCAATTTTTATGCACCCAAATAAGCCCTAGGTTTAAGATTGAGAAGATAAAACTGTGCCTTATCCAATTCCCATTTCGTTGCCCTTCTCTCTTCCTCCTCCATCAGAGCCCTGCATGACGATGAGCAAGGAGCAGTGAGCTCAATCCATTTATTTGAATACTGAAATTGAACAACAGTAGGAATGGCAGCACCGTTTCGTGTTATATATTTCCCTTCCACCGTTCTTCACCTCTCTTACAGTTATACCCATCAATTTTTATGCCCCTCACAGGCACGTCATCCTAACAGCACTTCTCTTCTCTCACTCTCCACATCCCATCTTCTCTCACAAACTATACATTCCAAAAGACCCAATTTTTATCTGTTTCACTTGGCCTCTTCAGCTCAAGCCCAGCCCATTGTTCAAGAATTTACCCCAGAAGAGCAAGAATCGGAAATGGTACGAGTTGTTGATGTTTCTAATACAAGATTGCTCGCGCAGAATGTTCCATGGACTTGCACTGCTGATGACCTTCGTCCTCTGTTTGAGCAGTATGGTACCGTTGTTGAGATTGAGGTTTGTATGTGCTAATTCTCAGTGAATTCCTTTAATACTAGCATTTCTTTTTTTTTTTTTTCCAGTAGCTGATGATCTCTTTTTGTTTTTCTTTGTGTGTTGGATTAAGCTTTCAATGTATGACAAGACCAGAAACAGGGGCCTAGCTTTTGTAACAATGGGTTCACATGAAGAAGCTTTGGCTGTTATTACCCATCTCGAATCTTATGTAAGCATTGTAAATTTCTAGAAATTCCACAAAATTCCTTTGAGGTATTCATAATTGAGAAGCTGATTTTGTTTTCGTGTTATATAAACCAACAGGAATTTGAGGGTAGAGTTTTGAAGCTTAATTGGGCTAAGCCAAAGAAGAGTAAACCTTCTACGCCACCAACACCGAAGCCAATGCCTGTACATAATCTTTTTGTTGCGAATTTGCCATTTCAAGCTAGGGCCAAGGACCTCAAGGATTTCTTTAATGCTGATAATGGAAATGTTGTTTCTGCTGAAATTATCTTCATTGATAATCCAAGGCGGTCTGCTGGGTACGGCTTTGTTTCCTTCAACACCAAGGTGGAGGCGGAGTCAGCACTTCTGGCTTTTCAAGGGAAGGTAATCTTCAATTTTGCTTTTTGGTTTTCATTTTAACTGTTTAGATTAAATTTATAGGTGTGGGATAGATGATTTGATAAGGTTGTTAAAAGCTCTGTCTAAGAAGTTGTGGTCTTGCAGGAGTTTATGGGGAGACCAATTCGAGTAGCACGAAGTAGAAGATTTTTGAGACAACTTACAAAGGCGAATATTCAATCTGGCAATGCTAAAATTGAGTTGAATTCTGCTGAGTAGTTGTACATAGCTGGTAGGGCTGAAGGACTTCAGGTTTGGGGCAATGGGTTCTTCATTTCTTCGATTCTCGCTGAATGCATATTGTTACTGCTTTCGGTTTGTATCAATATTTTGAATAGGAAGTGATACGATGTTAGTTTAGCTTTCTTTTTGTTCACCATTTAATTTTTGTTTCATTATTATTACCGGTCTCTTAGTTTTGTTATAGTGTTTTGACTTGTTACTGGATAAGTGTTGAGCGCTTGAAACGAGCAGCTACTATGGCATGATCACTGCCTTGTCCTTTGCCAATGCATTGGCTGGGGTGTGCTTCTGATGGGTGCATTGAATGCAAACTGAAACAGGCAAAGTTGGTTAGTGTTTCAGGTGAAATTCGAATGACAATGCATTGCCCATAATATGCAGGCAACGATTTGCAAGCATGTCATGTATGCTACATTCAGGTGCACGGCATGAGTGCAAGGCTCAGCGTGCATTGAGGCCAGCAATGGCAATGCAATATGGGCGAAGGCCTCTCATACATAGAGGGATGATGTCATCCTTCGGACATAGATCATATCCAAACAATCCGTATGGTTGTTTTGGCTGAATCCAACTACGTAGGAACAGCTTGTGTGGATTATTAGTTTGGAAAGTAAAGAGATGTTGCACATGATGGTTCTTAAACAGATATTGGTGTAGGCAGTTGTCGTTGATTTCTAGCTAACGTTGGGGAAGCAATTGGCAAGGAAATGTTTAGGTGGCCAATGCTGGCATGAGTTAGCACAATTTAGGCAGTTTCTTGTTTATGACATGCTATTGAGGTACAAGCCAAAGAGTTTGCTATGCATCTTCAGTCTTCCCAGAGTTTATATTTCAGGGCTTAGCCTTCAATTTGTGTGTCTATTCCCTTTACTGTGCCTTTGTTTTATTGGTTGACTGAGTGTGATCTTTAATGCCATCACTGGGAAAATTTGGCTAAATAATTGCCCCTATGATAATTCATATTAGATTCCCATTAAAGATAATTGAGAGACTACTTGAAGGATAGAGTTTCTCTGGTAGAGGACTTCTTTGGAGTCACTGACAACTTGGCTGGGCATGTTAAATAGCAGCATATGATCATATAGAGTTGATGAAAGTCTTGCGTTTTTTCACTGAAATAAACAATAGGATCACATCTATAGTGTACTCTTGCCTTGGATTGCCAATTTTAATCCTTCAATGTAATGAGAAATTTTGTCAAGTTATTTTGGCAATTGATGGGTAAATTTCTTCGGTATAATCATTTGATATGGCCTGTAAAGCAGTTGTTAAGGTAGAAATTTTGATTACTTGTTTCCTTTGACGTGGATGGTTAAGTTGTTGTTGTCCTGTAAAGCAGTTGTCAAGGTAGAAATTTTGACTACTTGTTTCCTTTGACGTCGATGGTTAAGTTGTCGCCATTCCTGCTAACAGACGTTCCTCCTTATGTTTTGTATGTAACAAGCTCGACTTGTTCTTCTATCCAGTCCAACATTTCATTTTGCCCATAAAATTTGGGGTAGTCTATCTTCAATTTGAACTCGTTGGGTTTGTGGCAACGATGCCAATGACCTGTAATTTCAAAACCTTAGAAATCAAAACAAATTTTATATTATTAGAGGGATAGAGAGACTTGGCTTTACCCAGTGATTCCCTCGTAACTTCTTAACAAAGCACTTGAAGATCAGTGAAATAGAGAAATTGGCTGATGTAGAAACACTTGTCGAAGGAAGTAGATTTGAGTAGAAATCTGATTTTCTCTCCTCTTTATCCTAATTTAAGAGTGGTACTGTATTCTGTATTTATAGAATGTGAAAAGTCTTCTTTTAAGACACGTTTTATTTATTTATTTATTTTGAGAGGAACCCATCCTTGAATTATATGGGCTTAATTTAAAATAATTTGTGCCATATTAATCTTATATTCTCCCACTTGACTCACATGACACTTCATTGATACACGGTTAATAAATAAAACATAATGCGCACTTTGTGGCGTAAATAATTTTTTATATTGATATACCTCAAGTTATCAATAATGACGTCCAATAACACTCATCATTACATGAATGTTTTAGAATTAATTGTTCACTTTTACTTAGCCTCCATTTGTTTCTCATTTTTCATCCATAAAAATGAAAAATATGATCGTTATTCATCACATCAAGCCATCAATTTTGAATTTCTATCTTTTGTGTGGGGCCAATTAACGACTATATTTTTCATTCTCATTCTACAATAATGAGAATAAAACGGGTCCCTATTCGTTAATTAATAAGCTACAACTACCATAAGCCTGGTGCTAGTATGCTTTATTGACACTATAAAAAGTCCATAAAATCGTCGATAAAAAGGACCATTTGCACAATATAAAAAATGTTGGAAATCAAAGGGTTAAAATGCCAAAGGAAGAAAAAGTGCTCCTAATCAAGGCAAAAATTAGGGCCGCACTCTTGAAAATCTAAGCATTCTTCAATTGAAGTGCTCTTTCCAACCAGAAATCTATCGAAAACTTCTTTATTCTTCTTTCAAACAGAAAAGGTACCCATAACACACCCAAAACCCCCCAAAAAAGAGGCAAACCTTGCCAAAATTCTGGTAAAATTTTATTGTTGGCATTAAAAAATAATTTCTATTTTAATGGTCTACCGATGTAATCTTGGATATCTTTGATACTTGTCCTGCGTTCGGACAACAAAAATTTATAAGTTTGGGCATACATTAAACTTTCAACAATAGATGCACAAGGTTGAATTTATCTCCCTTCTGAATTAGAACTACACTCTCTGAACAATTATCCAAGTCTCTCTAAAAGTTTATTTATACATCATGCCTTTCGAGACAAACATTACAATTCTTATGATCTATCTCGAAATATTTCAATTCCTGTCATACAAGTTGCATCTCTTATGTCCTTTATTTCAAAGTTATCCGAGAGAAAATATTTGATTTCATGTAACAAACCAAAATCATTAGCATCAAGCATAATGTCGTTAAAAAATTAAATGAACTTGTTCTCATTAACTTCATGCATATACACCGATCAATCATATTTTTCATAAAACCGATGGAAGTTATTGTAATATTGAACTTGAGATACTATTCACAAGAAGTTTGTTTAAGTTCGTATATAAACTTCGAACTCTATAGCAAATAAACCATATAATCGTTATTTACTAATCTCTCAATTCAATAAATTTCATTTTCTTTTAGTTATTTGGTTTAAAAATTTATTATAAATTGTCCAAATCGAATAGTGTCCACCTTTAGTACCAATTAAATGATAAAACTAATAATACTAAAAGCATAGTAATACAAAGAACATGCCCGAAAATACGTTATTATGAGGATACTTGCGAATATAGAAAGTTAATTTGCAATTGATTGACACTTGACGAGAATTTAGAAAAAGAACTCTAATTCTATTTATTTTTTAATCTAACAAAAGGGACCGCAATAAATAAGACCAAAAGCAAGCCCAAGTGAAATTTTACTTTTAGTCCATAAGCTTCTGGCAAAGTACAAAACAACCCTTATTAACAAACAACATAATTAAATAAAAAATAATAGTCTATGTTTTGGATTGCATGTGTGGTAGGTACCACATCATAAGAGTAATATTGGCCAAATAGGCACACTTTTTATCAATAAGATTTTTGTAAAAATTTTGAATCAAGTGTCAAAGTTTAGAAATGAAGGTAAAAGGTCCTTCCGTTAGTTTTCGTGAGATTGATGTGTTGTTTCCGTAAGAACGAAAATTCGTTCAATTTTCAAATACAATTAAACAAAATTGTTTTAAGATCAAGGGTGTATCTTAAATTTATTTCTTTTGTGAAGATTTTACATGCGATAAAGAGAGACCACATAGATCATCTAGGTAAAGTAAACATGTTATGGTTTCAGCCACCCGATGTTTAGTAACTTTCATAAACTGACTCTATTCCATTTTGTCAAGATTTAATGATGTGTATATTGAAACATTCAAACTATAATTCTTGGTTTGCAAGATATCAATCTCCTTTCTTATGTTTGAAGATATATAATCAGCATTCAAGTACTATTGTTCAATGCACCAACTGACAAACTGGGTCATCTCTTTTAAGAGTGGTTTTACGAATGAATAATACCATTAGAATTAGTGGTGTTCAACATCAGTTTTATATGACAGCACAAGATATGTCCTATTAAATGAGCTCTAAATCTTTACATTTAATTGAACTTATAATATAATGTCTGGTGCTATATAGCATTACTCTTGATGTATACCCTAATCAGTTTGTCGAAAGCGACGAGATCAATAAATTACAAAAATACCAAAGAGGGGCTGAATAATCTACTATGACTGTATCATATTTTTAACTTTGTTCATTTAGCTTCGTATTTATTTAATAGCGTCGACCTCGGTTTTCGGTTGGGCAGCATGACCAACAGATTTCGATTCCACTTACGTTTGCATGTAAGTCTTTTGGACACTTGGATAAACTGTTAGCTTGGAAAGTAGGGTGCCTAGTCGAGGTGCTTCTTTACCTCCCGGAATACATTCCTCCATCCATTGAAACATCTTTCCTTCTTTCAAGACTTTGAAGAAGGGAATACAGTTGTTGGTAGCTTTTGAGACGATACGATTCAGGATTGCCACCTGCCCGCTCACCGCTTGGATTTTTAAGGTAATCTCATCTCCACTAAAGCCTATATCTGTTTAGGGTTGGCCTCATGCCTTTCTAGTTGACCATATAGCCTAGAATTTTTCTAGAGGCAATGTCGAGGTGCACTTAAGGAGGTTCATTCTCATCCTATACCTCCTTATAATTCGGACATTCTCTCCTAAGTGTTTGACGTGATCCTTTCTTGAGGCTTTTTACCAGCTGTTATCCACATACACTTCCATTGTTTTATCGATTCACTTGACGAATATTTTGTTAACTAGTCTCTGATAGGCGGCTCTTACATTTTTCAACCTGAAGGATATCACCTTATAATAGTAGAGGCCTCCATTTATGATAAAGAGGTCCTCATCTAGAGTGTACATAGGGATTTGATTATGACCCGAATAAGTGTCCATGAAGTTGAGTAGATCATGTCCAATTGTTGCATCTACTAGTCGGTCAATATGGGGCAAAGTGAAGTTGTCCTTGGGTCATGCTTTATTTAAGTTGGAGAAGTCTATACAACCCTACACTCGTTGTTGTGCTTCAATACAAAGACAAGGTGAGAGACCCATTTAAGATAATGGACCTCTCTAATAAAGTCATTGGCTACTAACTTGTTGACCTTTTCCTTTAGTGCATCATACTATTTCCGGGTTGATGGGCCTTTGATTTTGCCTATGGGAATCGAATTTAGGGTCAATCTTGAGGGAGTGACAACTATTTATTGAATCAATGCCAACAATGTTTTTGTGCCTCCATGTCAACATGTTGAATTTTTTGCATAAAAACTCTTTGAGGGCAGCCTTTATCTCTTTCGATAGGTTTTTTTTCCAATTAAGAGAAATTTCGTGAGGTTTTTGGGGTCCGTTGGGAAGCATTTCAACTCTTGAACTAGGATTGTTCAGGATTGATAGACCTCCACTTTTGCCTATGGGGGCTGAATTTAAGGTCAATCGTGAGGGAATGACAACTTTTCTTGGATCAATGCCAACAATGTTTTCGTGCCTCCATGTAAGACATTGAAGTTTTCAAAATTCTTTGAGGACAGCCTTTGAGTTCATGTAACATTTTCTAGTATCAGTTTGGTTGCCTTTTATGGTGGAAATCTCATTATTCTCAGGAAATTTCATACGTAGATGGTGTATAGAGGTGACGACCCATACTTCTTTCATGGCTGATCTTCCCAACACTCCATGATAGGCTAACTCATTGTCTACCTCTAAGAATGCCATAAAGTGGTGTGCCACTACGGGGCTCTATTCCTACTTCAATGGTCAAGAGTAATTTTATCTTTTGGGGTGATGCTATCTCATGTGAACCTAAATAATGGGAATGAGTGAGTGGTTGACAAGAATTTAGTCAAATATGGGGATAGTGCACTCCTTTGGCATTGTTGTTACGGTAATACTGGCATGCTCTTTTGCCCGTTATGGGATACTAATGTTCTTATAATTAAGGTATTACAATGGGGATAGTGCACTCCTTTGGCAACTTATTCGGTGAAGGTAATTGGCTCCACTGTTCTTGATCTAGGGATCAGTTGTTGCCTATTTAGATAGTCATCGGAGGTCTTTCGCATCTCATGCATAGTTCCCTTGTGCGTTCTTGGATTCCCCACCCTCTTACATACTCCCAAAAATTGTATCTATCTTCAGGATAGATGCATTATCGACATCCATCGAGGGATCTCTCATTTGCCTTTTCCCATTTTTGAGCCTAGGATCTCCTTCCTTTTCTAACCTTAGTCTCTTTGGGCCCACCTCACCTCTTCTTGCCTATGTTGTAGATGCTATCTTGGTAGGAATGAATTCCCTTGTTGGGGATAATCTCCTCTTCTAGTTGGATGGAGATTCTTCTTCTCCATGGTGTTTTCCATGTTATGATAATCATTGTTGGTATGCCCATATGCTCGATTAAACTTACAGTAGGACCTTGAGTCCTTACGAGCCTATTGAGGCCTATTATCCATAGCCTCAAATTAAGTCAGTTTTTTGGGGTTAAAACCTTCATTTGTGTAGCTACTAGGATCAACCTCATCATAAATAATAATTGGTAAAGAGTTCAGTTCCATGGCGGCATTGATTGGCTTAAGCTGGGGGAGACATGTTGTTGTCCCTATTGGTGCTATTAATTGTTTAATCTTCCTCTGTACCGCAAAAAACTTGTTCGCGTGAAAGCCGCAAGCGTACGGGATCGTTGTACAAGTAATAAGATTTGTGAGTAAAGAGTATCGTTCCTATGAGGAATAATGTCTAATTTGTAGTTCAATAGCTACTATTAAATTCGAAGTGTAATGAAATCAAAACGATGGTTTGTATATTTTTTATACTAATCCTAAACTAATGATGCAAATAAAGTGTTTATTTAATATGTAAATGTTTGTATTGGAATCGTGAATCCCCCTGTTGCCATTTAATTCAATTCTTAATTCGTAATCTAGTAAATTCATGCATTCAAGACAATCGATAATCCACTTTTATTCAATATTCTTTTTCAAAATATATTAAACCTATGTTTAACACGACCGATCTTATTCTTAATCTGAATTCATATGAAAAACATGCATTGAATCACAGGATTTATCATACATGATTGTATATGTCATAGATATTATTCTTAATACCTATTGTCCATGTGTTGATTTTGTCACGTTCTAGACTTATTGTGAGTATTCCTACACTGCAACAAGTAACTTATTATCTAATTGGTGATCAAGCAATCAAATAGTTCAATGGGAATGCAAAATCAATCAAGAAAAATCAAGAAATACTAAACTAATTGTCTTAAATTAAAATAAATAAATAATAGGGTTCATTATTCATCCAATATAATGAAAAACTTAGCCTAACATTCTTATAATTAAATTATACAAGAATAATTGGAAAAAATCACCCGGAAATAAGAAAGATAGAAGAAATAGGAAAAATCCACGTTTTTGATTCAAATCTTGAAACCGGACTATGAATATTCAAAATCCTTGTATGATTCGCCTTGAATTGATGTATAGACTTGTTCTTCACCTCCACAATATGTAGAATATGATGAAATTTAGGTTCAATGGAGTTCACTCCTCTTTCTGTTCAAAATACGGCGCTCCCCTAAAAAACCAAAAAAATACCTTTTATATCAACCCTAGAAACTCCCAAAACAAGATAAGGAAACAAACCTTTTTTTTTTCGTCCTGGCTTGAGGCGCATTCCTAGTAGAAACTAGGGTGCATCCCTTAGCCTTTAGGTAGGCCTCAGTCGAGGCCAATTTGAAGTGAGACGTGCGCCTAGCCTGCAGGCGAGGGCGATCGCCTTAGGGCTGATTTTTGGCAGTTAACAGTTCTCAGTATTTTTATCATAACGTTCTCTCCCGATATCTAATTGAGGTGATTCAAAGTGCATTAGAAATGTAATTCGAGGGGATACAATTCTTAAAGTATTATTTTTCCAATTCGAAATATTTCTATGCCAAAACTGAGTCTCAATGTGAGCCTGAAAATTCGAAGCGTAACTTTTCGGCTGAAAGTTGATATGTGATAATACTTGGACTATAATTCATCCATTTGGCTTATTTCCTCAGCCAATTGATGTCTAACAGTCTCAAATCTTCATCGCAAGGTTCGACGTAACTTTTGAATATTTGCATTTCAGTCCCCGAACTTTGTATTTGATACAATGGAGCCATTTCCCGCTATCTTTGCATTCTTTTCTCCAATTGTTCATCAAACATTGAGTTTTATCTACGAAATAAAATATAACACAAATTAGGTAGTATTTTATCCAAAGAACAGAAAATATCATCATTTAGGATCTCGAATAAGTGTAGAAACTACACTTATCACCACCGGTGTAGAAGAGGTCCACCATTACTGCAATTTCCATGGTCGATCATCTCTTTATTCACAATCTTATCCCTTATCAGTTCCACTAGCTAATCATAGGTGGTGAAATTCTTGTTAAAATCATCTCTCTAGAATAGTGTGTTTATGTTGAGCCCTCATTTTATGGTAAAGAGAGCTTTCGCATTGGGGATGTCCTCCCAATCGATTAGTTCAACAGTGAAGCGAGGTAAGTAACTTTTTAGTAACTCGTCGGTTGCTTGCCTCATGTTGTGGAGGCGTTGGACAAAAGGAGTTACTCCCGCTCTCACAGATATAAAGAAGTTAATGAACTACTTTTTCGGATTTGGTCAGCTTCTAATACTTTTATAGCAGAGCTTATTGTACCTCCTCTTTGCTCCTCCAGAGAGAGTTAGGTAGAAATGTTTGTATTTTAGTGTTGGAGAGGCTCCTCTCAGACCTATGTGATAAAGTGGTCTCTAAGATCACCTCTTCCTTTGTACTATGATATTTTCGAAATTATAACCTAGCAGAGACATATGCGTCCTTGATTTTTTGGAAGAATGGGAGATTCTCAATGTCATCATCCAGCTCAAAAGGCCTACATGGCCCATCCTCGTCTACTCCATAGCGGAGTGGTAGTTGGTAGGGATGGAAGCTTATAAATTACCCTAGCCACCATTTCGACGATTCTTCTCTCTCCTATTTCTAGGGCATTTCTTTATGGGGCCTATTTTTAACCTCATATTGAGACTTATTTCTAGGTGCTCCAGTTCCCAACCTATAATAAATGCTGCCAAATCTCTCGTGTCTCTGCAACAACTCTTTCACATTTCCAATTTTTGGGTCGGCTTGGTTGGTTTTGGCCGGAGGGGCCTCTTTATTGAAGATCTCCCTTACCACTCTTAGTGGGTTAACGTATTCGCTAGCACTCATGCTGTTAATGTGCCTCTTTCCTTCAAAGGGGAGCCTTCTTGAACATATTTTTCTATCTAAAGTTTATCCTTTCTTCAAGAAAAAATTTAAAACGTTTTGTCTTATGTAACTTTTAAGATAAAAAAAGGCTAGAAATGAAGAATAGTAGACTTCACATCAACAACTTCACTTGTTCTTTATTCAAGAACAAAACTTTTTTTCAAATAGGAAGTAAAATGTAAGCTTTTCTCATGGTTATAGTGTGATTTCCCATTGATGGTGCCAACCATTAATCTCGATTTTTGGTTGGGCAACTTGGCCAATAGATTTTGACTCAACTCACGTCCACGTGTAAGACTTCTACACAATTGGATAAACTGTTAGATGCACATGGCTTTCTTTGAAGTTAGGGGAGGCAGCTGTGCACTTTAATGGTCAAGTCAGTCAACTATATATGTATTTGGGTGTAGGATGAACAGTGGACAAAAGCCACAAGAATGTGTATAATACCAAGTTTAGAGAGAATGCCAAGTAAAGTTATTATCAAGAGTAAAATTGCATTACATGTAAATGACACTAAGTGTTAGCTTTATAGTGGAGGATCTGAGGATGTTTGAAACATGGTCTCATCTTAACGATCGATACATTATCGTCATAGGTGTCACCTCTGTAGTCCTAGGTTATAGTGACATATAATGAATTAAAAAAGTGAGCACCATTCCTAGGTTTGACATCTGAAAAGTAGAGTGATAAGTTGAATGAAAGACATCTGTTGCAGAGATATCAAATCAATCTATAAATCGTACGGAAGATCTCTTGGATGATGCGAAGCTATGAAAGATGTCTTGTGGAGCAAAGGTTCATTTCTTCGAAAATAGGTTGCAGCAGATCGTGGCATCTCACCTAGATAATGGAGATTCGACCTCTACATATCATGTCGGGTTTCTTTATTTGATGCTCTCGATTAGGCCAGATAAGTGAAAAGTTGTGGAAAGTTGACATTTATGTGGCTTCCTGTTGTTTCCTAGTTGGCTATCATGTGGTCATAAGAATTTCATAGGACAAGGCATAACATATAGCATGAAACATTACCAACAACTAATCCTGAAAGATCAAAAGGGCATTCGAGGCTAATGTATGTACGAATTGCAACAAATCAACTAGTAGAAAGCTAATAAAAAAGAAATAAAATTGAAAATAGATCCCTCCAGATAATAAAATGGACGAGTAGTGCTATTTATTCATTGAACCATTAAACAAGGGGCCTAGACCACCTAAACTAAAATTACTTTAAATGGATGGATTCTTGGCCCCTGTTTGGCCCCCATTATTTGGCATTTTTTAGGGTTGAAAATTTTTGGAATAGTGATTGATGGGAGAATGTGTGGTGAAAAAGTAATGAAAAGTTTTAGATTTGTGTGTAATATTATTTTATTTGATGAATGTGTGGTTGTAATGAAAAGAGATAAAAATTTAATGTAATGTAATTTAATTTAATGGGGGCCAAGCAGGGGCTTAATCACCATCGTTGCATTGCAAAAATCGGATTCAACCACCATTATCCCATTTGTATCCGTAAGTTTCAGGTCCTCCCTAACATTATTGATGTTAAATAACATTATTCTTTGCAATAAAAGGATTTACCATCATTATTTTGAATTTAAAATTCCTTTTATTAGTACAACCAAATATTAATTGACTCAATATCTTCTTCCAAATTGTCTATTTCCAACAAATTAATTAGTAACAAGAACAACCAAATTAAAAGCTAGGGACAACCACTAGCTAGACCACATGTGTTGTCTATCAACTCAAATTTTGACACTTAGCCTCTATTTGATGTAGAATAAAATCTACTAAAAATATCAAGTTAAAGTCAACAATTAATTTTAATTATATATTTTGTGGAACTCACAACTTTCAACATCACATTTCATTAACTTATATATATATATATATATATATATATATATATATATATATATATATATATATATACAGAAATGATCTAATGAGCACCGGTGCTCATCTTATCCTAAGCACCGATGTGTTGGCACATTAATTTATTGGTTGATAAAGATTTTGTGAGTTCCAATCCACCAATGAATTAATGTGCCAACTCATCGGTGCTTAGGATAAGATTAGTACCCTTGCTCATTAGATCATTTACGTATATATATATATATATATATATATATATATATATATATATATATATATATATATATATATATATATATATATATATAATTTCGAAAGGGCATAGTTACATAATTTCGAAAGAACAAATAGTTAGATGTCACATAGTAAAATACAAGTGATATCACCTTTGAAATGTCATTTGTTATTTGCTATATAGAGCTGTGGTAATGATGTGCTAAAATTTTAGTAAAGGTGAGTGATAACAGCCAATCTCAACTCGATTAAAAGAATATTTCTCAAAATGCTAAAATGATTTCAACGAGGCCGGAAAATGATGAGGAAAAATAAATAAAATTAAGAGATAATAATAATTATGCTAATTAAAATAAGAGTTAGATTCTTGAGTTGAAAATGTGCTGTGTGAGACTAGGAAATTCGGGTGGTTTGTTTGGTGAGCAGTTCCTATTTTGCTTAACTTTTAATTTAAAAGCATACTTTATCCATAAAAATCAAAACTTTCGTGCTTAGAATATAATTTCTTGTCATGATATTATTGTTCCCCTGATTATGGTGTTAGAGAAAGGTTTATGAAAAGAAATTAGGAGAATCCCTTTTCACCTACTTTATATATTTCTTTAGTTATTGTAACTAATCCTTATAAGTTGCAACAAGAAAAGATTAACATAATAATGTTGCATTTATATTGAGGAAATTTACGAAACGCGTTTGGTGTAATTTCATTTCACATACCATGCTTTTAATTTTTTTTTTTTTTTTTTTGTGCTAAAATTATAATTTGGTGAAAATGAGTAATGAATAAGTAATATTTGCAAGTTTTTCAAAATGTATGATTAATATTAATGTTTGACAGTAAAAATAATTTTTAAAAAAATGAAAAATAAAGCCCAAATGAAGGCGTAATATTGAATCTATCATCCACCAATAGTGTCTAACATGCATTGTCGTGTGTCTAGAATCTCTTTACCCATTCCAAGCATAATTATTAACTTATAAGTCAGCAACCTCAAAGAAAATGAGTACTTACCTCCTTCTCTTAGGTATAGAGTCTAAATTAAGTTATTATCAGGTTTTCAACCATTTGCAATGCAGGCAGCAAATCCTTTATTTTTTGTTAAGTATTTAAGGGCTCCCTCATTTTCCCATATATGATCTAAAACTCTTTCTTTATCTCCTATACTCAAAACTAACACAGGCACAAAGAATGGCAGACTTCACAGGTATAATTGTGAGCTTAATCTTCTTAATAGTTTTTTGTTGTGTCCCAATTAGCCTGGCCACCGATTACACAGTGGGGGACACATCTGGTTGGTCAATCGGTACAGATTACAGTACATGGACTACTGGCAAATCCTTTGTTGCTGGCGACACCCTCGGTAAGTGTTAACTGTAAAATAGATATAAACACACCGACTGACATATAAAGGCTTAGATGTGATTAGTGGCAGAGTTAGTATGCGCTGCCTTCACACTAAATTTTAAATCCAAGATTTTGCATGAGATTTTCAAAAAATTCCTTATAATTTTTTAATTTTGCCCCCACAATTAAAATTTTGTGAAATTCACCCCCAAACAACTCTACAATTCTAGCTCTGCCCATGAACGTGATATCAAAGACTATAATGCTCATAATTAATTTTATGATTTGGGTTAATGAATTTGCAGTATTCAACTACCCAAGTGGGCATACAGTGGATGAAGTAAGTGAAAAGGACTACAAGTCATGCACTACTGGAAACTCTATCACCACTGACAGTAGTGGCGCTACCTCAATTACACTCAAGAAAGCTGGGAAGCGTTACTTCATTTGTGCTGTACCTGGCCATTGCACTGGTGGAATGAAACTTGCTGTAACCGTCGCAGCAGCAGCAGCAGCAGCAGGAGGCGGATCAACCACGACGACACCGTCGGGAACCACTACTTCTCCACCATCCAGCACTACAACTTCTCCGGCAACTCCTAAGGCTACAACGACGCCAAATGCAGGCACCATGCCTCAGACATCTTCAGCAGCACCTCTATCTACAGTTTTAGCTCTGTTTATTATGTCTTGGTGCTTAATATTAGAGTCATTTCTTTAATTAAAGCTTGGCAAGGCTCTATACTTTGCCAGGATAGAGGCAGTGCGCCACCCCCCCCCTGCTACTCCAGTTTATTTTTGCTACACTTCTATGTATTTGTTTCTCTTTGACTAGTTGATTTTCAATTATGACCCTATTATTATTGATATTTGGCACTGCATTTTCTTGTAAAAATTTGAGAGAAAATTGATTTCCCAAAAAAAGAGAGGCAAAATTGCAACTTCAGTCCCCAGCCTATTCACTTATTAGAATCTAGGTCTTCAATCAATGTTTGGTGTTAGTTTTAGGTCTCCAATCTTGAATTTCCCGGGCTTAGTCGACACCAAACGATCACCACAATCGACAAACCAATTCACAAACCAACGCCACCCACACTGTTGCTTCTCAAACTGTTTATGCCCACCAAAGACTGAAAATGGAGGATATAATAACCACAGGAATCAGCCACAAAGGCTGGGAAGTAAAGGAACGGAAGCACCCAAATACAGTAAGCACAAAGCTAGGCTAGAGAGCACAAAGCAAAAGTCGATTGTCGTTTTATCTCTCAAAACAAGGTTATTATTTTTCCCTCACTTTGCAACAGTAACGGGCACACATAAATAGGGATTGGATGTAGGCTTTTAGGGTTAGGCCCAATAGGAAATAATAGGTGGGTTGTCAACGGATAAAAGCCATCCAAGTTTGGGTTGAGCCATGAGTAGCACTAATTTAAGGGAAAATTTTATATTCAAGAGAATAAGTTTAGCCTATTTCAAAAATAAGAAAACAAGTTTGAAATTTCAAAAATCAGATTTTTATTAAAAATTTTTAAATTTTTATTTATGAAATAATAAATTATTAAATTAATTTATTATTAAATATTTAATTCTAATATAATATAATTAATCCATCCCATCTTCACCACCACTACCGTTTCGGCGACCATTCCGGTGAACTTTCCGGTGACTGTTCGACGAACTTTCCGATGACTGTTCCGGCGAACTTTTCGCGACTTTTCCGGTGACTTTTTCGATTCGGACAATTATTTATATTATTAATTAAATATTTATTTATTTTATTAATTAAATATAATGATGTTACAATTATACAATTAATGGTCATATATACATAATTAATTGGTTACAGATTATTTTTGAGGTCACAAATCAAAAAAAATTATAGGTCACGATTTTTTTATTGGTCACAGATCAAAAATTTTGTAGGTCACGGATTATTTCGAGATCACAAATCAGGTTACGTATTTGCTAAATTTATTGGTCACGGATTAATTTTTAGTCACAGTTAGATTTTTTTTGTGCCCACCCCCGTCACAGATTAATTTTTAGTCACAATTTTAAGGTCACCACCACCGAATTCTGTGAACACCCTCATGACCACCACCGAGACCACCCTCGTGACCACCACCATCACCATCACCTGCACCGTACCGCACCACCACCATAAAAAAAACACGACCTCAGCTGCCTGCGAGTCGGCACCACCTCACCGTCAAACCGCCGCCGCCGCCACCACCACTTGAAACAAATCAGCCCATCTAAAAAAAAATATTATTACAGTCACCACCACGACCACAGATCGGGACACCACCATCGCATCCACAACACCACAACCACACCCATCGACACAGCCACTATCAGCACCATACCACTGCACATCCACCTCCACCGTCAGGACCACTGCACATCCACCTCCACCGCACCATACCACCACCACCGCGCACAGCACAACACCACGCCACTCACTACACCACACCACACCACACTGCATTGCACTGCACCGCATACCAACACCTCCACCACACTGCACTGCACCGCACAAAAATTAAAAAAAGAAAAAAAAAAGAGGAAGAAGAAGAACGCATCTAAAATCGTGAGACTCACATTGGTGACTAATGTTTGAGTAATCACTGGATTTTCTCCTTCGGCCGACGTACTCTCATTGCCACATGTCCCGTCTCCTGCAACACCATCGCAATTGCCATCTTCTGCTCATTTTCTTACACTTTCTTCCCTTTCGGTGCCTCCGTCGTCAGATTGCTCTCCAAGTCCATCTCCGGCATTAACCAATACTTTTGCTGCTCACAAGTTTCCTACACCGGCACCCGCACCGACTGTAGAGGCGACGAGAGGGACTCCTCCTCCGACGAGCGGCGAAGAGAGAGAGAGAGAGTGAAATGGAGAGGAAGAGTGGCTGAGGAGAGAGAGAGGAGGAGGAGACGATTTTGGGGGAATTACTAATTAGGGATTTGATGAAATTTATATAATTAATAATTAATATATAAATATAAAAAATCTGATTTTTGAATAAACAAACCTTGCATCTGATTTTTGAAGTTGGATTTTGAAAGATAGGGTTTGATGTAATTTCCATCTAATTTAATTAGGCCGCTTCAAATGACCCAAGTTGATTATATGATTGGTTTAGACAATTGTGGTGTCGACATTTCACTTTACTCATCGGCCAAAGCCTATGAAATATAATCCAAACCGGTTTAACATTATTGCCCGAATTTCTTGGGTATCAAAACCCAACATTAGGCATTTACATCTCCAACCCGGTGACTTAGTAACAAATAGGACTATTGCTGCCCGTTGGGGACCACGGTGCTACTAAAATGCTAGGTTGCTTGTGTAAATGCCTTAAAAAATTAAATTGGGGACCTGTTTGCGACTACGTTAATGGATGGGGACTACTAATGCTGCCATTTTTCCTAATCTTATTCCAATTCATGGAAGAGTAAGTGGTTATCTAAAAAGGAATAAACAAAGTCTCAAGATTTAAGAAAGTTGAGAAGATAATTATTGCAATTTTAATGATAATTAGAATGTGGAATACCAAAAAAGAGAATGTAGTAAACATACTATGAAGTGATAAATATTATGTATAAATGTTAAAAATCACTTCAACAAGTTAAAAATATAAATGTTAGGAGATTCTAAAAAAAAAAAATCAAATAGAAAAGCAAATAAAATCTCAAGGCACTCTTATAAATTGAAGGAATTTTATAATTCCTTTACTATGGAGGGGAGGGGGATATGTGCTATTTATACAACTGAAGAATGTGTTCTAAAGTCAGGATTTAGGTAGAAGGAAGAAGTCTCGCACATAAGGAAGGCGAGGTGAAAATGATCACTTCCATCTTTAATCGTCTAATGCGAACCTAAACATCAAAAGGCACTTGCATTTTTATATACTTCTAAGGTTAAATAAATAAATAAAATAAAAAATAATAATGATTATTGGTCTTACTAATATCATAAAATAATGATCTTAGAATAATTAAAATAGTATTAAAAATAGAAGAACATCTTATTACACCTAGCTTCGCAAGATTTGAGGCTTGCATTTGTCATCTTGCCATACTTTGTACCTTTTAAAAACTTATAATAAAGAAATGTACTATTTTGATACATTGAGGGCAATGTGTGATGTAGGTTTGGGGGTGCGACAAAACATCGATGTTTTTACTACTTTTGTATGACTAAGGTAGCATCTTTATTGTTTTATTATATATGAAAAAGAAAAAAAAAGTTAAAAATTTTCAAAGGATTTTTCTTTTTGCTTGAGCATTTGTGTGAGTTTGATAGCCTTGTCGACTGTGATGATATAATTTGAATTACGCGTTAACCTGTCAATTGTGAATAAGTTACGTACTTTGATTATTTGATGCTTATCTGTGTAAAACACGTGAATTAAGTTCTTTATTATGAGTTTTTAAGTTGATTCTTAATATGGAATATATTGAACTAGTAGAGTTTAGGCTGCTAAATCCCAAAAAAATATTATTTTTATTACAAAACCTCGAGATCATTTGAAAATATAGTTTCAGGGTGATTGAACCAATATAGGATGCTATTGATATGTGTTAATTCTATGCATGAAATATCAATTGTATGGGTTGTCTTAGGCCAATAGGTAAAACTAGGTTGGAATCTCTTATTAGAAGTTTGATCTTGAGAATACGTGTTATAATAAGGGACATTGCATTAATCGTTGTATAAAAAGGGAAAAACCCACCATAATTCATGAATGAAAGTTATCCTATATAAAAATCCAAATGATGATACTTATTGAAAATGATGAATATAAAATTCAAAAGGAATCAAGACTAGTGCGTGAAACAAAATACGCACAACAAATTTGAAAAAAACAAATGCATGAAAATGGAAAACGCACTATATACATGATTATGTCTTGAAACACTTACACTACAAATAAAGGTTACCAGTAACCAAATATATTGGTAGTTGAAAGCTATTTTCTGGTCGCCAAACATATTTACTGACCAAAAAATCATGATCGCATGTTGGTCGCTAATTCAACTCTGGTGAAGGACGAGAGCGAGCAACTGACTATGGTCACTAAACGCTTCTACATTCAGTGACCATATATTTCTCTTCGATTGGTGTGTGTGTATAACATTAGGAAACGATTTTGGATGATAAAAGTTCATCTGCAACGACCTAAAAAGAAAATACAGTTTGAGCGACCAATGTAAAATTGGTTGCAAAATCTCACCCTTTGGAGACCAATGTTGGTCGGTAAAGGTACGTGTACTAATACTGACCAAATTTTGAACATTCATAATCTAGCTACCAATTTGTGGTCGCAAAAGGTATACATACTGTTAGGTTTTATATATGTATTGGCGATTCTGTAAACAAAATGGACTTAAATGTAAATGATGTAAAAATCAAGGAGTAATATGCAATTAAATGAAAATAAGTTTATTAGGTCTAGGGTTCAAGTATGGTAAAAGAAGGAAAATACGGCACGGATTTTCGCTAGACTGTCGTCATGGATTGACTCGAGCGTCAAAAAACAGAACCTCCAACACTCGACTGTCGCTCTACTTTGGCTCGAGCGACAGTGATGTCTGGGAAATTTTTATTTCGCAATTTAAAAGCTTTTTCTGTGGCTCATTAATTTTCTAACATACCTATAAATACCAAAACACATCTGAACGTGAATTTTAAGGTTGATCATTGAGAGAAGTTCTTCAGAGAGAATACCATCATATTCCTACTATCAACATTCGTCTCTTGAGTTTGTTTTGGTGAGAAAAACATCGATTTTGTAATCCAAATACCAAATTGTTCTTTCCACTACATTTGCTAGAGTTGCTGAAGATCGATGGAAGTTGACTGGAGTTTCAGTTGTTGAAGAACGCGGTGTTCTTCGTGGATCCACAAGAGATAAACGATTTCACAAAGATAGGAGTTGCTGCAGGAGAGTAGAATTCAGGAGAGCTTTGGAAACTGTAGTTGGGAGTGGTACAGGAGCAGAGAATCCAAGAAAGCTGTAGGAATTACAATAAGGAGATCAGATAGTACGTGTCGTCGTCTAGGTTGGTAGACTGTAAGTTACAAATCGTTTATAGTTGATTGTTGATTGGCAAAGTGCCCGGAGTTTTTTCCAGTTGGGGTTTCTTCGTGATCATACCGCTTGTTCTTACTGCTTTCATTATTGTATTATATTAATTAAGGTATTTAAACATAGGTTAAATTGACTTGTATGCTTAATCATTTAGAAATAATCAATTGGTGACATGTTGCTAATTAGTTAATATTTTTAATTTCGCATAATATACATATTCACCCCCCTCTAGGTATTGTTAGGATCGAGATGCGTAACTTTCATGTAACTGTGGCCGCTAAATTTATCCCTTTATTAACAATTACTAATTGGTCGGTGGATGTCAACAATTTTTTAAATTTATCATATTTGGTTGATGAAGATTTTTACCAATCAAAATCTAGTTGCTAGATGTTGAATAAATTGGTAGACATTTAACAATATTTTGTCCAATTCTTCAATTGGACTTTCAACAACCACAAAGTTCATATTAAAAATGTTACAATAAGAATAGAGGGGTGCTATTCATAAGAATAATAAATAAATTAACAAAAAAATATACAATCATAACTACAAAAGGATAATTGTTATAGCATATATAACAAGTATTAATAATCAATACATAATTCTATGTCTTACACTTAACCACAAAAAGATTCTCATATTTTCCCTATAATTTCAACAAAATAATCACAATACTACGATACCAACTGGTGGAGGTGGTGGAGGCGGATCATTAGTGGGTCCTATAAGATGATGCTGACTCATTCATTCGTACTACAAGACTCTGAATAAGTAAAGCACGTTGTTTAAGCCATTGTGTAAGTTTACTAGTACCATTATCCTTCTCGTTGTGTAAGAATTTTCAATTTTTCCATTAACATAGAAGGAGTGGTGCATGTGTTAATATATGACTTGTGCAGAGCAGGTCCAATCCCAAAAATAGTTTCAACACTCCTACCAAGAACTTGAACACGTACTAATATTTCATCCATTACAGATGCATCATCCTCTAAATGTGTCTGTTGCAACTCCATCATCTCTTTCTGTCATACAACATCAAAAGGCTGTTAAAATAACTAATATTTATTATAAAATATATTCATATTATAAGTAATATATCTTACATTTTGCAACTCGGCTAGTTGGTTATCCTATCATTTTGTTGTTGAATGCACCCTCCTAAATAATTCGATATGATCAACTGATTCTTCCTGTGTATAACTCTACTTTTAGGGTTTCAAACATCCCTATATATATATATATATATATATATATATATATATATATATATATATATATAGCTCTTCATTGTACTTTATAGTAGGTTAGAGAAATCATAAACACAAAATCATTGTATTCTTTTTTCCTATTTTAGTAAAATCTTCCTTCTTTTGCCAATTATTTTGTTCATGTGATGAATTCCTTCATATTGTGTCATATTATTTTCTCGCCTATTATTACTATAGATTGGTATCGAAATTATTCGGTACTTTTTCATTGTTTATAAAAAAGAGGTATCAGAGCTAAGGTTTTATTCATATGGAGATTTTGGTTTTAGGATGACAACCTTGAAGTATGATATTTTGGTTTTTGATCATATCACAAGATTTTCGTTGTGGCGAGCAATACTTGCTCAAATGGATTTGGACAATACGTTGTTGGGACTTGACAAGATGTTCACAACTTAGAATCAGGAGGAGAAACAACGTAGGGATCGAACGGCCGTATTACAAATTCATCTTAATCTTTCAAATAACGTTCTTTAGGATGTTTTGAAGGAAAAATCCACTGCTGCGTTATGAATAAGATTGGAGCAATTGTGCATGGCGAAGAGTCTTAGTGACAAATTGCACTTGAAACAATGCATTTATTCTCCTCCTATAGCAGAAGTACATCTCTTGAAGATCATCTAGCTACGTTTAAAGAAATCGTCGCTGATTTTGAAAACTTAGAGGTTAAATATGATGAAGAAGATTTGGGTTTGATTTTGTTGCGTTCGTTGCCCGCTTCATATATGTCGTTTAGAGACACAATCTTATATAGTCGTGATATTTTCACAATTGGTGATGTTTATGATATTCTTTATTCAAAGGAGAAAATGAAGCATCTCATTCAAACTGAGGCTCATGGAAATGACCTTATTATTGATAGTAGTTCTGGAAGGCGCAAATTAAGGTCTAACTTTACAAATAAAATTTGTAGTTATTGCAAGAAAAATGGACACTTGGTTAAAAATTGCTATAAGCTGCTGAATACAGAAAAATTGTTTGAAGCTAATTAGAAGAGAATGCAATTAGTTACTTTGGGTAAAGTCGGTGCTGGAGGAACATTTCACAATGATGGAGATGTTTTGGTGATTTTTGATGGTGATTCCAAACATGAAGAGGATTGTATTCTTGATATGGTTTGTACTTTTCATATGTGTCCCAATCGGGATTTTCTCACAACATACGAAGAAGTTTCCAAAGATGTTGTGATTGGTAATAATGCATCTTGTCAGATGGTATAGGAAAGGTCAGAATTAAGTTGATTGATGAAAGTAACAGAACACTTGATGCAATGTGGCATGTTCCTGATTTGAAGAAAAATATTATCTCTTTAAGTACTCTTGACTTGAAAGGGTACAAATTCATCGGTGAAAGTGGAGTCCTAAAGATTTATAGAGGTATTCATATTGAGTTGCAAGGACGAAAAAAGTCTCAATTATATGTCTTGCAAGGTTCTACAGAATCTTTGATGGATCGGCATAGTTTAAGGACTCATGTGGATTGTGAGTTTTGTTTAATACCGTCGAAGTTTTGTTTGGCGTTTACTTTGATGAATACGTTTAAGTCAAGTTTGAAAGTTATGGATAATTCCACTTTGCCATTATTACCAACTGTGCCATTGTATTCAATTTTTAGAAACAGACCTCTTTTGAGACTATGCCTCCATATAGGTACAAAGATGCTAATTTAGTTAATTTTGCTTCGTTCATGGTTGAAGGGGATGATTCTAGTTATATGATTTAGTCGAAGTATTTCGTGGTGATTTTGTTATGGGGCTTTTTTTTAGCCTTATTTGGTGATTGTTAATCACGTTTAATTTTGTTGCTTGTGATTCGAGTAACTTTGGTGTCCAATAGTGTTCTTGAAATTTTGATTACTCGGGTTTTTGTGTTTGAACTCATTTGGGTTTTGTGGTAGAGGTGGAAAATATTTTTAAGTTGACAATTTTGATGGAGATGTTCGTTAGTGGTTTTTTGTTGAAGAGTTGATGTTCTTTTCTTGCAATGGAGTTTGTCTCCAAGTGGAAAATCTTAGAAATTTACTCATTGCAGTGAAATTCGGGTCAATGTGAAGTTTGTTAGAATTAGGGTGTGTCTCGAATTCTATTTTGAAAATGATTGGAAATTCAATTAAGGTCGACATTAAGAGGAATTCTATTTGTTGGAATGATTTTGGATTCCTATTCGAAATTGATTTGTCAAATTCTAATTGAAATTCTATTTGAAAGCTTATTGAAAATTGAAATTTGTGTTGAATTTGAAGAGAACAAGATATGAACCAAAGAGGACATTTCGGCGCAATTGTGCTCGCCTGGTGCTTGACTGGAGCTCAAACGCCCAAAACAGTGAAGTTGGCGCCCGCCTGACACTTGAGCGTCATATTCATCCGCCCTGGTCCCGTTTTCGTTTAATCGTTTTGAGCATTCATTTCCATCTATAATTCTATTTTTGGAGTTTGAAATATCCCCTATATATATTTAGCTCTTTATTGTATTTTAGATTAAATTAGACAAATCGTAAATACGGAAGCACTGCATTATTTCTCAATATTTTAGTGAATCTCAATCCCTCTACCAATTATTTTATTCTTGTGATCAATTACTTCAAATTGTGTTGTATTATTTTCTTGCAAATTATCACAACAAACTTGTATCGAAATTATTCGGTATTTTCGTCGTTGTTTATAACAGTATCTTGGGAGAGAAAGCCTAATAGCATCAAGTGCACATAATGAAATCTGTATTAAGAAGATTAGTAACAATATATAAAGGTGTCAATCCGAGTGGTTCGGGCCGCGTCGGCCAGCCAACATATGAGCCCGATAACGGCCCGTGTGAAAAAAAGCCCGCCCGCTATGGGTTCCGAGCCGATTCGAGTCGATCCACAAATTTTGGACTACAACCCAGGCCCGCCCGCTGAACCATGCGGGTCACGGCTCCCAGTTTGTTCCGATTTAACTCGTATTATTGTATAAATAAAATTATAAAAATATAAATTTTTTCATATTTATAGTAAAAAATATTTTTTTTGTTAAATGTAAACT
Organism: Fraxinus americana; assembly: GCA_035079005.1. Taxonomy (NCBI): domain Eukaryota; kingdom Viridiplantae; phylum Streptophyta; class Magnoliopsida; order Lamiales; family Oleaceae; genus Fraxinus; species Fraxinus americana. Next base: position 40,409 of record JAVHZT010000157.1, on the reverse strand, counting down.
AAGAATTGAACAAAATGATAAAGAAAAATGCTAAGTGTACATAATTATTGTACATAAGAGTATACATAACCCTCACATGGGGTGTGGTCCACAAAAATGTGGGCTCCACCCCATGTGAAGGTTATGGACACTCCTATGTACAATACTTATGTACACCAAGCAAAGTCCAATGATAAATTCATATTTATATCAAGAAATGTTTACATAGAATTCAAATTTAATGTTACACGAATTATTTATAACTTTAGAAAGTTAAATTTAAGTTAAACAAATAACAACTAAATGCATTTCTAATTATTATTTTCAAATATTTATAGCATAAGTTACATCCCAATTGGGTTGACACCTACGATTTTAACATTAATAGCATTAGTATAGCCAACACACGATTTTAACATTAAAAAAGTTGAATTCCATCTATTGGGAACATCATCAACAAATTTTCTTCCCCCCATTTTTTTCAAATTAAAATTTTTTTTTCACGGGCCAGCGGGTTAACTACGGCCCGTGAAGGTCCAATACGCGAAGCCCGCGGGTCACACCTCTTTGACCCGTGAACCGTCCGCTCGGGTCAGGGGCCGGCTCGCGATCCAAGGTCGATCCGGGCCGAATTTCACGGGTCTGGCCGACCCGCTTGACACCTCTAACAATATACATCGCTTCATTATCTTCTATTTCTATTTCGTTTTTTTTTTCCTTTTGATTGTCACAATCAATTTTCTGGCAACAGACAATTAGTTTATTGCTAGAATTTCGAATGTCATAAAAAACATGAATTGATGCTCAAAAAGAATTTTAAAGGAGACCTGTATAGGTCACTTGCTTGAGATGAATGAAATCTTACTACAACACAAGTATTGAGATGTGGTTTAAGATTGCCGGGAAATGTTTGAGGTTTTCAATAGAGGAGTTTTGCATTGATAATTACTCAGAATTTCAAACTTTTTTTTCTTTCTTTTTCAAAGATGCTTAATGATGACCAAACTAAAATTACCAAATATTTTTATAGCATGAGAGAGAACAGATGTAACAAATCTAACATGTAACATTGGAACTTAAAATATCATACTACATGCTAGTTTGAGGGCTGAAATCGTTTAGAATTGTGAACAGATTTGAGACAATAATTCTATGAAAATATATTACAATAATAAAAATATATATATATTATGCTGAATGTGATCAATGTCATTAATGGGTTGGGATCGTACCTTATCTTCAATGTTGGAAGTTTCAAGTGATGCCACTAGATCCAAGTGGTCTCAGCACCTACATTTAGACCTTGTTTGGTGTAGAACAAAAGTTGAAACAAATTTTATGTCAAAGTCAACAATTAATCGTAATTATATATTTTGTAAGATCCATAGCTGTTCAACAATATATTTATTCAACTTTTATTAAAAAATCTACTAAAAATTTGATTTTTAATCTACACTAAATCGAGGCCCCCATTATTATTAAACGGAACAACCTTGAATTGCAGCAAACCAAAGTTAAAGGGACCAATACATAGCAAATAGCAACTTTGAGAAATGAAATGCAGTAAATAGAAAATATATTGGCCAGTTTGCAGCTTCCAGAATGTTTTGAGGCAGATTTGAATCCATCGGATAAGTTAGGGATCGATTTGGATATTCTATAAAAATCAAGGACCAGTTGAAGAACCCAGAAAATTCAGAGTTGCATATTGCTGAAAATTCAGGGACCAATGTGTAGATTTTCGGGAAATTCTACGACTGATTTAAAAGCATAGAAAATGCAGGGACAGTGTAAGTGTTATACCCTAAATCCAATCAACTTTGGATATAAACACTTTAAATATATATAATTGATACATATGAATGTCAATATTTATTATTTAATTGAATTACTATTCTAATAAATTAAATAATAGAATCCGTAGATTCAAGTCTTGGTGATTTGTTAATCACAAGGAGTTGTGATTGTGAGATACAAATTACAGATGATCGAATCTTAAATCGTCCGTGGTCGAAGTAATAACGAGATACGGATATCGTTATTACAGATAGATCATCGCGTATGACATTCTTACTTGTGAAGTAAGTAGCTGATCTCACAAGTTAAAGTGTGGTGACACTTGAATGAACACGTGGATGTTTTGTTATAGAACAAAACATTGGAGACCCGTTGAGAGATTCCACATGGATAACTATCTGAGTGTTATTGGTTAATCTCTAACGTTTGGTAGTGGAATTGGTCATTTGACTTGAGGTCATCATAGTACCTTATATGAGGACAATCATATTTTGATAGTGTTGGATGTTGCTCTGACAAGAGTCGCTAATACAGTATCGTTCAGGTATGTCTTGAATCATATAAAGGTTGTGAATGATCAATAGAGGATTCGTCACTCTTAGATAGTAAGAGATTATGATCTACATTTTATCCAGTTAAGTTAATAATGAAATCCTTGGCCAAGGTGAACTCATAAGTCGAAAGGGAGTTTTCGACTTACATTGACTTAACAGTGGGATGAAAGATATGATCAATAATTGAGATTGACACATATCCATATCTCATAATTGATTGGATCATATTGACGAAAGGATTATAGTTACACGGTAAACGAACAAGTTTGGTTTTGTCATACTATGTGACATTTTCCGTCACATGTATTGCCCTGACACATTGTTAGATGTCAATCCGAGACGACGAATGCGAATTAGTGATAAATTAAAAGGAGTGTTTTAATTTATCAATTTTGATTAGATCAAAATAATATTTCACGTCGTTAGGTATCGTGATCGGGAACCTAATGGGTCACACACAAAAAGAGAACCAGAAGAATGAGATTTACCAATTAATTAATTGACAAGTGTTGGACAATTAATTAATTTGGTTGCTTATTAATAGGCCCAAATTAATTAATTGAATTGATTAATTCATGGACCGAATTTAATTAATTTGATTAATTAAATATTGGACAGGGTAAAGTTTAGAGATGGGCCAAACCCACTTGAGTTTATATTAAAAGGCTGCTATGGTTTGTAAATTATATGAAATTTTCATTATTCTTACTAGCACAAGAAAAGAAAATCATAGTCGTCATTCTTGTTCTCTGTGTGGATCACTATTGGAGGCTCGACAATTGGAAAGCTTTGATTGCAGATCGTGATCATTAGAGTTCGAGAATCAGCAAAAGAGTTTGCAGAATTCATCAAAGGTATAATTCTTATCACAATTTCTATCTAAACACATTGCAAATCCTTGGTGGGAATTGAAAATTGTTTTATTTCCGCTGTGCATGATTAAGTAAATTCCCAACAGTGGTATCAGAGCCTACTTTGTGTTTGTTAGAAATTGTTTCGAATTATAGAACAATCAAAAAGTTGATTGTTGATATTTTCATGTTTCTAGCTTTTGAAGAAAAATTGATTTTCAAATTCTAAATCTGATTTGGAAAAGAAAATTAATTTTGTTCACAAAAGAAATCTGTTTAAAAAAAAACAAAGGTCTGGAGGTGGTGACGGCATGTTGCCGGCGACAACACAGCCGCTGGACCGGCAACGTGCTGTTGCTGGTGTTGCACGCTGCTGTGCTGTGGAAGAAGGCAGCGGCGACTCGCCGTTGTTGTCACCGCTGAGACGGAGCTGCAGCGCTTCGCGCTACTGATACAACGGTAGAACGTCGTCGCTGTCATACAGCGGCGACGATCCACCGCACGGCCGACGGGAGTTTCCAAGAAGGGAGAGGGGAATTTATTCTAGGTTTTCAGTCATTTTGGGTGGATGGAGGCGAGGGTCTCTAATGCAATTTATGAAATTGTAGGCCCCCGCCTGCAATTATGATTGCTGGGGTCTGATTGCAAATTTTTAAATGAAGGATCTGTCATGCAATTAAGTTAATTGAAGGGCTTTCTTTTAATTTTGAATCTGGGTCAAGTTGCAATTTTCAAAAAAGAGTTTTTGAATTTAAATATTAAAATTTTTTAGATTTGATTTTCAAATTGGTTTGACCTAAAATTTCAATTTTGACCCGATTAAAATTTTATTTAAAAATTGACGACTTTTATATTTTCGTTAAAATTGGATTTTAAATTAAATATTAAATTTTGACCCTAAATTGAATTTTATTTTATTTAGGAGTTTTATCGTAAATTAAAATGTTAATTCAATTAAATTGGAGTTGGACTCTAATATAACATTTAATTAAAATTTGATTTTAATTAAATCATCCCCCTTAGTATATTAATAAAATTAGAGTTAGACTCTAATTTGACATTTAACTGAAATTTGATTTTAATTAAATTGTCTTACCCTAAATTTTTCTTAAAATTAGAGTTGGACTCTAATTTGGTATTTAATTAAGATTTGATTTTAATTAAATAAGTTCACCCTAATATCTTGATACTAGAGTTTGACTCTTATTTTGTATTTAATTAAAATTCGATTATAATTAAATTCAACCATATTAATTCGATTATAATTAGAGTTGGACTCTAATTTGATATTTGATTAAAATTTGATTTTAATTAAATTATCCCACCCTGAAATTTTATTGGAATTAGAGTTGGACTCTAATTTGGTATTTAATCAAAATTTGATTTTAATAGTCCCGCCCTATAATTGTAGAATTAGAGTTGGACTCTAATTTGATATTTAATTGAAATTTGATTTTAATTTAATAAGTCCGCTAATTAAATTAATTAATTAATTTGATTAATTAATTATTTAATTGTTCTGATCCATTTGTCTCAATTAGTTTAGACGACTTCAATTGCTAGAAACTTGAAATATGTTTGCATATAATATTAGATATTATATAGAAAATCATTTATATGATGAATGTTTTGTTAGTGGATGATTATGGGCTCGACCATGTGGATGTGTTGAATGATTAGTTTTATTCTTGTTGTTTTATGGGCCTGCGAGCTCTTAATTTATTTTGGACATGCGAGTCCGTTATTATTGTTATTATTTTGGGCCTGCGTGCCAATTAGTATATGATACATGTTGCAGCTGGACTAATTGAAGATGCAAGAAGAGGTGGAAACCATAGAGATGGAGCATTATATGAATCAATGTTATACCCCCTAGGAACTGACCAACTAATCTTCCTTATGGCTCGGAAAGACTAGATAGTAAAGTCTATAATCATCCACACTATTATATGTATGTTTATTTGCATATATATATAATTATTATGATGAGACCTTTGCATGCAAAACCCCCCATTAAAAATATTAAGTCAATTTGTTATTCGCTTTCCATCATTATAGTGAAAAACGAGAGTTCTAAATCGATCTCAACTTGTTGAGTACACTCAAGGCTGTTCCATTAGGGATATGTTTGACACTATGAAATATTAGATATTTCTGAAGGATGGGTTTGACTTAACTAATATTTATCTTTCGTTGAGTACACTCAAGGAGATAAATCTTAGAGACATGTTAAGCTAACACATAAAGTGTGTGAAGATAAAGAGTTGTTAGTTTAATGATTTGGGAGTTGTATGAAGATATAATTGATAATAGTATCTACCCAAATGTTTTATTAGGGCTTGTTGAGTATACTCAAAGTTTTAATATAACAAATGGGATCTCACCCCACTGGGAATCAAGTATGGATTCTATAAATTTATGTGAGAGGGTCATAAATTTGAGTTAAACAGTGGGAGCGAAATTAGTTTAATAAAAGGCCAAGTTAAATCAATTGATGTTTTATATATATATTATTTCTTTTATTTTACTTTTCGTCGTTTACGTTTATTGAATACACACACACACACACACATACACACACACACACACACATATATATATATATTTGATAGGCATATTGGATGCCAACAATCAAACCAAATTTTCTTGATTGACACCGCAATCTGAGAATTGTTCTCATGCATGAAAAATTGGTTGTGTTCTTGAGTAGCCCTTTGTAGAGACACTTGCTGATGACTTGACAAAGAAAGAGGTAGCTACTATAATAAACGGTGATGACGATAGTACTACAACATGTGTGATGTTTGTGAATATGCCACCTGAGTTACAAAGCAACATAAGAGTATAGATGCTAACATATGATTTTTCATCTCAAGGTGTTGAATGATGAACAATCGCGTGTGGAAAGATATGAGGTTTCCTAGCAACTATACCGGTGCATAATGGCAGAAGAATCTCCAGTCAGTGCTCGTGTGCTGAAAGTTCTAAATACTTTGAGAAGTTGTCTCGATTGCGTTCAGTCATGAACAATGAACTAAGTATAGACTTAGTTCTGCAATCTCTGTCAGAGAGTTATTCATAACTAATTATGAATTTAACATGAATAAACTCGTAGCACGCTCATTGAGTTGCTGAACATGCTTAAAATTGTTAAGTCCAACATCTGTGTTTGTAATGGACAAATCTTAGTCATAGATTCCTATAGGGAAGTCTAAAGGATGCTTTAGGAAAGCAACCAAGATGACTAAGACAGTTAAAGCGAATAAGGATAATATCAAATTTGATGATCCTTATTATCATTTTGGAATGATAGGTAATTGGAAATGAAATTACAAGGCTTATATCTACTTCATTAGTTTCATAGGTATTAGATACTAGATATAGATCTCATATTTGTATAAATATGTAGAAACTAAATAAAAGTAGATTGCTGTAGAAGGGAGAAGTTGACCTACACGTTGAAAATGAGCAAAAAATGTTGCATTGCCTGTAGAAGCATATTTCTTGCCATTGCTTTTAGGCTTGATATTAGAATTAGAGAAATGTTAATTTTGTTCTCACCATTACCAAGAGCATTAAATAAATTTTATGTTTTGACATGAATTATTTTATTGTTAAAGACAATTGTTGTTCCATTTTATCTTGATAAGATCTTAATGGTTATGGTAAATTACAAAATCACATTTATATTCTAAATATTGAGTATTCTATAATGAGTATAGAAATTGAAAGGCATAAAAATGATAATCTAAATAACACATATATCTGGCGTTACGGATTTGGTCACATAAATAAGAATGTAATTCCAAACTTATATGAAGATGTATATTTGGGTCAAATGATTTTGAATCATTTGACAAATGCGAATCATGTCTGTAAGACACAGTGACCAAATCTCCTTTTACTTGAAAAGGAAAAAGATCTGCACAATTATTAGGTATAATACATAGTGATGTATGTAGACCCATATCAATTAATGTCAGTGAAGTTTATCTTATCTCATCACATTTACTTATGATCATTTCAGAAATGATCATGTATAGTTGATGAAATTCAAGCATGAAACTCTTGAAATGTTCAGGGGATTGAAGCTAAAAATAGAGAAACAAATAGGTAAATATATTCTTACATTAAGACTTGTTCGAGGTAAAGAATATCTAAAATGGAGAATTTTAGATTATCTAAAAGAGAATTAGATTCTCACACAGTGGATTTCTCCACATACATTGCAACATAATGGTGCATCTAAAATGAGAGAATCGTACACTATTAGATATAGTGCAATTAAGAACAAGCCATACAAGCATTCAAAAATCGTTTTGATGTCATGCACTGATTGCTACGTGATGCACAGTAAATCGTGTCCCATCTAAATCGGTTGACAAAAAGTCTATACGAGTTATGGAATGGCCCAACTTATCTCATATGAAAGTTTGGGTTGTGACGCTTATGTGAAGTGCACTGAATCGTATATCAATTCTATAATCCCATTGAGAAGAAGATATTCATCTCAATACTTGACATACTCCTAGAGAAAGTGTTTATTCTAGGAGAGACAGTGGGAGTAGAATAAATCTTGAAGGATTTCAAGAGTCCACAGATATAATTGATCGAATAGATGAACCTGAGTCTTATCCCACACCAGCTGAGGGACATACTCTTGATCAGGAAGTGGAGACTTCTGAGGACACGTTAGCTCCGTGTAAATCTTGTAGGATCATTCGACCTCCTAAAAGGTACGAATCCATGATTACTAATCAGGTATTACTGATCAAGGATAATGAACCTACTAATTACGCAGAAATAAAGTCAAGTGTTGACTTAAAGAGATGGTAAGAGGCCATAGAAAGTCGAGATGGACTTGATGTATGTAACCAATGTTTGGACCTTGGTCGACCTGCCTAATGGATTAGAACCCATAGATTGTAAATGAGTTTACAAGAAAATGTCAATATGGATTGAAACAAGCCTCTTGGAGCTGAAATCTTTAATTTGATGAGAAAGTCAAAATGTTTGATTTTATTAAAATGAAGACGAGTTGTGCGTTTATAAGAAGATAGTGGGAGCATTGTCGTATTCCTGATATTATATGTATGAGACATATTATAGGAAACGATGTCTCTATATTTCAATTATTGAAATTGTGGTTAAATATTTTTCCGTGATAGATATGGAAGAAGCAAGTTGATCTATAGAGATAGATCTAAATGATTACTTAATTCATCCCAATCTATATAGATAAAATCTCAAGAAGATTTTATATGGAGAAAATGAACTGAGAGTTCATGGATAGAATGATGCTAACTTCTAGTCAGACTAGAATAATAACATATCTAAAATAAGATATTGGTTTACTCTTAAGCGGTGTGTTGGAAATATTCCAAATAGGAAATAACCGTTGATTCAATAATGGAAGTCTTATACATCATTGCTTTACAAAGCAATAAAAGTTGTGGTCTGGATCAGGAAGTTCATTAATGAACTTAGAGTAGTTCCTAACATTGTTGATCACACGCTTCTACATTCTGACAACAATGGAGCCATCATGCAAGCAAAGGAACTAAGATCTCATCAATGATCTAAACATGTATTAAGGCGGTATTATATCATCGGAAAGATAATACAATGAAATGATGTAAAGAAAGAACGAATTCTCACAAGTTATTAAATTGCAGATCCACTGACAAAGAGTTGTCGCGGCATAAATATGATCGTCATGTAGACTATTATGATATAAGATATATAAGTAATTGGATCTAGTGCAAGTGAGAGTTTGTAAGTGTTATGCCCTAAGTCTAATCAACTTTAGACATAAACACTTTAAATATATATAATTGATACATATGTATGGCAATATTTATTATTTAATTGAATTAATATTCTAATAAATTAAATAATAGAATCCGTAGATTCAAGTCTTGGTGATTTGTTAATCACAAGGAATTGTGATTGTGAGATACAAATTACAGATGATCGAATCTTAAATCGTCCGTGGTCGAAGTAATAACGAGATACGGATATCGTTATTACGGATAGATCATAGCGTGTGGCATTCTTACTTGTGAAATAAGTAGTTGATCTCACAAGTTAAAGTGTGATGACACTTGAATGAACACGTGGATATTTTGTTATAGAACAAAACATTGGAGACCCATTGGGAGATTCCACATGGATAACTATCTGAGTGTTAGTGGTTAATCTCTAACGTTTGGTAGTAGAATTGGTCCTTTGACTTGAGGACAGTCATACTTTGATGGTGTTGGATGTTGCTCTGCCAAGGGTTGCTAATACAGCATCGTTCAGGTATGTCTTGAATCATATGAAGGTTGTGAATGATCAATAGAGGATTCGTCACTCTTAGATAGTAAGAGATTATGATCTACATTTTATCCAGTTAAGTTAATAATGAAATCCTTGGTCAAGGTGAACTCATAAGTCGAAAGGGAGTTTTCGACTTACATTGACTTAACAATGGGATGAAAGATATGATCAATAATTGAGATTGACACATATCCATATCTCATAATTGATTGGATCATATTGACGAAAGGATTATAGTTACACGGTAAACGAACAAGTTTGGTTTTGTCATACTATGTGACATTTTCCGTCACATGTATTGCCGTGACACATTGTTAGATGTCAATCCGAGACGACGAATGCGAATTAGTGATAAATTAAAAGGGGTGTTTTAATTTATCAATTTTGATTAGATCAAAATAATATTTCACGTCGTTAGGTATCGTGATCGGGAACCTAATGGGTCACACACAAAAGAGAACCAGAAGAATGAGATTACCAATTAATTAATTGACAAGTGTTGGACAATTAATTAATTGTGTTGTTTATTAATAGGCATGAATTAATTAATTCATGTACCGAATTTAATTAATTTGATTAATGAAATATTGGATCGGGTAAAATTTAGAGATGGGCCAAACCCACTTGGGCTTATATTAATAGGCTGCCAGGGTTTGTAAATTGTATGGAATTTTCATTATTCTTGCTAGTACAAGAAAAGAAAACCCTATCCGTCATTCTTGTTCTCTGTGTGGATCACCATTGGAGGCTGGACAATTGGACAGCTTTGATTACAGATCGTGATAATTGGAGTTCGAGAATCAGCAAAAAAGTTTAAAAATTTATCAAAGGTATAATTCTTATCACAGTTTCTATCTAAACACAATACAGATCCTTGGTGGGAATTGAAAATTGTTTTATTTCCGCTATGCATGATTAAATAAATTCCCAGCCGTATGAGAAAATGAGAATATTTAAAAATCAGAGGCTATTGCTTGAATTTAGATTTTGAAACTGGGATGAAGTATTAGTCAACCAACTTATCAATTACTTCAAGAGTCATCGTCTTAAAGTGTGACCAAACTTCAGGGATGCAGTAGAAGTCCTTACGACCAATATATTAGGGGAATTCCAAAAGATTATCGATAGAGACAGACACATCCCCATCTGTCAATATAATGGTGTGAACTAAGACATTTGTGTTAGCGACAATTTTAGTACATTGTTGAAGTAGGTTGACGATAGACTCGATTTCAAATAGAATCCAATCCAACAACTAATTGAGATTGACTTAAGCAATATGCGATTTAATATGGAAGGTACTACAAAAGAAGTTATTTCATAGCCTGCATTGACGTTGATGATAAGAGTGAAGTGTAACGGACAACCTGAGTTCCTGGCAGTCCAAATATCTTTTTAACAATTACATTTTTTTGGAATTGAGTTTAAAGATTGGAAAATTTAGTTAAGTATAAAACTTGAAAAGTGACTTTGTGTCAACTTTTGCCAAATATTCGGACTTGATCCGATAATCAAATTATAAAATAGAATAACTTTTTCTACTCGTTGAGTAGATCGTCGTGGTGTATTTGAAATTTTAAAATCAATTTCAGATGAATGAGAAATTGCGGTCCAAAGTTGAAAAGAAAAGAAAAAAAATTGGTCGGGGAAATTTGCCTACCTCCATCGCTCCCCTAGCGCTCGAGCGATAGGCGGGCAACATAGTCTCTGATGAACAGGTGTAACTGTCGCTCGAGCAAGAAGTCAACGGCAACAAGAGATTTTTCCCTTTGTCAAAGTTGCTGAGTTTGGGACGCGACACTTTACTCACAATCTCTCATATTCTATAAATATGACACTTTTGTCGTCCATTATGCATCTCATATCATTTACGTTGAGCATTATATAAAAAATTGTTGCAAAAAACTCTTCAAAAACTATCTTCTTGTAGAGGGAAGAATTTTGTCCGAGTCCGCTATTGCTTCTGGTTTGAAGTGCTTTTATTACAAATTGTATCAATTGTATATTGGGAGACAAGTGCCATAATCCGTTAGCACCATTGAGGGGCAATTTTGTCTTAAAGAGAAAGCGTTAATCACTTGCCTCAGATTTCATTATTCATCTTTTCTTCTTTTTTCTTTCTTTCTTTTTTGCTTATATTTCATAAAGTTTAATTACGCTCCTACGAATTAAACTTAAACTATTTCTTTGCCACTTGAACAAACAACCATTTTTCTATACAATATCACCAACAATCTTTGGAATTTGTCTTCGTGTGACATTCTTTTCTTTCATTTTGTGCGTTGAACTTCTATTTATAACAGATATGAATACTATTTAGACTACTTTGAATCAAATAATGAATGGTACTAACCATGTGGTTCCATCTTTGGCTATACCTATACCAAACTCTCATATCCCACATGGAGAAAAATAAAAAAAGTTGAAGGTGTGGATTATAAAAGATTTTAACAAAAGATGTTCTATCTTACTACTTTGAATTTGGTAAAATTCTTAAAAGAAACCATCCTGCTATACAAGAAGGTGAAATTATCGTGAGTCGATTATTGCATTGGATTTTCAAAAGGAAATGAAAACCATATGTATCCATTGATAAATATAAAGTTAGATTGGTAATAAATGGATATAGATAAAAGGAAGGACTTGACTTCTTTGATGCCTACTCACCCGTAACTAGAATTACTTCGATAAGGTTGTAAATTGCAATTGCGGCATTACATAACCTTGAGATTCATCAAATGGATATAAAGATTGCATTCCTAAATGGTGAGTTAAAAGATGAGATATACATGGAACAACCCAAAATATTCGTACTCCTAATCACAAACAAAAGGTTGGTAAACTAGTTAAGTTCTTGTATGGATTGAAACAAACTCCTAAGCAATGTCATCAAAATTTTGACAAAATGATGTTATCTAATGGATTTAAGATAAACGAGCATGACAAGTTTGTATACATAAAACATATACCAAAAGCCGATGTAATTGTATGTCTATATGTAGATGACATATTGATAATGACCAATAGTCACGAAATAATGCTAAACACCAAGAGAATGTTAATGAAATATTTTGATATGAAAGACTTGTGTGTGACTGATGTAATATTAGGGATTAAGATCTCTAAAACTTCAGAAGAAATTATACTTTTTGATCTCACTACATTGAGAATATACTTAAAATGTATAATGTACTTGAAGAAAGTCTTGTGAAAATCCCCATTGACACGAGTTTACACTTCATAAAAAATACGAGTGAATGTGTGTCACAACTAAAGTATTCAAAAGTTATAGGCAGTCTAATGTATATTACAAACTTTACTCGATCGAACATTGTATTTGCTGTAAATAAACTTAGTAGATTCACAAGTAATCAAAGCCATGATCATTAGAAGGCTTTAACAATAGTTCTTAAGTACTTAAAGTATACCTTAACCTATGGATTACACTTCACAAAATATCCCGCGGTATTAGAAGGATATTATGATGCAAATTGGATATCCGACATGAAGGATTTTAAGTCTACTAGTGGTTATGTATTTATCATTGATGGAGCTGTTGCATCACGAAAGTCGACAAAACTAACGTATGTAGCTCGATCAACGATGGAATTGAAGTTTATTGCTTTGGACATAGCTGGAGAAGAAGCAAAATGATTTAGTAGCTTCTTGGAAGATATTCTATGTTAGCCTGGGCCGATACCTGCAATTAGTGTACATTGTGGTAGTCAATCGGTCATTGGAATGGCTCAAAGTAGCATATATAATGGTAAGCCTATATATATATATATACTAGAAGTACTATGTCTACTTCTATCAAAAATCTCTGAAGATGATCCTTGTTCTCTGATTGTTCTTCATCTTCTTGGAAAATTATTCATATCTTATAAAATGTTGTAGATATTTTTCTAGTTATTATTTCTTGTCCCGTATTTTTCAAACTTAATTTATTTAACTTATTTGTAATATTTTCTAAATCTTGAATTGGTTTATTCTCTATATTATTTAATTTTTTATTTATATTTTCTATTGCTTCTGTAGTTCTAAGATATATATATATATATATATATATATATATATATATATATATATATATATATATATATATATATATATATATCGTAGACACAATACCATTAAGAAACTGATCTCTAATGGTATCATCTCCATAGATTTTGTGAGTCAAATGAAAATATCGTGGATCCACTTACGAAAGGTTTACCTAGGGATCGAGTACATTGCCTATCAAAAGGAATGTGATTAAAGTCTATTATGTAAGAATCTTTGTAATCGTAACCTACATTATTGACTGGAGATCCCCAAGATCTTGGTTCAAGGGGAAAAATTTGTTATGAAAATTCAATGAAGTACTTGAGAAAAATGTTTCCTAACTTATTCCTATGATAATTAAAGTGTTTTCTACAGAATGTTAAAGGATAAGATATGCTTTCAATGATTCCTTTATCTTGATTAAGTCAAGTTGAGTAGGCACAATACTTTTAATAGGAGATCACCTATCTAAAGGTGGGGCCGCCTCAACGAAAATGGTTCAAGGCTAAAATTTTCTAAACACTTACGAAACCCAAGAGTGGTTCAGGGCCAAAATGAACCAAGTCATGAGAATCATGAACAATCTAGGAAAGACATCTGTGTGAGTACTATTATCTTGGTTTACACCAACAACTGAATGATTCAAGACATTATTACGTTCAGCAATTAACCAAGTAAATCCGATAATATTTCACCAAGGAAGGTTCAAGGTCGGAAGCTACCTTACCTAACTCAGTATTTTTTTGCACCCTCTCTCTATGATGTATCATATTTCTGTATAACATGAGCATGCTTGAATTTTCATTCATGTGAGAGATTGTCGGAATTTGGTTTAAAGATTGGAAAATTTAGTTAAGTATAAAACTTGAAAAGTGACTTTGTGACAAGTTCGGCCAAATATTCGGACTTAATCTGATAGTCAAATTATAAATATAAATAGATTAACATATTCTACTCGTCAAGTAGATAGTCATGGTATATTTGGAATCTTAAAACCAATTCCGGATGAATGAGAAATTACGGTCCAAAGTTGAAAAGAAAAGAGGAAAAATTGGTTGAGAAATTTGACTAGCTCCATCGCTCACCTAGCACTCAAGTGATGAGACCTTCATTCGAGCGATAGATGGGCGACAGAGTCTCTGATGAACAGTTTCGTTCGCTCAAGTGAGAGGGCAGCGACAGCAAGAGATGCTTTCCTTCGTGAAGGTTGCTGAGTTTGAAGCGTGACACTTCACTCACAACCTCCCATCTTCTACAACTATGATCATTTGGACGTCCATTACGCATCCCATATCATTTGCATTGATCATTATATCAAAAATTCTTGCAAAAAGCTCTCCAAAAATCATTCCAAAAACATCTCCTTGTAGAGGGAAGAATTTCGTTCGTGTTCTTTGTTGCTTGTGGTTTGAAGTATTTCTACCATAAGTTGTATCCATTATATCTTGGAAAACAAGTGCCATAATCGGTTAGCACCGTTGCGGGATCCTGCGAATTAAACTTAAATTATTTCTTTGTCATTTGAACAAACAACCGTTTCTCCATACAATATCACCTGTTTCACACGCTTATATAGACATTTAAACTTACGTAATATTGATGAATTTTGAGAATTCTCACAAAAAGTACTTAAAGAAGGTGAATTGGAGCACAATTGGAGCTATAGGGATGAAATTGAAAAGCTACCAGGAAACTTGGACGTGATTAGATGCTTCAAAGGCGTTAAATTGGATTAATCTACAAAATTTGGGAATCAAATTCTACATTTGGAGAGTTTGGGGACCAAAAATGGTAGAAATGAGAACTTTGGAGAACCAACTTAAAAATCCTATATGTGAGACTAGTTTGGAGTGGTCGAATAGACAGAAGCAAATAGTTTGATATGTGTTGATTTCCCGTGTAAATTATATTATGAGTAATTTTGAGCAACAGGTAAGAAGTAGGTATTGATTGTATAATAGGGATCTAATCCCAATCACTCGTCCTAATAGAGGACATTTCACTAATTATATAAAACAAAACAAGAAAAAAAAAAACTGTCATGTTATATGAGAAAAAGCCACATTTAAATAGAAAAGAGAATGCATGTTCAAAATAGGGACAAAGCATGTGCATGACACAGAAGACACGTCAAGTCCGACTAAGCATGACACTAAATTTGGTTATCTGGATAATTAGTGAGTTTAACTTGCTTAGTGGAAACTTGAAGGTGCGAAATAAAAATACAGGGAGAATCATCATGTGTTCATTTAGTGCTTTTATTAATTGATCTAATGAGAGGGAAAGAATAAAATTTGACCATTGAGGGTCGATGATTGAATCAATTTGAAATTATTGGAGTTGGCTATTTCCATACACAAGTCGAGCATACGATAAGTTATAAACTTGTTTTAGAAGCATTGTGACAAGTGTATTTTGTACACTTACCTAGGCCAATAAATTAGGATATTTTATATTACTTTTGATAAATTATAGTATAATCTCGTGTATGTATCTTTTGTTAGAAAAGTGAATTTGAAGAAATGAACGAAAAACCAAAGAAAATGAATGGTTTTCAAAGTTTGGGAACCAAATTGTAAATATGCAATAGTTGATTTGGACCACAAATGATGATTGAAGATTAAATGAGATCAATTTGTTGAGATTTGAAGTCAATGGAGTAAAATTGTACAAAAAAAGGACACAAAATACCTTTGAGAAAGTTCAGGCTAAAGCCATGGGAGCGCATGGCTTTAATTCCTTGCGTGAGCAAGGAATAAAATTTCACCACCCGAGGCTAATTTCACTAAATCATGCATGAGCAAGGAGGAATACCATGCGTAGGAATTGTTTAAATTTTGGTAGACTAGAACAACTTTCCTTCTATAATTGAAATTCTTTTGGAATCCAAATTGGACGCATTTCTTGTCCTAATTTCACCACCTATAAGTACAAGACAAGGGCCAACATTCAAGAGACCCCTCTTTCTCCCTCGCTCCCTCTCTCTCACATCACATCTCATATCAATTTATATCATAAAATCTTTCAAGAACGATGGGCAAATTCATCATAAGTTGAAGATGAGAACAAATCTAGCAAGAAATCCAATTCAAGAAATATCAAGATTTGAAGAATCAAATCTTTGGATTGAAGATCAAGAACAAGAAATATATTTCACACCTCCTTAAATTTATATATTCCGGGTGATGATTTTCCAATTCATTTGTTGTTTTACCTTTAAAAATATGTTAGATTGGATTTATTTTGTGTTGGATAAAAATGAACCTTATTATTATTATTATTATTATTATTAGTTATTTTGTGTTCTTGATTGATCTTGTATGTTTTGTTGAATTATTTAATTGCTTTATAACCAACTAGGTAATTCGTTGCTTGCTGTAAATTTGGGAGGTTCAAAAGAGGTTAGAACTTTGCAGTTTTAACACATGGACAATAGATATTAGGAATAACATAAATGACATATGCAATCATATAGATAATCCTGTAATTGAATGTGTTACTTAGCATATAAATTTGAACTATGAATAGGATCCGATCATGATTAGAATATGTTTAACTTATATAGGAAGAGATGGTTGAATAAAATTGGATTAGCGATTATCATGAATACACAAATTAAACTAAATTACATAGGTCAAGAATTGAAAATAGAATATTAATAGATGGATTTGAAATTCCAACACATTCATCCCATGTTTAGTTAGAAATAATCTTAAATAATTAGTAGATAATATAGACATAATAAATAAATAATCTCTTTTGTTAATTACATTCGAATTTGATAACGAATTAAAACAATTCAATTTAAGGTTTACTGCTTATATGATGATACTCTTTAACTCATCACATTATCATTGAGTAGTCAAAACTTCCTATAATCAGTTTCTAACGATTCTGAGTGCAACGTGTAGGATGTTATTGTGTTTGAGCAGTTTTAACTATATGCGAAATTTAAATAGCAGATTAAAACTTGAACACCAGATATAATGCGATAAACTCAGAAGGAAAATATCTGGGCCCCAAGCCATAGGTAAAACAATCCACTAGTTAATTTAATAAAAAAAACACAATAGTATTCAATTTTTGTAATTTTGCAAATTTAAAAAAAGAACAATAAAAAATATTAAGAATAACTCCCTTGGTTTCTTCTTCTTTTGACTTGTTGATGAAATGGAATCAAAATCACCGATATTGACTTTCTTACCACTTTCTTATTGTACTCGACCGCAACCACCACTTGGATCAAGAATCACCATTCTTAACTTCACGCCAAATAGCTTGATCAAATTGTGAAATTGTACATTAAGCACCAATTTGTTATTGTATTCTCCAAAGACTTGAATAAGACATTGGCTTCGAAAATATTTAATGAAGCATCACGTTGCATGAACCTACTGAAAAACAACAGAAGTGCTTGAAATAATCAATGAAGCATCAAGTCGCCTGCACCAGCTAGAAAACGGTAGAACTACTCGTTGCTAGATCATCGAACAATTTTTTTTTTTTTTCAAAACTTGATTTCATTCTTGATTAATTACCTTACTTATAGGTAAAATAATTATCAAATATAGGAATAATATATTATATAATTTGTAATAACACGATAACAAACTTATCATAAAAGATATGCAATTATCATAATAGATTTTTCTATATTTGTAGAGGCTAATATAAAGCAGGATAACTTTAATTTAACAAGTTTAACTTTAATCTAGCCCCAACATTTTTTTTTTTTCAAATTACGCAAGTGGAAATGACATACCCAAGATTTTCATTTCAGTTGCTTTTTACTTGCTTGTGTGGATTAGTTAGTCTTGCCAACAATGATGCATATATTTAGAATTATGCGTTAGTTTATGAATTGTGAATAAGTTACATATTTAGATTAATTTTTGCTTATTCGTGTGAAAAATGATATTATTTGAGCACATGAATTAAGTTTTGCATGATAAAGGAATGAGTTGATTCATATCTTGAATATGTTGAAATAGTGGACCTTAGATGCTTAACCTAAAAACTCACTACATTATACATCCCAAACTAAATTTAGACCATGTTTGACAACCATTAAAAGAAAATTATTTTCTTTTCAAACTCATTTTCAACCACACATTTTCACAATAAAATATTTTGCACTTAAACTCAAAACGTTTTCCTTCTTTATAACCACGCATTCTCCGAAAGATCACTATTTCGAAACTTATTTTTTCCAAAAAAATTATTTTAATGGTTGTCAAACAGGGGCTTAATATTGTTTGGAGGTGATTGAATTATTGTAGGAAGATATTGAGATGAATGATGATTCCATGTATGAAAATTCTTGTATGGATTGTCTAAGACCTATAATATGAAAATTAGGTGAAAATCTTAAGGTATGGGGTCGATTTTTAAGAATGAATGTTTAATGAGGGACATTGCACTGATCATTACATAAAAGGGAAAAAGCTGTCATAATTCGTGAATGAAGCTACCCTATAAAATATCTCAACAAGTACAACTATTGAAAATTTCAAAAAGAAAACTCTAAAAGGGGCCAAGCTAGTGTATGAAACAGAATACACAATCCCCGAAGACTTATTTGAGAGAATTAGACATTTGAAAATTATTAGCTTAATTGAATCTTAGAGATTGAAGCAATCGAAATAAAAGAAATCCTTATTTATTGAAATATTGATTTACAATTAGTGATATTTATCCAAACTATAGAGGGTGTGAATTAGTATATAAAGTGTAAGTTTAATAAGTTTGTTTTATATGCTTATCTAGTTATTTAAATTTTCTGTAATATCTATGAATTGGGTTGATTCTACTTAATTTATTGTATATATTGCTTTTATAGATGAAAACCCGAACTTGAACGTGAAACGAGCATTAAAGAGGTGCATTGGAGCATAATTAGAGCTAAATGGATGAAATTGAAGAGCAAACAGGAAGTTTGGACTTGATTGGAAGCTTTGAAGGTACTAGTTAGGATGAATTCACAAGTCCTAGGAGTGAGTGATTAATGAAGAAAATATTGCAAAATCAAAAGTGGCTCTAGTTTACGGCGGATGAATGAATCGCTCGGAGCTCGTATGAGAGTTGGTTTGACTACCCTAATTATGGCGTAATATTTTCGAGATGTTAATGAACAAGACGTACTTCTATTTATCGACAATATCTTCTCGTTTCATCCAAGCGAGGATCCGAAGTATTGGCCTTATTGGGTAGAATGCCTTCCGTTGTCAGTTATCAACCTACCTTGTAGTCATGGTAAAATTTTGGTTTATTTAATCATCAGGGACTCCCAAGCATACTAATTTTCTATAATATAAATCGTAATAGAAAATGGAAGGCTTGTTATTTAACAATATAACATGACTTATATGGTCGTATCAACAAATCCAATAACTATCTAGATTTATTAGAATTTTTTGTAAATGAATGAAAACATATCTTGAGGACGGCCTAAAGCGCTCATGGTATCATTATGAATATATAAACCAAAACTGTGAAAACCTAGAAAGACACATGCCCAGTTGAGATGTGATATGATTGCATCGCCTGATTGACACTAACGAGTAAAACCTCTTTGTACTTCAGGACCCCACAGTAACAATAAAAAATGCTCTAAACTATTAGCAGGAGTAGAAACTGCGGCCGTTAAGAAATTACAACCTTCCAAATAGGAACTAGCCAATCTATAGGTATAATATGTAGTTACAAAAGTTGTACTTGTGAACCAAACTCTTAGAACGAAATAGGCACAAGGAAAGAGTAATAGACCAGACCAGCCTTAACAAACGAAATGGTCCCTCCATAACCAGTCATCCATAATATATTCATCTGCTTCCGAAAGAAATTGAAGAATTTTTTGGGAATCCTACAAGATCCGTTCTTTCCTTTTTCTCTGATAGATGGTCAGAACTTCATCTGAGTTCGAATCCTACTGAGAGGTCCACTAGAGATTAGAAATTGTTGAAGAAACAACATGATCTTTCTTTTGTCCCTACCAAGATATACATATGGAGAGTTTGGGGGACCAAAAATGGACAAAGAACTTTGAGGACCAACTTCAACAATCTAGAAACTTGGAGGACCAAATTTGAAGAAAATAAAATTTGGAGGACCAAAGTGCGAAAGTTGAAATATGAGGGACCAATTCATGCATGATTGAAACTCGGGGGAATGAAGTTGACAAAATCAATAGTTGATGGACTTACATGGAAGATATCGAAAAGTTTGGAGGCTTAGGTGCAAAGTTGGAAAAGCAATATTATAAAATAACAAATTTTGATTAATATGATTAAATTAAATATCACTTACCTGACGATATGCAATTTCGACATATTTATCTTGCAGTCGAAAATGAGTGTCTTCCCAATCTTTCACGCACATTAATGTTTCCAAAATATCTTCTTTGAGTCGGCTCTTGACCTCGGACAAAATCCTCTTACCTGCACTAAAAGCAGACTCCAAAGCTATAGTGCTAATCGGGGGTGTTAGTAAGTCTTTTGCAATCGCAAAAATTACTGGCCATCGTCGTTCGTACTTTCGCCATAATTCAATTATTTATTCTGAACATTTTTTAATTGTTTTGTTATTGGGTATATTATGATTAAAGTAATCAATTAATTCAGAAGGCAATGCATTTAGATTTTTATCTGATGTTTGATTACAAGAGGTAGAAAAGTTATTACTAGATAAACTTATTGCATTTGAATAATATCTATACGTGTTAATGCCTTCAAATAAAGTTAATATTTCAGTGTTGTCTTCTTCAATATCGGTGGGAGGAGTAGGTGCAGAGGGTACTCGACTAATATCCGCACTTATTTGTTCTGCATATAATTCATACATTTCACATAAAATTTGTTCTAAATTTTTATAAGTGATATGTGTATTAAAAGTTAAAACTCTTGAAATCTGATCAATTATATATTTAGTATCTGATAAATTGTATCAAGGGTCAATAATGTATGCTAAAGGAAATAACATAGGCAAGTCTTTCCAATATTTTCTAAACTTTAATTCCATGAAATATATAATTGCAGTAAAATCGGGATCTATTGATGAAAGACCCTTGCAATTATATAAAGACGTTCAAGCACCAAATAGATAGTGGGATAGTAAACTCTAGATAAAAATATTTGTGGAGTCATAAAACTTGTCAATTTTTTTTTTTTTTTTTTAGTTTGCAAAGCTAAAATCCAATCGTTTTCATGCAAAATAGTTTCATCATAGTTTCTAATATCCCTATTGTTATAAAATTCAGTTATTAAATATTCAAAATTTTGCATGATTTTAATAATAAATAAGTAGAGTTTCATCTATGCTCTATGTCACTAACAAATGTTTTTGTATTCGTCACCCAAAATTCTGTACAAAATTCTTCAAAGACTTGTTTTCTACTAGGTGAAATAGTAATATATATTAGTACACTCCTAATTCTTTAAATTTCATTCTTAATATGTTTCAAACCATTCTGCACAATTAAATTAAAAATATGGTACATACAACGAATATGTAACAAATAACCACGGAATTCGGGTTGCAATACCTTACACAATTTATCAATAACTACCTTATTAACACTAGCGTTGTCGAATGTAAATGAACGATTTTTACTCTCGCAATGATATTCTCTAATAATGTTCATAATAGTGTTATATATATTGTTCGCGTTGTGTGAGAATTCAATAATTTTAAAAGCAATAGTTTTTTTTTATCCAAACACCAAAGTAGGTCTATGTAGTGTGTAGTTGCAACTATATAAGCTATTTCATTAATCCATTCCCATATATCTGAAGTTAAAGATATAGCACCCCCCATATTTTTGTAAATCGGTAATCAATTGTTTCTTTGTATTAAGAAAATATTCAATTATATCTGAACAGAGAGTGTTCCGACTTACCCCCCAACGTACCTCGATTGAAGATATTCTTTCATGTACCTAACGAAATGTTGTTGTCCGCTATTGCTAGTGGTAACTTAGCAGCTGCAACGAATTTCACCATTCATGTTCGAGCTTTCTCCTTCGAATATATCCACGTGGAAAGTGGCGAAGAAATAGAATCGATGCCTGGACTACAAAATTGCAGTTGCGTTTGACCGCCAACAAGAAATCCATATTTGGCTGCACATGCTTTGTAGTGACGGTTGATGTGGGTGGTACCAATGCCTTTTTTCCATGCATATCGTTGTTGACAATGTTTACAAACAACTTTAGACTCTGGGACTCCATCAACTACACAACCCGTTGGAATCAATTTAAAGTGATACCAACATTTTGCCCGTTTTTTCCCTTTCGTTTCCCTCTTCTATCAAGAATATCTAATACATGTTTCTCCTCATGTTCCGTTTTGAGAACATCAACGTCACCCAAATAAATTGGATTACTACTTCCATGAGCATGCAACTCTGGAATATTTTCAGAAATATGTACTTCGTTTAAAGTGGAAAATTCATTTCATAACTGACCTTGTGCCGTCACAGGTGATTCACTTCCGATACCGAACATGCCCTCAACAAATGAGTATGGATCCATTTGCGAATTGTGATGTAATAACTAAGTAAATAAAGAGAGTGAAAAGAAATCAAGGATTAAAAGAAATTTGATGTGTAAGATTTTAATTGTAAAGTTGTAGTGTGATAAATGATAATTGATATTGAATAATTGAAGTTGAAGGTAAAAATGAAAATATAGAAGAGTGAGATTAAGATGTAGAAGAGAGTGAGAAGTGTTGGAATGTTGTGTGAAAAATTTGGAAATGGGTTGAGACATTTATAGAGTAAAAAAAAAAAGAAGAAAAAAAGTGGCCAAAACAGTCACTGTTTCAGCTCATAGGCAAGCCCACGAGCGCTCGTCCACGAGCCTCATTTTCACAAGACGAGTGACCGAGCCGACAAGCCACTCGGCCCGTTTGACACCCCTGAGCTCAACTGGGCGAGGCCTCACTGGTGGCATTCTAGCCGAGTTTCTGTATTTTTCTCCCAAATCCAAAGGCACTTGGGGTATATTTTCTTACATTTTCACGCCAAGGTTGTCAACAAGGATTGTACAAGTAACTTGATTCATCAAAAATATAGGCCAAATAAAGGGGAATTTCATACCACAAAATAGTATTCGTAGAAGAGGAATTCTACATAAAAAAATCACAATTTTGGAGCAAAATTACAATAAACTCTAGGGACTTTGAATGATTTTGAAGAAAAAGATGTCGTTTGAGGCTGTTGAAGAAATTCAAGATTCATAGTTGTATCAACTTTTATTTTAAATATTGTAATATGTATTCACTTTTTATCTTGTATTTTTGTGATCAAAACATGATAGGTTAAACCCTTTGTTAGAATTTTGATGAATGCTTGTTAACTCTTTGATCAATTTATTGCTCATTTTAATAGTTTAATTCTTGCTTTTTGGGTTGATTGTTTATTATTCTCTTAAGTCTGTTTTGGAGTTGTAGACTTGTAGCCATTAGAACTGTGAACGTGTTTATATTGCTTTTAAGAAATTCGATATAAATTAGCACATGATAATAAACAACAGAATGTCATATAATAAATAATGATATCATCATGCATTTATTAAATCATTATATAAAAATAATAATTGTGAATTAAAGCGTATCGATATGCTCGTAATTTAATTAGAGATAATTAAATTCACATATAAGTATAGAACTGATTGACGTCGAGAGAGATTATTTATTATATTTGGATCTGCTGGGAATACTACAGTAGAATGCAAGCACAATATTCAGCATAAAATGTTCTACAGGCTTATCATACCAACCAAGGAACAAGTTCAATGCCCAATTCCACAACCTCGGTATATAGCATTCAACCTAGATTACTAACTTCATCATAGCATGACTGATGTACAGAAACAGCAGGATATCATTCAAACTCAAGTAATGACTACAAATATATATATACTGAAGAAGCCGAAAATGGAGAAGCTAAAAAAATAATGAAACCGAAAAAGGGCCAAAATTCTAAATGGACAGAACAATCAAGAGCAGAAAGATCCTTCCCTTTCTACCGGTCTAATCTCCAGTTCTTCTTCTTGTTGGTGAAGTGCGAGCTCAGAACGACTCCAACCACGCCACGCAAATCGCCCTCCAGAGAGAAGTGTTCTTAGAGAAAACCAAGGTAAGATTTCAAGCCATCGATCGAGAACGATCTACCATTGATTAACAGACTCTAGCCTCAAATTTTAGGGAAGAAAATCGGCACCAATCAGCTACTCTTTCAAGCCTTAGTATACCCAAGGTTAACCCCATGAATCTCTAGAATCAAACCATAGAAATCACTCAAAAAGGGAAGGGAACCCTACTGCACAGAGAAGCCCAGAGAACGTGAGAGAGATCGAGAGCTTACGAGAGATGAGAGGAATTGTCTCAAGTAAGCCAAGCCCTAAGAAAATATCTAGGTAAGTTTTGATCCCAACCGTAGATCAAGATCAAGATCAAGATCAAGGGACACAATTAATCCTCACAAGTAGCACAAAAAACCGGGTCAGCCCAATGGGCCATGAGAACCACAAAGCCCACATTCTTCACCTTGGTTCTCATAACACTCTCTCGGTTGCGAATTTGCACATGGAAGAACTGTTCATCATCATCGCCCACTACCTGCAAGAAAAAATTAACCAGTATCAATATGTAACAAAGATAAGCACAATTTAAATTTACCAGGTAGAATTTTTGTTCCCACATCAGAGGGATTCCTATCAGTATGAATCTTAACAAGTTCGACTTCACCTTGAGAAAGCTTCTCACGTATAAAATGATACTTCACCTCTATATGTTTGGATCTCTCATGATAAACAGGGTTCTTACTAAGTGACAACGCACTCTGACTATCCGTAAACATAATAGGTGTATCATGCATGAAGTTCAATTCTTTTAAGATTCCCTTTAACCACATACATTCCTTAACCGCCTCGGTTATGGCAACGTATTCAGCTTCAGTACTAGACAGAGTCACTAAAGGTTGCAGCTGAGATTTCCAAGTTATGCAATTATCACCTAGGGTAAAGAAGTAAGCGGTAGTTGATTTCCTACTGTCTCTATCACCAGCAAAGTCAGAATCAACATAGCCTTTAAGAGTCAACTTCTCAGATCTTTTCTCATATACTAAGCCTAGATTTAAAGTTCCAACCAAATACCTCAATAACCATTTCATACCCGCCCAATGCGGTTTACCAAGGTTGGACATAAATCTACTTGAAGACTGATGGAAAATGCAAGATCAAGTCTGGTAGTAATCATAGAAAACATAACAGAACCTATGGCATTAGCATACGGAATATTTTCCATCTCTTTCAATTCAGACTCAGATTTAGGCGAATGATCATGTGAAAAATTCATATGACTAGCAAGAGGTACATTCACAATTTTACTGTCTTTCATTCCAAATTTAGTTACAACTTTGTTCAAGTACGCTTCTTGTGAAATTGTTAACTTGTTCTTAGCCCTATCCCTTGTTATCACCATCCCTAGAATCTTTCTAGCATTTCCTAAATCCTTCATATCAAATTCCGATTTCAAAAGATCTTTTAGTTCATTAATTTGAGACTTGCTAGGTCCAGCTAAAAGCATATCATCGACATAAAGCAACAAGTAGACTTCACAACCGCTCTTTATGTCATTAAAATACAAGCAAGCATCAAATTCACTTCTTTTAAACCCTATCTTCAGTACATAGGCATCAAACCTCTTGTACCATTGTCTTGGACTCTGTTTCAGCCCGTACAAAGATTTCTCTAATTTGCACACATACTCAGACTTACCTCTAGCCACAAACCCTTGTGGTTGGCTCATGAAAATATCCTCTTCCAACTCTCCATGTAAAAACGCAGTTTTTATATCAAGTTGTTCGAGTTCCCAATTGAATTGAACAACAAGAGCCAACATCAGTCTGATCGTCTTATACTTAACCACGGGTGAAAATATCTCATTATAGTCCACACCCTCTCTTTGAGTATAACCCTTAGCCACTAATCTCGCCTTATACCTCACAGAATCATTAGGGCTTAAACCTTCCTTCAACTTGTAAATCCACTTACATGGAACTAATTTCTGATCTTTAGGTTTCTTAACAAGTTTCTAGGTTTTGTTATCACTCAAAGATTTCATTTCTTCCTACATAGCTTTTATCCAATTTTCAGAATAATTTCCATTAATAGCTTCTTCATAACAAGCAGGTTCTATTTGTTCAAGAACTTCACCTGAAACTAATGCAAACTCAGTCAGACTTAGGGATTCGTACCTAGGGTTCGGCCTAATCTGCCGTCTCGCCCTATCCCTAGTGAGTTGATAATCTTGATTAGGTGGCTGATCATTAAAATATTCAACTTCAACTTGTTCAGTGTTATCTTGAAGTTCAGTCACCTGTTCAGGTTCAATTTTAGTCTCAGTTTCAGGTTCAGTTTCGTGATGTGTAGGGTCATCATTATCATCATTCCTAGGTGTAGGTGAATTAAGATTAGTCAGCTTCACCTCAGTTTGAACACTCCTCTCAGTTTCAGACTTGTTAGCTTCATCAGTTTTCTGTTTTAGACATGGCATTTCAGATTCATTAAAGACCACATTCCTGCTATTAATAATCTCAATGCCTTGAACCCCTAAAACCCACAACCTATAGCCCTTCACACCTTCGGGATACCCTAACATCACACATTTGACCGCCCTCGGCTCAAGTTTCCCTTCAGATTGATGTGCAAATGCAGCACATCCAAACACCCTCAGATGACTCAGATTTGGAGGCTCCCCCGTCCACATCTCCTGTGGGGTCTTAAAACCTATACTGCTGGACGGAGACCTATTAATCAGATAAGCTGCGGTACTAGCAGCTTCAGCCCAAAACCCTTTGGCAAGGCCCGAGCTAATCAACATACACCTAACTTTGTTCATTATGGTTCTATTCATTCTCTCAGCGACCCCATTTTGTTCAGGTGTGTATTTAACGGTTCTGTGTCTTGTTATCCCTTTCTGCTTACAGAAATTGTCAAATTCGAAATTGCAGAATTCAAGCCCATTATCAGTTCTTAATGTTTTAAGTTTCTTTTCTAACTGATTCTCAACTGACTTTAACCAGATTCTGAATTTCCCAAAAGTTTCCGACTTAGCCTTAAGAGGATAAATCCAAACTTTTCTTGAGTAATCATCCACTAAGGACAAGAAGTACTTACTTCCACCAAATGTGGAATGCTTCTCAGGACCCCATAGATCAGCATGAATATAGTCCAATGGACTACTGGTCCTATGAGAGCTAGCTTCAAAGCTAACCTTATGAGATTTACCCAAAACACATGTTTCACAGAAGTCCATTGATTCAATATCATCTTTTCCAAGCAATTTTTGATTACTTAAAGATTTTAGCCCCTTAAACCCAATGTGACCCATTCTGTTATGCCAAAGTTCGGTTTTGTTTTTACTGACAGCAAGAAGACTTGAATCAGGTGTTGTTTCAGTTTTGCCCTCTAGATAGTACAGCCCATTCCTCTTGGGTCCTTTCATAACTATCAGAGATCCCTTAAAAATTTTCAGAATGTTATTCCCGGACTTAAAAGTATATCCCTCATCTTCAAGAGTACCTAAGGAAATGAGGTTCCTCTTTAAATTAGGGACATACCTAACCTCCCTGAGTTGCCTGACAACCCCATCGTACATCCTGATGGCTATGTCACCAACTCCAACCACATTCTGAGAATTGTTATCTCCCATATAGACCTTCCTAGACTCAATCTCTCGATAGTTATAGAACCAAGACCTTTCAGGGCACATGTGAAAGGTGCACCCCGTGTCTAGGATCCAATTATTATCAAATTCCCCCTCAGACACATTTAGGACATGTAGACTATCAAATTCAGAAACAACAGCAGCATTGTTTTGATCGGTGTTATTCAATTCTCTCTGTTTCTTCTTCCAATCAAAACAATCTTTCTTAAAATGTCCTAACTTTCCACAGTTATAACATTTTTTACCACTTTTGTCTTTTGATTTCGATCTCATTTTAAACTTTCCCCTTCCCTTTTTGTTATGGAAGTTAAATTCTTTCTTTTCGGTTCTCCCCCTAACAAATAAGGCTTCTTCTTTTACATTTATTCTGTTATCTCTTTTCAGTTCAAGTTCCCTCGATTTCAACGCATCTATCACAATAGCCTGCGTGAGAGTATCCCTGCCATATTTAATTACATTTCGGATTTCTTTATATGATTCGGGCAATGAATTTAACAATATGAATGACTAAATCCTCATCGTCGAACTTCTTATCATTATGAGCCAGACTTTTCACAATTATGCTAAAATCGCTCAAATTCCCCTCTAAATCCTTCCCCGGGTCCATCTTAAAACTAAACAACTTTTCTAACAGATAAATCTTGTTAGGCAAAATCTTAGTCAAGAATAAGGCATCTAAGGCAGTCCATAATGTCCTAGCATCTCTAGCATGATCAAGTTGTCTAATGATGTTATCAGATAAGTGCAAGATTATAGAACTATATGCAATTTCATTCATGTCCTCGATTTCATCAAGTTTAGCTTTTAACTCGTCAGAAAAAGTCAAAGGATCATCGAGAGCTTTAGCAACTCTCTGTTGGACCAAAATGGCCCTCATTTTCTGTTTCCAAATTGAGTAGTCCCCCTTTCCATCGAATTGCGATAATTCGACCCTCGAACCCATACTAGATTCTGTAAAAGGGTGGCTCGTACTCATGGACTGAACAGAAAAGGTTTTGAAAAAATCTTTTCCAGATGATCAACACACAATATGAATGCAGAGTTAAAAAACCGACGTTCAGAAATGAAGCACAACAATGAATCAATTCGATCACTTAAACTTCGATGTGATGTGTGTGCCGGTGTGATTCAAACTTAGGCAATGCACAGGTATATAATGCAGATAAACGTGCCAAGCATAAAATGGTAAAAGTACCAAAATTAACCTATCGGAGAGTTTGGAATAATCTTACCAAACTACTGTTAAAAAACAGTAACAATATACCACCAACCCTCGAGGTCGATCAAGCCAGCTCTTAATCACCCAATCCAGTCAACCAACATACACACAGAAAATAACCAATAATCAGTATCGAATTAGAAACCCTAAAATGCCCAAAAACAGTGAACCCTAATTAACAGATCAAATGAAGGATGCAGTCAAACCCTAGATCCAAAATCTAGCTCTGATACCAGATGTTGGGAATACTACAGCAGAATGCAAGCACAATATTCAGCATAAAATGTTCTACAGGCTCATCATACCAACCAAGGAACAAGTTCAATGCCCAATTCCACAACCTCAGTATATAGCATTCAACCTAGATTACTAACTTCATCATAGCATGACTGATGTACAGAAACAGCAGGATATCATTCAAACTCAAGTAATGACTACAAATATATATATACTGAAGAAGCCGAAAATGGAGAAGCTAAAAAAATAATGAAACCGAAAAAGGGCCAAAATTCTAAATGGACAGAACAATCAAGAGCAGAAAGATCCTTCCCTTTCTACCGGTCTAATCTCCAGTTCTTCTTGCTGTTTTCGGCTGAAGTGCAGGCTCAGGAACAGCTCCAACCACGCCACGCAAATCGCCCTCCAGAGAGAAGTGTTCTTAGAGAAAACCAAGGTAAGATTTCAGGTCATCGATCGAGAACGATCTACCATTGATTAACAGACTCTAGCCTCAGATTTTAGGGAAGAAAACCGGCACCAATCAGCTACTCTTTCAAGCCTTAGTATACCCAAGGTTAACCCCATGAATCTCTAGAATCAAACCATAGAAATCACTCAAAAAGGGAAGGGAACCCTACTGCACAGAGAAGC
This sequence comes from Fraxinus americana, assembly GCA_035079005.1. Taxonomy (NCBI): domain Eukaryota; kingdom Viridiplantae; phylum Streptophyta; class Magnoliopsida; order Lamiales; family Oleaceae; genus Fraxinus; species Fraxinus americana. The sequence goes on along the minus strand of JAVHZT010000157.1, from coordinate 10,045 downwards.
CCAGAGAACGTGAGAGAGATCGAGAGCTTGCGAGAGATGAGAGGAATTGTCTCAAGTAAGCCAAGCCCTAAGAAAATATCTAGGTAAGTTTTGATCCCAACCGTAGATCAAGATCAAGATCAAGGGACACAATTAATCCTCACAAGTAGCACAAAAAACCGGGTCAGCCCAATGGGCCATGAGAACCACAAAGCCCACAGGATCATTAATTTTCATCTTATACCCGAATTGATTATAATGACTAATTGGAAATTAAAGTAGGTCAAAAATTATGGAATCACAATCCTAGTGCCTTTTCTTAGGTTTATGTTTACGTAGGCCCGGAAAATCTACACTTTTTTTAACAATAAAAAAGGATATTGCAAGTATTATGTACAGAACTTCATATTATTATCATCAGTGTTATGAAAAGCGAGGCTATGCCAAGCAGGCGCAAAAGCTTCACCTCGTGCTTTTTCGCGCATTTTTTTTTTATTTTTACATTTTTTTAATTATTGAATAATTTTTAGATTGATTTAAAAATTTAAGATAATATTACAATAAGAAAATGTTTTTTTACGCTTAGGCTCACGCTTGATCTCTACGCTTCGTCACGTTTTACGTTTTTTAGAACACTGATTTCATAAATACTATATGATTCACCAACGGACTGACATCTCATGAAATAAAATGTTTAATCCTTCAGGATTTGATATGAAATGTGAACACCTTTACGACCCGAGAATATTTCTACACAAAAATATATAGAACGATAAGGTTTGAACGGAGAAGCTGGATGGTGGATTGACACTGTCGATGTGCCTCAGGCCACCAGAATGACAAAAATAAAGTATAAATTCTGAAATTCTATGTTTTCCATAAGAAATGGAGTTTTTCTTTTTTCATTTTCAAGAATCTTAAGCATGTTTGGAGTTCTGTTTGAATACTGTATCTCTTTTAAATAGTTGACAACGTTCAATGCTTCAAATTTAATTTTTTCGTGTACCCATTGTTGACCACAATATTATAATAAACATTTTTCTCTTACGTAATTAGAATTTGCTCCTCCTAATCTCACTATACCAGATGCTTGAGTAAGAGGAAAAATGGCTATTTGAAAGAAAAATATTCAAATTTGCGTCTCTTTCATTTTGGACGACAGGACTATTTATAGATTTCTTCTAAGACCTTGAGGAAGTTAAGGCAAGTTGCGATCATTTAATGACCGACTTTAACTAATTCCGCTTATATTTTATTTATCATCGACTTTAAGTCATGCTTTGAGCCTTTAATCGTGTATGCCTGGCCAGCGGTTTCTTCAGTGGCTGAACATCATGAAAACAGTTTGCCACTTTTGGTTGCGAGCTTTTGTACTACATAAATGCAGGCTTTTGCTCGCATGTTAACACTCTTAACTAAAACAAATGGAATGCGCGTCTTTGAATTTGTTCATTGCTGTTCTTAATTGGTTCATGATTCTGCTCTGACGAGAATTGTTTAGTTGCTGTGCATCTTCCAGTGAAGGAAATTTATTTGAGTAACAAACCAGATTGGAAAATCTGGGGCTGTTCTGAACTACAAAATTGGTTCAGAAAAAAAAAAATTACTCCCAACCTACTTGTTACTAATTTATCAGAGGAGAGAGATGAAAATAAAAATAAAAATACAATGTCCTAACAAGAAGGAAACTCAAATCACCTCGTTTATCTGATTTTTCAACACAGACAGGTTAGAATCGAACATATATTCATCAAATTTAGGAGCAAGTGATGGCGTGCTTACTACTTGGCTTCGAGAAGAATTGACGAATAAGGAGCAATATTATACGAGTCCTGAATTCCAGCAACACCTTCACAAACAAAATCATTGGGAGACTCGAGATTGGTGTCCACCTGAAATCATAATCAGCAAATCCATTAGAAAACAAGATTTATATGGATATGCAGAATGTTTGGAACTCGTTAATGGTTGGAATTGGTATAAAATTCGTTTTATAAAACCATGGAAAAAAGACTTTCGTGTCACTTTGGCCAAATATTTGAACTTGATACAATAGTCAAATTAAGAAAATAAATAGACTAACTTGTTTTACTCGTCGAGTAGATCGTTGTTATATATTTGAAATTTCAAAACCAATTCCAGATGATAGGAAATTGCGGTCCAAAGTTGAAAAGGAAAGAGAGGAAAACTAGCTGAGAATTGTCTAACTCTGCCGCTCACCTAGCACTCAAGCGGTGAGACTTCACTCGAGCGACAGACTCTCTATTTCTGACGATCGAGCGATGCAAATGGACGAGCAAGCGACAACAAAAACTGCGACCCTTAGCAAATGTTCAGTTTTGAGGAATGTTTCCTCACTCACAACCTCTCATTCTCTATAAATAAGACATTTGGAGCGTCCATTACTTCATCCCAATGATATGCAATCATATTATAACACAAAGTTTCATCTTTTGCTAGCCAAAACTCTGGATAAAAACTATTTTTCCATTTCATTCAAAGAGAGTACACGAACCTATCTTTTGATTCGTTGTTCTTGTGTTTTGGAATGCTACAAACACAAGATAGTCGTTGTATCTTGAGAGTTGATTGCCATGATCCGTAGGCATCGTTGCGGGGTAAGTTCGACTTAAGGACAGAGAGTCCAACTCTTGCCTCGACTTTACTTTTACTTCCGTGATGTTACTTTGTCCATTTCATCGACATTCTATACCATTCTATGATTTATTCTTCAATATCTTGCCGTTACTCTATCCAAATTTGGTAAGGTTTGTAAGTTCTGGTTTTAAAGTCATCACTCAAATCTATTTTTTATCAACATCAATCGCTGATTCAAGCTTTTTGTTAAGAGATAAAATTTCACATCAATAAAGATGAAAACATAGACCAATTTATAAGGATTTTGACGACTCCTCTTGACAAGGTCGATATTTTAAGATGAAACTCCAAATCTTAATATGGTATCAAAACACATTAAATTTCAACGAGCAATTCAATCCGATTAAAACTCAAAAAAATGAGCACACAGATTTTAAAATTAGTTTGTTCAAACGAAACACCATCTTACGAGGGCATGTTAAGAGATAAAATCTCATATCGAATAAAGATGAAAACATAGACTAATTTATAAGGGTTAAGGATACTCCTCTTAATAGGGTTGACCTTTTAAGATGGAATCCCAAAACATTTTTTAATGTGCACAAAAGAAAGACATTGGTACAAATGCCTCAGCTGTATAAACAACCATTTTGAAGCAAATAAACAATGAACTCACAAAGAAAGTTGTTATAAATAACTCCGTTGGTTAGTAACGAATAAAGAGTGTAGAAAACTAACCACTCGAAACCAGCGTTTGCTTTGCGGGGGAGACGGTATTATAGCTCTAATGAAAAAATCATGTGCATTGAATGCCAAGTAAATGTCTCCTCCATTTTCATCATGAATCCTGTAAATGATTATGCATATTTGTGAGGGAGAGAGGAACTATATGGTTGTTTATATATGTATCCACGTTATATCTAAGCAGATAGGGTTCAACCTGGACATGGCCTGATTGCAAGACTAAGTAATGCAGCTATCAATAACTGAGGCTTTTATTTTCTTTTTCTTTTTTACTATAGGCAGTATGATAAATGAGAGAAATTTATTTGAAGGAAAGATAAACAAACTTTCAAGAAGAAACAATTTTAATCTCATCACAAATGGTATGATGCAAAAATTATGACAATAGTTTGTCTTTGTAAATGAAAACATTAAATGCACCAAGTAGAGCTCATTCACATAATCCTTACCACATCAATGATTAGTGTACATATATAATCTGTAGAGTAGACATTGAAGATATGGAAATATTATTCTCCGTGATATATTCCCAACAGTACGAGTTATATTAATAATTGATTGTGAGATTATCACACAATCTTTCGTTTTTAGAGCTAGATGTAACAATAAATAGGATCTTTTATTTTGTAATAGTTAGACAAGTTTATTATATACGATTTATAATTTCAACAGTAGAATATGGAGTTGTTTCTTACGTAAATGCAAGGAATTTACTCTCATGGTTTTCCCAGTTGTCCTCATGCCACGTTACTTCCTTCTGCAATATAAGAGTGTTGGATAAACCTCATAAGAGCCAGTTGTAGACTTAAAAGCAACCAAGTTAACCCTAAACTTTAAAGCATCTGAATGAACATTTAGAAAATATCAAAAGAAAAATACACTGCAACTGTCCCGAAACCATATTTCATATCATATCTTGGATAAGTCAGCCAACAATATAGATCTTCGTTAGTCAACAGATGAAAAATATAACTCTTCTCTCTTAAGTTGTACTTCCAACCATAAGAAGAGATACTCGAGTAGGCTGGGACGGATCTAGGACCGGATTACAAGCCGGGCTAATACGTTAAAAAAAATAAAATTACACAAGAAATTTTTCTTTTACATAAAAAAAAAATAAAAAAATTCTACTAAAAAAATTGAATGGGCTGGTGTAGCCCGGTCCAGCCCCCCGCCAGATCCGTCCCTGCGAGTAGGTGTTTTATACTACAGGCATTAGTGATGCTAGATGGAGTGGCAAGGTAGAATGCTAACCTTCATCCTAGATCAATCAATTTTACCATGTAAAGAGCCTACATTGAACTCAAAATGCGTCACTACACATAAATATGTTGAATGTGCCTCTATTAGGTATGAAACATGAACCAACCACAAGACAGCCATTTGGATTTTGTGCAATGTGACACCACATTAGACCCAAATCTATGCTTCTTGATTTTTAATGTTCTATTACCCAATTAATGTGCAGCTTCCGAAAAAGAATATCTTCACACTAACTTTGTGGTTGTTCTTTACTTCTCATTTATTTGACATAAAAAGACGTGTTGAGGGTATTAAGAGTAGTTTGAAAAAATTGATTGAAATGAAGTGTTTAGAAATTCATTTTAGTCATTACAGAAATGAAATGAAGGTATTAAATTTGGGACCTAGGGAAGAGAACCCAATCCTTAGCTAACTAGTTTGACTTTCACAAGATAAAGTGCATTAAAATTGATCGTGCCAACCTATCGATTTATTATTATTGTGAGTAAAAAACAAAAGAAACCTAATAATTAGCCTTAGATGTTTCTCCTCACCCACACAGAAGGACGAGATTCGTCAATTCACTACAATACAGCATTGACCCTCTAGAAAGGCAAGTTATGAAAAAGAAAGTAGTATCTTAACAAACTATTCAGAACAAGAAGTGAAGGCAGAAAATGAGGAAAAAATGTTTACATAATAGAGGCTGAATAAGGGGTTCAGATGCTACAAAATTTACCTTGCCAATAAAATTTTCTCGCCTGAAGACGTCACGAGTGTTGCGAAACTTTATCACCTCTGAGAAAAACCTGAAGTGGTCGTTCTTCTTGGATTCCAGCTGTTTCATCAATTTTTTCCTCCAAATAATTTTTTATCTAGGACAGATATAATCAGAATCTAAGAAAAGATTTCTATAAAATGCATACTTGATCCCACTGGAAATGATTAATAGCAGTATCATGGCCATAGCTGTTATTATTTCCATAACGAGTATGCGCATATTCATCCCCCATAAGCATCATTGGTGTACCCTAATTAACAAACAAGAAAATTTCCATTAACAGTCAATGTTAAATGAGAACTGATTGCCACATCAACAAATTGCACTAAATATTGAACAAACAAGAAGGCATTTCTGACTGATAGCGTGTTCTAAAGCGTACACAAAACGTGATCTGATTTGTCTTCTGAATTTAAACTTAGCATTACTGAAACTTTTTGTGCATTAGATTGTTAAGCCTATTAATAGGCTAGTTGTATTGTGAAAACTTATTAGATTGAATCAGAATCAAAATTTATTCTATTCATTTAATTTTCTAGAAAAGCTATTGCGAAGAAAGAGGTAAACTGTATACATAAATGAAAACTGCCTAATCTCCATTTAACACTGAAAAATCAGCACTCTTCTTGACATCTATTTAATTTCACCTCGAGTATGGGTCTACGTATTTTACACTAAAAATGGGTATATTTCATAAAACAATGGACGATTAAAGTTTCACAAAAGTCATATCCCCAAAAAATATGCTATAAATCTCATGTAGTAGAGATACTCAAAACAACTGACCCATTATCCAAGGCCAAATTAAGAGAGAAATGCAAAAGGTAGAGGACTTCTTGTCAAGTCATGAAAATTGATAAAAAAATAATTTGTTTCCCCATGTTCTACAAGGGTAAATTCCATTTCGCAGAAACTAGACTTTTGACTCTAGTTCAATTAGTTAACTATACTTCAATTTTGTTCAATTAAATAAGGGTAAATAGCACAAAACATCCCTACCTTTCAATGTCATTGTGCAATACGTCCATACCTTTCATTTTTTGGCATTTTCACCCATATCTTCCATATTTCATTGTGCAAAAGGTCATTTTTATTCATTTTTTCAATAAAAGATGATTTTACCCTCATATTCAAATAAAACAAAAAGGAAAATATGAATAACCAACTCCAACTATAGTCCTTAAGTTTTTAAAAAAATACAAAGAAATCATAAATTCTCCACCACCACCACTTTCACAACCTACCAAGCTGCCACTTATAGATCCACATAGCACCACCTTTCAGCCACCACGCCCATCGGATTTCACCACCACCAACCTTGCTTCACTCCCCCACCATCCTCCCCCATACGAATTTGAAGATTGGTCAGACAGCTCTCTCCGTGCATCGCTCTCGTGGAGAGTTTTGGACCAAAAATTGAAACGGTTGGGGGGATAATTGGTTCAATTAGATTCATACCCATTGTCGTATTGGTTTGTTGATGGTTCGATTGATGCCAATTTGGGGATTTAGGTTGTGGGATGCATGAATTAAAGGAGAAGAGTTTGGCAAAATGGACGCATTACTGCGTCGAACATCTAGATTACAGTAGAATGACTTAGGCATGTTTGATTGATGTGAGGCCATGTATATGTTCGTCGAGGTTTGGGGATAATCTTCGCAGTGATAGTAGTGCGATCGGCAGGTAGGTCGGCATTTGAAAGTGGGGTTACCGTGAAGGTTGTATACGACATTTTGGTACAAATGTGTTTTCGACAGAATTTGAGACCAATACTGTCGGAGAGGATGTTGGGGAGAGTGAAGCGAGGCTAGTGGTGGTGGAGTCCGACGAGTGTGGTGACCAGAAGGTGGTGCTATGTGGATCTATAGGTGGCTGCTTGGTAGGGTTATGAAAGTGGTGGTGGTGGTGGAGAATTTAGGACTTATCTGTAATATTTTGAAAAATTTAGGACTATGATTGCAATTAGTTGTTTATTTTTTCTTTTCTTTTAGTTTTGTTTCATTTGAATAGAAGGGTAAATAATCATTTTATTGAAAAAATGGTTGAAAATGACCTTTTGCACAATGAAAGATGGAAGGTAGGGGTGAAAATGACAAAAAAATGAAAGGTATGGACATTTTGCACAATGACATTGAAAGGTAAGGACGATTTGTGCTATTTACCCATTAAATAACTGCATTTAATTTTATTTCAATCGGGTAAGTCTGTCTAATTCCAGGACATAACAATCAATAAAATATGCTTACCATTTATTTTAATGAAATTTTACTTATTTTATATGAGTAACTAAGGTTTGTGATAACCATCGTTTATTGTCGGACACGTACTTACCAATTATCATTAGCGGAGTTGGACAAAATTACCTTAATTGAAATCAAATTAAAGTACAGTTACAAAAGCAAATTAAAGTGTAGTTACCTGAATGAAATTAGAATAAAGTATAGTTAGCCAAATTGAAGTACAGATAACCGAACTAGAGTGAAAGTATAGTTATCGCGATGGAATTTTTACCCGTTCTACAACACCACCAAACAAGAAAAAGGATTTTTCTCAATATTTCATTTAGTTTTCCACATTGAAATCAAACACCCATATAAGCTGAACCATGAATGAAATAAATTACTGCTATTTTCCTTCTCCTAAAGCTGACTAGAAACACAAGATACATATCCTTAAGTTTGAAGACAGTAAAAACATAATGGATCGAAAGTCCTAACGAAAAATAACAGTTAACAAATACTTCACTTTTATATCAAATAGTTCTGCTTTCAAATATGATTGCCAAAGTTACCTATCATAGACAAAAGAGAAAATAATCACTTCAGAAGTATCTTACTAATCGTTATCCAGGTTTACCTGGGATGTCATCAGTGCTAAATGAAAGTTCTTCATCTGCCGAGAACGCAGTGCCTTAATATTGGTATCTTCTGTTTCACCTGATCACAAAACAAAAGAATAGTAACACAAATTCTGATTTCTCTGGTAGCTAGATAGTTCACTATTGAAGTTCGGAGAGGGAAGCAATCACAAGTCTTTCAGTTTTGACTAAGAGCATGTCAAAAGGGTGACCTGGTGATGGGAACCTGACAACTAAATCATCATAAGCTTATCCAAAGTACATTGTTACTGTCAGCAATAATTTGTAGGTGTCAAGAATATAGAATAAGATTACAGAGATCGTCAAAGATTGCGATTATAATATTTACTTTCCTTAGTAGTAGATTACGTAATATTTCCTTTTATGTTTATTTCCTTTTACAGTTATTTCTAACCCTATAAATAGGGTCTTCTAGTTTGTAATAGAAACAAGTTTATTATAATACAATTTATAATATTCTTAACATGGTATCAGAGCCAAATCTGTGCTAAACAAATTCACCCGTGAATTCCGTTTCCGGCGAGCAGCCGCCCTGGCTGCTCGCCTGGCCAAATTTTATTTTTTTCAATAACTGTAACATTCAAGAATTGGCTAAATCTACCTCTTCCTCTTCAGTCCAATATCTTCAGTTATGAGGTCCCTGTGTGACTTTGGGTTCAGTTGAAATTTGTCTATTTTCTTTGGATTTGATTCAGTGGATTGTTGGCCACTATTTCAATCTTTTGGCTACAGTTTGGAGTTTCTTCAGTTTTTGGTATATGTCCAGTTCATCTGGAATTTGGTCCAGGTATCTGGAATTTCGTCCAGGTTATCTGGAATTTGGTTCAGTTCATCTGAAATTTGGTCCAGTTTATCTGGAATTTGGTTTAGTGTTGGTTCGGAGTATCCGAAATTTGAGTTTCTCATCTCGTAGTTTTTTGGCCGGTATTTTGGCGTGTGTCGGCGCACGTCGTGAATTTCTTTTGGAAATTCTTCGTGGGGAGTATGCGTTCTCGTCGTCTTCTCGTTGTTTCTTGTGGTTTCTCGTCGGTTTTTTGGAGTGTTCTTGACGGCGTTTTGGTGTAGTTCTCTCGTTGTTCTTGGTCTCTCGTCGTCGGTAATTTTCGTTGTTGGTTGCTTTGATTTGGATTTCTTCTTCGTGGACAAGTATCATTAAGCCATTAAGTAAATGTCGTCGATTCATGATTGCAAATTGATACTTTTACCAGCATCAATTTGAGGGGGGATGTCAAGAATATAGAATAAGATTATAGAGATCGTCAAAGATTGCGATTATAATATTTACTTTCCTTAGTAGTAGATTACGTAATATTTCCTTTTATGTTTATTTCCTTTTACAGTTATTTCTAACCCTATAAATAGGGTCTTCTAGTTTGTAATAGAAACAAGTTTATTATAATACAATTTATAATATTCTTAACAGTAGGGACTTGTTCCAAAATAACAAAATAAAATCTGTTAGGGCATGCAGGTTTATATCTGCGTATAATCACTGGACGATTCTGTCCTCCTCCTAAGAAATGCTTAATAAATGCCTCTGGAGGTCGTCCTAATAAAGCTTAATAAATGTATCTCCTACACTTCAAACTATTCCTTTTATTCTATCTCAATCATCTTTACAGTTTCTAATGCTTGCTAACACCTGTATATGACAAGTTCCTATTTAGATGGCTGTCAATTTATAGCGACGTAATTGCAACTACTAGTGTTCCAGAAGGAGTCTGCTAAGTTGACCTAGACACTGACCCTAAATTCCAAGAGCTATAGGCTCAAAATCATGTTGAATAACATTTTCAGTTTTCTGCAATTTAGTGAGGCACCA
>JAVHZT010000156.1:0-200000 GCA_035079005.1 Fraxinus americana | reverse complement strand
TGTGCTTTTATGTTAAAAGTTTTGTCTATATATTCTTTGACATGAAAGATGTGACAATCTATGATTTATCAAAATTCCTTCCTTTCCAAGTTTCTTATCTAATAGGACAAATTTTGTCGTGCCTCTTTGTCCATGCATGCATATATATCTTACCATTTTCTCCACATAAAGATGAATTTAGACTTGACAATAATATTTTTATTGCTTGAGAATCTTAAGATGCTACTATGCGGCACGAAGAAAGAGTTTGAATGTCTTCAATCTCACTTTCAAAGTGATTTGAAACAAATTGGTATGTTTTATGTTAAGGAAACCTTAGTCCCCTGCCCAATAGTCTATCCCCATAAGTTTATATGAGTCATGTCTATACCATGAATTATAAGCGATCGATAAGGGGATGCTTTTTAGACGCTCTTTCATTTTTTAATGGCCACCATTGAATTATATGAGTCATGTCTATACCATGAATTATAAGCAATCAAGAAGGGATGCTTTTTAGATGCTCTTTCATTTTTAATGGCCACCATTAAGTAACAAGCTTGTTACCAAAAAATTGATACTCCCTAATCTTATTTCTCCTAAAGCATATCTTTATTTTCCCATCAATGCCTCAATCGAACAAACAGATGCCGGTTTACTAAGATGAGATAGTTTGATCACGCTTTACATTTGATAATTTCCATATTCAAATCCTCTTCTTGCAAATGGCGTTCTTCTTCTAGGCATCTCTCTCAGAAAAGAAATGGATTTTATCTTGACTTGTTTGATAGATCGTCGAGGAAAAGCCACAAACAGCATGTTTCATATGATATAATTGATATCTTTGATATTTTCAGATTTAACAATTGAATGGAGCAAAATGTTCTCTAATGATGTTCACGGATGAACATGAAACTGACTAATTTTTTACACTTGCAAGAGAAATATTTTATTTTTCATGAATTCAGGAGATCAGGTGCAGGAGATGTCTACTGCAGCTCTTGGTTATCATAAAGTTGTAGAAGAGAACAGGAACTTGTACAACATGGTTCAGGATCTAAAGGGTTAGCCTAAAAGCTTTTCACTCTTTTCTTATTAGATTAATTATACGGTTGTTGCAGAGAATTTAAAATTTACCTCTTGGTAAACTTGTTGACCTTTTATTTATTTTACTGATAAAATTAAACATAAACTTATGATAGGGTGTCCATAGAAATGCTATAGTGGATGTAAGAGAGATAAGTAACCTTTTTTTTAGATGTATGAAGATCATTAAGGATATGTATGATGGAGCAACGACGAGCGTAAGATGAAGTGGTGATAGTCGTTGATCAGATAAAATGTAGGCATAACTAAGAAAATTAATGAAACGAAGACTCGGATCCTTTATATGTAGAAATATTTATCCTCAATTTCAACTCTTCGCATCACTGATCCATTGAGTTTACCTATTCGGTTATTTTTCCATCTTTTTCGGGAAATATTCGAGTTCTTCGTAGAATTAGGCCCATCTTCAATGATGAGGTAAAAGCGTGATAGATCATATTGGAGATGATGGATCTATAGTGGTTGTAGACCCTCTGAAACCACAAAAAGACAAAAGGAAGATTTTTCAATTCAATCACGTGTTTGGTCCAACTGCCACTCAATGTAATTGATACTATTTTCTTTGTTACAAAATCTTGGTCTTAGATTTTCATTGTGAATGACTACTTAATTTTTCAGTTGACGTATTCAGAGAAACTCACCCCTTATTAGATCTCGTAATGGATGGTTACAATGTCTGCATTTTCGCCTATGGTCAAACTGGATCCGGCAAAACACATACTATGGTTAGGTTCTTTGACATTACAAATTGCACATGCTCAGTTTATCTACATCATAGAGGCATTTCTTGTTTGGCTTATGAATCTACTTTTTAAATGTGTCGAAAGAGCTAGTTTGATATGAAGTTTGGCAAAATTAATTTTCCTAGTATGTTCAATAATCCATTCTCTTTGTTGACAGTGTGGTCCTGCATGTGGATTGGCTAACGAGTTGGGGATTAACTATTTGGCAATTAATGATCTTTTTCAAGCTGTCTGATGAAAGAAAGGACATCATAGAATACGTAATTCAAGTCCAAATGGTTGAGATATATAATGAACAAGTTCGTGATCTTCTTGAGAAGATTTGTCACTGTAAAATATCTTTTCACATTTTGAATACCTGTATTCCATTTTAGATTGTTTGCAGTTCATTTAGATTCAAAACTTGGACAAAGAAATTCATTTGTAAGCTATTCGGTATACAAATATACAAAGTTTCGATTTCTTAACTACCAATAAATTAGAGATCGGAGTTGTGCAAGTGATGGTGGCTTGGTTCTTCCCGATGCTACTATGTGTCTGTGAAGTCCACTACGAGATGTCATTAACACGATGAAACTTGGTGAAGGGAACCATCTTTGTTAGTTCCACTCGCCATTAACAATCATAGCGATCGTTCACACAGTCCGCTTTCTCGTCTACTTTACGTGCACATTTGGTATGCAATGCTAGACATTATAATGAACAAGATTTTTAGCTTATTTTTCTTTTTTAATACTGTTAAATACTTTTCATTCCTCCCTAATTAACATGCCATGCGGTTATTCAATGTTATCGTGACACTGTCAAACTTGACCGATAAACACTGATTTTGCAGTGTGTTGACTATACATGTACATGGAGAAGATGTATCTGGAAGCATAGTTCAAAGTTGCCTCCATTTGGTGGATCTCGCAGGTAGCGAACGTGTTGATATATCGGAAGTTACTGATGATGGACTCAAAGAAGCACAGTATATAAACAAGTCGCTCTCTTGTTTGGGAGATGTTATCGCAGCCTTGGCACAGAAGAACTCTCATATTCCTTACAAAAACAGCAAACTGACATTACTTCTGCAGAATACTTTAGGTAGTTATACAATTAGTTTAAGTCAACTTTTCCAGTCCCTTACAATAGTTTGTCAGTGTCTAATACTACACGTCATAATATTGGTGTTAGTGATAGCATAAGCACTTGATCAATATGCAATCCTCCCTTTATTTTCTTTACATGGTGATTACTTTCAAGTTTTTGAGGGGGTAATTTTGTTATGGAGTATTAGGAGTATTAGGCGACACATGGTTATACAATGAATAAGATTTTAGCTTCATTTCTTTATTTATACTGTCCTCTAGTGTCCTGTCTTCCATGTCGGATGTGGTGTGAGTGATATGAGTGGTTATGTGTTTCAATGTAGTGGCAAGTGCGGGAGGATTGCACCAGGGAGAAGATGGTCGTTCACAACTACAATTACGCATATGATATATGCGATCGTAGTTTTTTAATATGGAGCAGGAGGAAATGCAAAAACATTGATGTTTGCTCACGTGAGCCAGAAGGTGATTCTTTTGGAGAAACAATGAGTACTTTAAAATTTGCTCGAGAGGGTCTCAAGCTGTTGAATTTGGTGCAGCTCGTGCAAATAAAGAGACTGAGGTGCTAGAGCTTAAAGCACGGGTAAATAGTCTTGAGTAGGTGAATGTTTAATACCATCTGTAAGGTTTAACTTGAGTTAGGATAATGTTTAAGCACACCGTCGTTGATTTGCTTAAACTTCTCTGATTGAGAATCTCAAGAAGGCACCGGCCAACAAGCAAACCGGGACTCCTCTCGGTTAACAACTCAAAGGAGCCAGCAAGAACACCTTGCAAGAAACCTAAACAAATGATCGAGCAAACCCCTGTTCGTCCCGAGAAGGTCAAGTATTGAAAATGCTAGCTACTTACCTGGAGACAAAGAACTACAACGACACAAGGGGATCCAAAACCCTTCTCGTGAAAACTCGCTCTCGAAGATCAAGTTTGGGAGGACAAAGTTATGTAAACAAGGATTTTGAGCAGATTAAATTATCGAAGTGGTAAGCAAGCCCTTGAGTAGAGAAGTAACATGCCTACAAAACCATAGTCGGACGGAAGAACATAAATATAATAGTGGATCTTTGATGGACTCATCTCATCACGGTCAGACAAGCTCGCTTTCAAAGGTCATGTGGTAAAAGTTAATACTGCAATAAGTGCTCCATCTTTTCGAAATCCGATAATACCCAAGCCAGAAGTGGTAAGAAAGCCCGAGAAGCTAGGGGTAACATGCTTACAAAACTATAGTCAGACACAAGATCATAAATATAGTGGTGAATCTTTGATGGACTCAACTTATCATTGGGCTCCTAGTAGTAGTCCAACAAGCCCTCCTTTCAAAGGTCATGTGCTAAAAGTCGATCTTTGCAATGAAGTCTCCATTCTTTCAAAATCCCGTAACACCCGAACCAGAAGTGGTAAGCAAGCCTGTGAATAAAGAAGTAACATGCTTACAAAACCATAGTCAAGCAGAAGAACATAAATATAGTGGTGGATCTTTGATGGACTCAACTCATCATAGGGCTCCTAGGAGTCCAACAAGTTCTGCTTTCAAAGGCCATGTGTTAAAAGTCATCGGTAATGAAATGAAGGCTCCATCTTTTCAAAATCCCGAAACACCCGAGCCACGTGTGAAATCAAAGACAGGGTTCCAGAGATTGCAACAAAATGACTGTTCCATCCATTCTGAATTACAGATGCCTTGCTCCTCAACTAATACCACTTACGGAAAGGGGTCTCAGATAAGGAAATCACTATGGTCTATTGGGAAATTAATTCACGGATCAGAGAAAAGGTATTCAATTGTTTATTGTACCGTGTAGAGTCATGTTGTGTACCAAATATGCACTCAATGTTTTTAAGTTGCTCCAAGTCTTCAGTTCATATTACGTCATATTATTTATTGCAACATGTGATTGAATAATATCCTCAAGAAGTTTAATGAAAATCACAGGAAACAACAGAAACCGAAGAAGCACCAATGCCTTCCAATGGAAATAGCACCTGCTTGATGCTAAGTCACCCATTCATTCGAATGCAAGGGCCATCAGAGACGAGTCACTAACCGGCATTCAACCATCCAGGCGATCTTCACTTGGAGGGGTTTCAACTAACTCTTGTAAGTGATATCATTTTCTACTTGGACTCAAAAAATTTATATACAATACACGAGACATGCGATTAACACGAGAATTCATTCTTATGCGAGATGGAAATGAAAATAGGAATGTAAAAACGCCATCTCCGGTTCGTTCTTCAACAAAGTTAACAAAACGGTGGCTTTAGACCATTTTAGCTACCCGAACAGAGTTAACTTTTAGTTATAGGACTCATTTTTGGGAAGTTTAAGAAAAGGTTCACGGAACTATTGTGTAGTCTTTCGTGTACATACATCGAGGGGGAAAATGGATTCCTAGACAAATCTGGTTTTATTACCAGATCAATAAATAATCTGCTCTATCCCATTGTATAACAGCCTTGTAGTTTTCATTGTTATATGATAATTTTTGACATGCTTTTGTCAAATCTGCTCAATAAAATGTGCAAGTTCCTAAAATATACACTAGAAGAACTATGTGTATTCTCAGCACGGCATGTTGATGTTCCTTTTGAAAGTCTACACACTAACATCAGGACATTACTGTTATATATGGAAATGTGATTTTGTTTCTTCTTAATGGTTGATGTTCAATGGAAAACACAAAAGGTTAGATAACTGAATAAATTAACAGTAGCTATTAAGAAGGTGTGCTCATGTCATCATGCATGTGACTATTGTAAAATTCCTCGTATAAAATTTATGTAGCCAAATTATTTTTAAGAACGAAGCGTAGTATTTTGTAGTATTACAACGTTTTCATATTATTATTTCAATTATTCTACTTGTACATATATTTTGCACGAATAGATTGTCATATGCATGTGTGGCATGCATCTGTCCGTTGGGGATTATAAAAATATCACTGACATGCATACAACTAGCATGGGAGCTAAGGTAAGCACCTAGAATGGACTTACACCTTTTAACCTACATGGATAGATCTCTTGAAAATTAAAAAAATATCTCCAATCGAGAGCATCTACAGCATTGAAAGAACATCCTCATAAAATGGTTTTAGATTGAAAAAGTATCTAGAGTCCCATTGTTTGGAAGAACATTCCGTTGAAATTGTTGTTCAAAATCAATAAATTAGGCTTTAGAATGAAAAAAGGTGAAAAAAGGATTTGGAGGCCAAAAATTTTGCCCATACGACCGCATAGGCAGTTGCATATAAATGTGCAGGATTTATATGCCATACAAGTGATTAATCTATGAGATCATATAGGTTTGTTCATGCATAGAACTAAAAAATAGTCGTTGTGGCTGGTTTTTTGTTTGAATTCTTGGTGGCCTTAGGTGAAAAGCTTGCAAATTTTCATGATTTTTTGGCACTATTTCGTAGGTGTTGATTGAAATCTTTAAATACATGATAGATTATCACATCAAAAATATAATTCAACAACTTGAGATAAAATCTTCATTCCAAAAGATAGAATTTGCATTCTTCCCTTCATATTCAAATTTATTTCAAAATATTCTTGAAATCTTGATAGAAAGCACGAAGTGATTAAGTGTTTTCTATTATAAGACTTGATTAATCCTTCAAACCATTTGCCAATATCCATTTAAGCATAAAAATTCAATCTAAGAGGGGACAAATATTGTTTGAGGACAACGATAATTGTGTTTAAGCTCTAATCTTTATTCCGGTGTTCTTGTTTTTTATTCTTTGTTTCTTCTTCATCCCTTTTATGTGGAAACACTTTTCCAACAATTTCAAACAATATTCTGCAGTGGAGAACGAAAATACGATGGCAACGATCAAATTGATGAATCAAGATCTTGCTCGTCTAGATCGATTTGAGAGACAAATTTCACAAGATGGCAAGACAGTTGAAGTTCCTTCTCATGGTGTTGAAGATCTTCTACATTCTTGATCCAGTATTGGCACCATTTGTGGATTCAACTGATGAAGATACTGAAACCGTAAATATGGAGAGACAGAAGCGTTGAGAGGATGAACTAATATGCCGCTACTTAACGCTCTATCCGACCGATTGTATGATTTTACACAAACACATCATCAGAAAAAAAAAATATGGGATGTTTTGGAAAATAATTACAAAGCCGAAGAAGAAGAAGAAGATCCTAATAAATTCCTAATATCAAGGTATTTCAACTTCAAATTCCTTAATAACATTCCCCTTCTTCCCCAAGTACATGAGTTACAAGTTGAAGGCAATCAATATTGAAATCCCAGAATCTTTCCAAGTAGGAGCAATCATTGCCAAACTCCCAGGGACTTGAAAATATTATCGGAAGAAAATAGTGCATAGTTTGGAAGATTATTTTTTGAAACAAGTGCAAAAACATCTTCGAATTAAAGATTAATCAAGGGCGAGAAATAAGAATGACAATTCTTATGAAGGCACATTAAAGGCCAACGATGTGGAGAAGACCAAACCTTCAAATAAATCCAACAAGAGAAAACCTTCTAAAAACTTTAACAAGTTTAAGAAGAAGTCCAGGTAGGTTGCTTTGCATGTGGGAAACCCGGACATTATGCAAAGGAATGTCGACACCAAAAGCAAAACAACTCCGAAGGAAATGTGAACTTCATAAAAAAAAGACATTATTGTGGCCACCATAAGCAAGATCAATGCAATCAAGTAAAAAGTTCTTGGTTGGTGGTATGATATATATATGCAACTAACTGTACATGTATCATATGATAAGTCTTTATTCAAGACCTATTATGAAATGGATGGAGATCAAGAGATTCAAATGGGTAACGAAGGCCGCTCCAAAGTGGTTGGGAAAGGAAATGTAGAGATTATCTTCACTTTCGAAAAATCGTTACTTTAACAAATGTACTGCACATTCCCGAAATGAATAGGAACTTAGTTAGTGGTAATCTCTTAGGAAAACTGGGCATAAAAAGTTTTTATGAGACCGGTAAAATTATATTATCCCTAAATGAGAAATTTGTTAAAAAAAACTACTTTAGTGAAGGAATAGTCAAACTTTGTACTATTGAAAAAATTATTAATAAAGTTGATTTTGTTTATATTGTTGATTCATTTACTTTATGGCATGCTAGATTAGGTCATATAGGTAAGAGTACCATAAAAAGAATGTTAAAAGTGATTAATATCATATAATGAAAATGACGCATTTAAATGTAAAATATGTGTAGAAACTAAAATGACTAGTAAGCCTTACCAAAGTGTAAATAGGACTTCTAATATTTTAGAATTAATTCATACGGACATATAAAATTGTATGTTAAATAGAGGTGGAAATACGTATGTTATTACCTTGATAGATGATCACTCTAAATATACTTATATTTATTTAATGAAATATAAACATGAAACTTTTAATATGTTTAAAACATATTAAAAATAAAGTTGAAAATCACTTAAGAAAATAAAAACTCTAAGAACTGATAGAGGGGGTAAATATTTTTCTAGTGATTTTAATTTTTATATAAACAAAAAGGAGTAATTGATCAATCTGCATGTAGGACAACCGAACAAAATTGTTTAGTTGAAAGGAAAAATACAACTTTAGTTGAGATGATAAATGTTGTGTTAACTTATGCTAAGTTGCTATTTAATGTATGGGGTGAAGCATTGTTAAGTGCATGTAGGATATTAAATAGAATTTCTTCGAAATATACAAAGATTTCTCCTTTTGAATTGTGGAAAGGAAGAAAACATACATTGGATATTTTAAAGTGTGGGGGTGTCTTGCATATTGTAAGAACATGAACCCTAATAGAACAAAGTTGGGCCCAAAAGGCATTAAACGTGTCTTTGTTGGTTGTGCTAGTAATAGCAAATCAAATACATTGTTAAATTTGGAGACGAATGTAATAATTGAATCTAATGATGTCGAGTTCTTTGAGAATTCACTATCCTCGAATAATGAATTAAGGGAAACCTACAATAAAATCTCTAGCTCAAGTGGAAAGTAAGATGAAACGTCTTCTAAAGATATTCATGAATCTTATGAACCACGAAGAAGCAAAAGAACTCGAATTTAGAATAACTCTAATTAGGATTTTATTCGGATTAACTTTGATACATGACTTACATGTTCATCAAATAGATGTCAAGAAGACATTCTTAAATATGGATCTCGATGGGGAGGTTTATAAGAACAACTCGAAGAGTTTGTTCTACCCGAAAATGAACATAAGGTGTATAAGTTAGTAAAATCGTTATACAATCTAAAGTAAACACCTAATAAATGGTATGAAAAATTTGACTTAGCTATTAATTCTTTTGGTTTCATAAATAATAGTATAGATAAATGTTTATATTTTGAAGTGTATGATGAATGTATAATCCTTATTTGCTTGTATATTGATAACATATTGATTATGAGTAATCACATGGATGGAATCAAAGAAACGAAGAGGTTTTTATGATCTACTTTCAAGATGAAAGATCTTGGATAAGTAGATACTATATTGGGTATCAATCTTGGATAAGTAGATACTATATTGGGTATCAAAGTTACAAAAACTAGTGGGGGTTTCTACTTGAGTCAATCACATTATCTTGAGAATGTGATTAATAAGTTTAAACATTTGAACATAAAATAATTTAATACCTCTCTTGATCCAAGTTCAAAACTTATAAAGAATGATGGAAAACAAATTACGCAATTGGAGTATGCAAGTGCTATAAGGAGTCTTATGTATGCAGTTCAATGTACAAGACTGGACATAGCATTTGCAGTTAATAAAATTAGTAGGTTTACTAATAATCCGAGCAAGGAACATTGAAAGAGTTCTTGACTATTTAAAGAAAACCAAGAACTTAGGTCTACAATATTATAAATTCCCAGCTATATTAGAAGGATTTACCGATACTAGTTGGATTTTTAACACGAGTGAAAGTAAATCGACTTCAGATTGAGTGTTTACTATTGGAGGAGGTGCTATTTCTTGGAAACCAAAGAAACAAACATGTATTACACACTCTTCCATGGAATCTAAATTTGTAGCGTTATCAGATATCGAGAAAAAAGTTGAGTGGCTTAAAGATCTTCTTTATGAGATACCTTTGGGAGTAAAGAATACATCTTCGATATCTATCATGTGTGATAGCCAAACCACATTAGCAAAGGCATACAATGAGGTATACAATGAAAAATCTATACATATGAGTTTAAAACATAAAAACATAAGAAAATTAATGAAAACTTGAATAATTTCCCCAAATTATGTTAAGTCAACTAAACCTCTAAATAGAAATTTAGTAATATCTACTTTGAGTAGGATGTGATTGAAACTCTTAAAATAAAAGATATTCCAATTATTGCAACCTTACATGTCATTACTTAACAAGTAATCCACAGCTTCAAAGGATAACAACAAGTCATTTGATATGTGAATAGTTTCAACATTATAAAATCTGCGATAACCTTATCCTAACAATATAATGTTGGTTGTTACTTGTGTATTATTTGCTGCCTTGTATCTCTATTTGGGACTATGGCTGAGAAGAATTCCATAGCTGTGTTCGATATGGTGCATGTGATGTCTAAAGTCATAGACCATAAGCTGAATGGCTTGAATTATTTGGATTGGAGCAAGTCCGTTCGACTTTATCTCCGGAGTATTGACAAGGATACTCGTTTGACTGATGATCCTCCTACAGATGATTCCAAATAGAAGTGGCTTCGAGAGGATGCTCGCTTATTCCTTCGGATTCAGAATTATATTGATAGCGAGGTGATTGGCTTGATCAATCACTGTGAATTTGTTAAAGAGTTGATGAATTATTTAGACTTTTTTTATTTTGGTAAAGGGAACCTTTATCACATATATGAGGTATGCAAGGCCTTTTACCTTGCAGACAAACAGGATCAGTCTCTTACGAACTATTTTATGGCTTTTTATGAGGAGCTTAATATGTTATTACCTTTTAGCCCTGACGTGAATGTTCAGCAACGCCAGCGAGAACAAATGGCTATCATGAGTTTTCTTGTTGGCCTTCCCTCTGACTTTGAGACTGCTAAGTCTCAGATTCTTTCTGGTTCTAAGATCCCCTCCCTGCATGATGTCTTTACTCGAGTACTCCGCACTGAAGGTACTACGCCTGTTCCACTCAGTGGTGCGTTGGTGAGTAGAAATACTTATGAGCCTAGGAGATCAATCACTCAGCGTGGGACCAAAGGAGGAGGCCCACAGGGACTTGCTACTCGGCCACTGGGTTCTGGAGGAATTGTGTGTCATTACTGTCACAAGCCAGGACATACGAAGCGTGATTGTCGTAAACTTCAATATAAGAATCAGAGAGCTCTCTCAGCCCATGTTGCTTCCACCAATGATCATTTGGAAAAATCGATTCTTATCTCTGCAGATGAATTTGCCAAGTTCTCACAGTATCAAGAATCACTACAGTCTTCATCTCGCTCTGTCACGGCCATTGCTGATTTAGGTAACCCAAATGCGTGCCTTTTTTCCTCATCCTCCAAATGGGTCATTGATTCTGGTGCCACAGATCATATGACAGGTAATTCTGACCTCTTTTCTACTTTTCAATCTCATACTTCCACTTCTACCATTACTTTAGCTGATGGATCCCCATCGTGTGTTCGTGGGTCTGGCACAATTACTCATACTCCTCTGCTCCCTTTGTCATCTGTTTTACATTTACTTTATCCTTTAATTTGATTTCTGTAAGCCAGCTTACGTGCAATCGTAATTGTTGTATCTCATTTTTCCCTGATCACTGTTTATTTCAGGATCTTATGACGAAGAAGATTATTGGTAAAGGACATGAGTCTGGAAGTCTCTACATTCTTGACACACTAATGCCTACATCTGTTGCTTGCTTTGGTGCAACCTCTCCCTTCGAGGCACATTGTTGGTTGGGTTATCCATCTCTTCATTTGCTGAAGAAGCTTTGTCCCCAGTTTAGTAAGGTGTCTTCATTAGATTGTGAGTCGTGTCGGTTTGCAAAATACCATTGTCTTAGTTCGAGTCATAAAGTCAATAAACATGCTAGTTTTCGTTTCGAATTAGTTCATTCTGATGTTTGGGGTCCTTGTCCTATTTTGTCTAAACCTGAATTTCGTTATTTTGTTACTTTTGTGGATGATTATTCCCATGTCACTTGGTTATATTTAATAAAAAATCGTTCTGAGTTGTTTTCTTTTTTTTGTGCGTTTTGTGCTGAGATTAAAACTCAATTTAATGTTTCCATCCGTACTTTGTGAAGTGATAATGCCAAAGAGTATACATCCACTTCATTTCAACTTATATGGCCTAGCATGACATGCTTCATGAGACCTTTTATGTTGATTCTCCATCTCAAAATGGGGTGGCAGAACGTAAAAATAGACATCTTCTTGAAAATGCACGAGCCCTATTATTTCAAATGAATGTTCCTAAAACCTTTTGGGCCGATGCCATTTCCACAGCATGTTTTCCAATTAATCGCATGCCATCATCTGTTCTTCACGGTGAGATCCCTTACAAAATCCTTTTTGTCAATAAGACACTGTTTCCTGTTGAACCTAAGATCTTTGGTAGCACTTGTTTAGTTCGGAATGTTCGTCCGCATTTCACTAAGTTAAATCCCCGGTCTTTGAAGTATATCTTCCTTGGCTATTCTCGTCTTCAGAAAGGTTATTGATGTTATTGTCCCAGTCTTAAAAAATATCTTATGTCAATTGATGTTACCTTCATGGAAGCAACACCATATTTTCCGTCTTCTCTTCTTCCCGCTCGACAGGGGGAGGATGATGATTTGCTCGTCTACTCTTTCACTTCCTCCGAATCTATCTCAGAACCAGTTCCTGTCAAGCCTCCTATTATTCACGTCTACTCCAGGCATAAAGTTCTTGATTCATGTCCTGCACCTGCTCCTTCGTCATCAGATCCGGTTCTGAGCGATGATCTTCCCATCTCATTATGCAAAGGTACATGTAAATGAACTTATCTTATGTCTTCTTTTGTTTCTTATACCAGCTTGTCGTTTCCCTCACAGTCTTTTATTGCATCCCTTGATTCTATTTCTATTCTTAAAACTGTTCATGAGGCCATCTCTCATCCTGGATGGCATCGTGCAATGATAGAGAAAATGAATGCTTTGGATAAAAATGGTACTTGGGACTTGGTCAGTTTACCTGTAGGGAAACGGGCTATAGGATGCAAGTGGGTGTTCACCGTAAAGGTAAATCCAAATGGGTCAGTTACTCGATTGTCGCTAAGGGATATGCTCAGACCTATGAGGTGGACTATTCTGACACTTTCTCTCCTGTTGCTAAATTGACATCTGTTCGGTTGTTTATTTACTTGGCAGCTACTCATCGTTGGCCTTTGCATCAACTTGATATCAAGAATTATTTTCTTCATGGTGATCTTCAGGATGATGTGTATATAGAGCAACCTCCTGATTTTGTTGCTCAGGGGGAGTCTGGGCAAGTTTGTCGCCTTCGAAAGTCTCTGTATGGTTTGAAACAGAGTATGCGTGCTTGGTTTGGAAAATTTAGTCAGACTGTTGAACAATTTGGTTTAATGAAAAGCAAGTCTGACAATTATTCTATGTTCTACAAACAATCAAAAGCTAGTATCATTCTTTTAGTTGTGTATGTGGATGACATTGTCATTACTGGAAGTGATGCTATGGGAATCTCATCACTTAAGTCTTTCTTCATACTCAGTTTCACACGAAAGACTTAGGGAGACTAAAGTATTTCTTGGGGGTTGAAGTTATCAGGAGTAACAAAGGTATCTTTTTATCTCAGCGAAAATATGTCATTGACTTATCAACTGAGATAGGAAAATTGGGGGCAAAGCCATGTAGTGCTCCAATGAATCCTAACATGCACCTTACAGGTGATGGATCCTGTGAGATATAGAAGATTGGTTGGAAAGCTGAATTATCTTACAGTGACTCGTCCAGATATTGCATTTTCTGTTAGTGTTGTAAGTCAGTTTATGGCATCTCCAATAGTTCATCATTGGATAGCGTTAGAACAAATTTTATGCTATTTGAAAGGAGCACTCGGACGTGGTATCTTGTATGCAAATCATGGGCACACTTATATTGAATGTTTTTCAGATGCAGATTGGGCAAGTTCCAAATTAGATAGAAGATCCACATCAAGTTATTGCGTCTTCGTTGGAGGAAATTTGGTCTCGTGGAAGAGTAAGAAGCAGAACGTTGTGTCACGATCGAGTGCAGAGTCAGAATATAGGGCTATGGTACAGTCTGTGTGTGAAGTAATGTGGCTATATCAGCTCCTGACTGAAATAGGCCTTAAAACTTCAGTTCCAGCAAAATTGTGGTGTGATAACCAAGCTGTCCTTCATATTGCATCTAATCTTGTATTTCATGAGCGTACTAAACACATTGAAATTGAGTGTCATTTTGTTCGGGAGAAAATTCAACAAGGTATGATCTCTACAGGGTATGTGAAGACTGGAGAACAATTAGAGAATATTTTCACGAAAGCTCTAAATGGGGTTCGGGTTGCTTATCTTTGTAACAAGTTGGGCATGATTAATATCTATGCTCCAACTTGAGGGGGAGTGTTATAGATGTAATGAGAGTAGGATACTAATTTATTTAGTTTCCTAAGATAGCTTCCCCAACTCTTGTATATATACATGTATTCACGTTTCTAATAACACATAATATTTTTCCTATATCAATTAACAATCTTTATATGGTGTTAGCATTCGACTCCTCGACCAAGGTGATGAATTCTACATTGGGCTATGATAGAGAAATTAGGTTAATCTAGATGTTGGAGATTGACTTGTTAAGCAATTGGAATCTTGAAAATGTCAGAATTAGTATCGATAAAGGTTCTAGCTTTCCATTCGGTTGATCATGGTCACCGTAAACCCTATATAGGTAATGGACATATTTAGGATGTGAAGCATGAAGTGACATGATTACTATGCAATAATATGGTTTTATATGACGTTATAAATATTGAGGTGTGAATTGTTGAAATCGATCGAAAATCGGGTATCAATAAGGTAAGTAATTAAATTAATGGTTAAGGAGTTAACGCTTTAAAATATCTTGGGATCTTAGAGCAGGTAAGATGGATTGTAAAGACATTAAAATAAGATACAGACACTTGATTTGTACCTACATGAATAGAGGTGAAATCAAATTTCTACTACAAGGGACACCTCATGCTTAATACACCTCATGCTAGTCGATTTGTCCTTGTAATGGTCAATTCATTCACAATTAAGCATTAGTCACGTTTACAACTCTCTTAAGGCTTCATATATTCAGGATATTATCCATAATTTTGTACAATCCCTCCAAGGATAGGTACAAAATTAGAATTTAACCACAAGAAGCCACCTCATGCTTGAACACTCCATGCTTGGGAGACTTGTCATTTTACCATCCAATTCCTTCAACATTAAGGCTTCCACCATGTCTTCCACCCCCTTGATACTTCATATAGGATAGATATATATCTTATAAGTCACGTCACATATGGATCCAAATATGATGAGAGAAAAGTCAAATATTTCTGCATGAAGCCACCCCTTGCTTAACACATGTCAACATGACTGTATGAGGTATTTTCTTAATCCTTAAACAAGATTCACGACTCCAACCCCTTTAGAACTCTATAAATACCCCATATTAAGATATTTTATCCCTTCAAGTGATCCCCAAATGAAAAAGAAAGAAAATAAACGGGGGGAAGCAAAAACAAAGAGCTGAGAATTGAAATTCGAGATATGTGGTTTTTCGACTTCAAGTGAAAAATGAAATTAATATACACTCTGTAGGAACACGCACACACAAGGGTAAAAAGTTAAGTGAAAATCAATTTACAATTACGATGCAAGAACATAGTGTTTATGATATAGTCATGTTGGAATATTTTCATAACTCTGATAAGGAGCTCATTGTGTATCATATGATGGTTATGATCATTGAGTATATTATTCACGAGTATTTTCATGTGCATGCACAATATATGTCCATGGTTGAAAATCTAGCACGCATAATATGATTGTAAAATTGAGTTCCTCATAAAATATTTGATTGACCACTACTAGGGCACCGATGCATATAAGGCATGCTTATGTGATATGTTTTGGTATCGCGTGTGATACTTCATGGTTGATTTCAAAGGTAGATAGGGGATGGGCCTTTGGTGAGCACAGGGGGGTGGACCACTCGACTGTATCTGAGATACTCTGATTATTGGCACTGCTGGGTGGGATACTTCTTGGATGATCATAGGGGCAGTTAGGGGATGGGCCTCTAGTGATCACAAGAGGATGGTCCACTCACTGGTGTCAATGTCAGATTGACAATTTGATTATTGATATTTATATTGTGCAGAGCTCTATATCCGGTGCATAGTAGATAGGTCAAGGACCCAATGAAAGATTTCAAATGTGATTAATTCGAGTCGACTTTGACGAATATCTGAGCATGATACATCTTTAGCATAATGTTTAAAGTAAATGACATGGTGTCATATACTATTATCACTCATACTCGTGACCTGCATGATTCTTGCTTACTGAGTATTGGTTTTTGTAGTTCTTACATTATAGGTGAGCATGGAACTTCCTAGGAGACATGGCTGGTTGTGGAGCTCTTACAGGATTTCGAAGTTTGATGTACATGGATGACGATATGTAGGGTTATTTTGGTGATCCTGTATGACTTTTGAAATGGCATGTAAATACTTTTATAACCTCAGGATAAATATGTTGGACTATGATTTTATGATTTTTGGTTTCGGATATACTTTTGGAGATGCTTTCTTTTTATTAACACAAAAAAAGTATGGGTGAATTTGGATGTCTAGGTCAGGTCATCAATTGTATTCCTACACTGGTTAGCATATTATATGAATGGGGTATGACAGAGTGGTATTAGAGCAAGGTTATAATTCTGTAGACTGTCCATGTACATAATCTCGGAGTACGAAAGAGCACAGCTAAGCCAGTAAATTTTCTTTTATTGCAATCATTTTGTATACTTCATAAATAATATAGGCCAATCTTTATTACGACTGTTTTGTAAACAGATATCGCAGTCATGGTAAGAACTAGAAGTGAGTACAGTAGAGAAACTAGAACTCCAAGGCAAGAAGTAAGTGTCACAGATAATAAGGATGTGGTTATTGATAGACTTACGAAGCTGGTGGAGCACCAAGCACAGCAAATTCAGCCATTAATACAACAAAGAAAAAGTGGAGAACAACAAATGGCTAAATTCATGCAACCACCACAAAGAGCTGAACAAATTGAGATAGTTGGGGAAAGATTTAGAAAATTAAACCGTCCAATATTTGAGGATGCATTAGATCCAACAACAGCAGAGGATTGGTTGAGAACTTTAGAAAATATGTTTAGATACAGTAGATTCTTAGAAGTGGAGAAAGTGGTTTGTGCATCCTTTATGTTGCGAGATAGTGTTGGACACTGGTGGAAAACTATGAGTAGCATTGAAGATGTGAATGCTATGACTTGGGATAGATTTAAAGAGTTATTTCATAGTAAATATTTTACAGCTCCAGTTCGAGCCATGAATTTGGATGTTTAGGTCAGGTCATTAATTGTATTCATACAATGGTTACAATATTGTATGAATGGGGAGTTTGCAACTTTTCATGGTTTTTTGGCACTATTTCTTGTATGTTGATTGAAATTTATAAATACATGATAGATTATTACATTAACAATATAATTCAACAACTTGAGATCAAATCTTCATTCCAAAAGGTAGAATTTACATTTTTTCCTTCATATTCAAATTTCTTTCAAAGTGTTCTTGAGTAAAAAATGATCAATGAGAGAAGCCAAATTATACAAGCTCTGGATTTCCTTCAGTATAAATGCATTGAAATACTTATGTAGTTGAAGATCTACAAACTTCTAATTTCCTCTAACACAAATGTCTCGGTATTGATAGAAGCCCATCTAATATGCTTCGATCTGCACTTAGCCTCTCTTTGAGATCCATTCTTCTAAAACTCATTTTCCCCATATTTAATAACACATCCTCTCAATGAAATAATTTTACACATAAGTCTTAAGACTTTTTCCTACTTTCTAACCACAGATTTTCCAAAAGAGCACTATTATGAAACCTATTTTCCCCCAAAAAATGGAGATCAAATACATATAAATCTTTGAAGAAGAAAGGAAAGTTGTGAACTATTAAAGCTCTACAATTTAAGGACTAGTAGCTGAAAAAACATTTTATACACTTATTCGGGGCCTAAAATAGCGACATTTGATAGTTCTTTTGACAAAATATATTCTAAATTATTGTATTTTATGTTTAATAAGTGAAACTCTATGAGTGAAATAGGAATTGGAGGAAAGAAGCAAGAAGTGATGTAAAATGGCAAAATCCAAAATACGGAGACTAAATTGGCATTAGTTGCACAATTTAAGTGGACTTGAGGATTGACTTGCATTATATTAAAAGAATTGAGGACTTAGAGAAAATAATTTATTAATAGGATACAAATTAGGGGCTAAAATTGTTGAGGTTATATATATACACGAACAGACATAGACTCGAGATGAAGAGTGTGCATAGACTACAGGTGGTAAAGAATTACAGTGGTAAACAATGAGAATGAGAATAATGAGCTGATACCGATAAGGCCAGTCACATAATGGAGAGTGTGCATAAGACTACAAGAAGCTAAATAATGCAAATCGAAAAGATCAATTTTCCTTGCCCTTCATTGATCATGTGTTGGAAAGACTTGCGGGGTATTCGCTTTACTGCTTCTTGGATAGGTACTCAGGATATAATCAAATTGCAGTGGCTCTAGAGGATCAGGAAAAGACTATATTTATGTGTCCCCATAATACCTTTGCATATAGAAGAATGTTATTTAGGTAATGTAATGCTCCTACCACATTTCAATGAGCATGATGGCAATCTTTCAGATATGGTGGAGAAAATCATTAAAGTCTTCATGGATGACTTTTCGGTGTTTGGCTCATCATTTGAGAATTGTCTCTCAAATTTGGGAATGGTCTTGCAGCATTGTGAGGAAATGAATTTGGTGTTAAACTGGGAGAAATGTTACTTCATGGTGCAAGAAGGAATAATACTGGGGCACAGATTTCAGCAAATGGTATCGAGATGGATAAAGTAAAGATTTAGGAAATAGAAAAGCTACATCCACCAACTTCAGTTAAGGAAGTACGTAATTTTCTCGGACATGCAAGGTTCTACATGAGGTTATCAAGGATTTATCCAAAATGACCGAGCCACTGTGCAGCTTACTTGAAAATGATACACCATTTAACTTTTTTGATGAGTGTTTGACATCCTTCAACACTCTTGAAGAAAAGTTAATTTCAGCACTAGTTATAGCTGTACCAGACTGGGAACTGCCATTTGAGTCGATGTGCGACGTTAGAAACTATACAGTAGGGGCAGTACTTGGTCAAAGAAAAGATAAAATTCTTCATGTCATCTACTACACGAGCAAGACTTTGACAGAGGCATAGCTGAATTATGCAACCACGGAAAAGGAGATCATATCCCTCTTGTTTGCTTTCAATAAATTGAGATCATATCTCATGGAACAGAAGCTAATTGTCTACACAAATCATGCAGCTTTGAATTATCTAATGACTAAGAAGAATGCGAAGCCTAAGCTTATTCGGTGGATGCTTCTCCTTCTATAGTTTGACATGGAGATTCGAGATAAGAAAGATAGTGAAAATGTGGCAGCAGACCACCTTTCAAGGCTTGAACATGTAGAACAAAGGGATGATGGCAGTATAAAGGATTCTTTCCCAGAGGAGCGTATCTTTGCAGTTGATTGTGGGCCATGGTATGTACACATAGGGAATTACTTAGCATGTAATATGCTTTCACCTGAGTTAACACATCACCAAAGGAAGAAGTTCTTTTCGAAGTTGAATACTATTATTGGGAGGATCTCATATTATACATAAGGGATAATGATCAGGTAATTCGAAGATATGTGCCAAATAAGGAGATCCCTTAGATTCTGGAGCATTGTCACTCTTCAACTTATGCGGGGCATTTTAGGTCTTCGAAGACAGTAGCGAAAGTTCTACAATCAGAATTCTATTGGCCTTCACTGTTTAAGGATGCACAAGAATATGTAAAACACTGTGATCAACGCCAATGTACAGGGACTATCTCCAAAAGGCATGAGTGCCTTTAAATTCAATTCTAGAAGTTGAACTCTTCGATGTTTGGGAATAGATTTTATGGGACCATTCACATCCTCTTACAACAATCAGTATGTTGACTATGTATCAAAATGGGTAGAAATAGCAGCAGTGTCAATGGTTGTTAATTTTCTAAAGAAAAACATATTCTCATGCTTGGCACCACTAGAACCATTATTAGTGATGGGGGTAAACACTTCTGCAATAGGTTTCTGGAGTCAGTATTGACAAAATATGGGATAAAAC
The DNA here is from genome assembly GCA_035079005.1 of Fraxinus americana. Classification (NCBI taxonomy): domain Eukaryota; kingdom Viridiplantae; phylum Streptophyta; class Magnoliopsida; order Lamiales; family Oleaceae; genus Fraxinus; species Fraxinus americana. The sequence continues at coordinate 179,612 of JAVHZT010000156.1, read as the reverse complement.
ATCGAGTTTCTACACCTTATCATCCCCAAACAAGTGGCTAGGTGAAAGTGTCAAACGGAGAGTTGAAGAGAATACTTGAGATGACCGTGAATGACTCGAGAACTGATTGGTCAAAGAAGCTTGATGATGCACTATGGACATGTCGGGCTGCTTGCAAAACACCAATCGATATGTTACCATATCACCTTGTGTTTGGGAAAGCTTGTCACCTTCCAGTGGGGTTGGAGCATCGAGCGTATTTGGCAGTAAAGCAGCTGAACATGGACATGACAGCAACTAGAGAAAAGATGATGCTACAGCTGAATGAATTAGATGAATTTCGGATGGATGCTTTTGAGAATGCACAACTTTATAAGGAAAGGAGAAATAGACTACATGATAAATACATCCAGAGGTGTGAGTTCACTCCAACCTGAAATGATCAACCTGTCAAGTCTAACTAAAGACTATAAATTCAACGCTTATTAGGAGGCAACCCAATTTCCTAATCCTTTTATTTATTTTGTTTTTTGTATTACATTGCATGTAACTTTATTCTTGATTAATAGGTTACATTAGTTATGCACGTTTCAATTCAGTTTGGGGGTCATTTTTATCATTGACATTTATCTCAGTTCAATGAAAACATTAATTGAGTCAAAAGGAGTTTTCTTTTTATTCTTTTGATTGTTTTCTTCCTCTCTTGATAGGTACCATAGATATTGACATTGGAATGAGCTTAGCAAAGTACAAGTTGGGATAAATTGACAAATAGCTTCTCACACATTCAACAAAAAAATTCGGGGAATACCTTCTTCCTTTTCTTCCACAGCCCCTTCTATTTTTACTTATACTTTATAACATTGAGGACAATATCAATTTTAAGTTTGGGAGTGGGAAAAACTTTGAGTTTTTACTTTTCGTTTGTTTTTTAGTGTTTGTGTGTTTGTTTTTCGTTGTTGCTTTAATATATAATAGAAAAATACAAAAAAAAATTAGGTTGTGTGCTTATGTGGGTTAGAAAGCCTGGCCGGAAATGATGGTTAAATATGAAATTTTGTTGATTTATGATCTGTGGATAGGATGCATGCTAGACTGATTGAGACTTAACCTTGCAAAACTTGGTATCATACATGCACTAGAATTAAGTTGGACAGTGTGATGATATGAGTTGATTCATATAATTTATAGGTTGATATCGTTGGACATAGATGCTTTACCTAAACCACACTAAATTACTTACCTTTAGACCAAATTTAGCACAGTTTCGAGGTGATTTTACTGTTGTAGGAAGATATGAATGTGGATAAGGATTCCATATGTGAAAACTTTTGTGTGAATTATCTTAGATTAATGGGATAAAATTGAGCGAAAATATTAAATTGGAGGTCGGTTTGCTTGAATAGGTGTTTGATAAGGGGCATTGCACCGATCAATGCATAATTTTTTTTTTTTAATGTGAAACTTTTCTTCAAAACCTTTTTGATTTAGGTTATTAAGCCTGTAAGAGAGTCATCGACCTATCGACCTAAAACTTGTTAGATGAGTCATTTAGAAAGGTTAAGAGAGAGAATGCAAAAAAAGAAAAATACTTTGAAAATCAGAAAAAGTAAATGCATGAAAAAAAATACTAAATGCATTGGTTAAGTCTCAAACACTTGTTTGAGGGAATTTGACTTTTGATGAATGGTAATTAGCATAATTGAGTCTTGGAGGTCGAAGCAATTAAAGAATTGAAAAACCATTGTTTGTTGGTGTGTTGACTTACAATTAGAAAAGTCCACCTGAATTAGAGAAGTTGAGGATAGTAATAAAAAATTCAACATTAGATTACATACTGGGAAAATAGTGAAAAAAGAACAAGTTTAAGGGCGTGCGAATCATACGAGATGTGAAATGATATATTTGACCACAGAGGGTCGGGAATTGAAGCAACTTGTAAAGTCGTGATTGTCTACTTAGTTCTTCACATACACACGTCGATTTTGCATTGGAAGAGTATATATTAATTCAGTATTGTGATTTTGAAGCAATTTGTAGATTTAGTACTATAATTTCAAATATTTAGATAAAAAGCTAGATTTTCTAACAAAATATATTTGCGTGCTCGTGTGTTCGTTGTCATTTAGCTTATTATTTTGTTTGAAGGAAAACAAGTGTTTAAGTTTGGGGGTATTTGATAAGTGTATTTTGTACACTTATTTGATGCCTAAAATAACGATATTTGATTGTTCTTTTGACAAATATATTATAAATTATTGTATTTTATATTTAATAGGTAAAACTCTATGAATAAAAAATGAATTTAAGGAAAGAAGCAAGATGTGACGAAAAATGGCAAAATCTAAAGTATGGGGACTAAATTGGCATTGGTTGCACAATTAAGTGGACTCAATGATTGAATTGCGTTATATTATTAGAATTGAGGATTTAGAGAAAATAATTTAATAATGGGCCACAAATTAGGGTTGAAACTGTTGAGGTGATATATAAACACGCACAGGCATGCATAGAAGACGAGAACGAGACAGCTTTGAAAAAAAAAACTAAGGAATCGACGGCTGCTGAAATATATTATATGTACGCACAGGTTGGTGGCTGCAAGGTGTGTATACATACATACATACATACATACATACATACATACATACATACATACACACACACACACACACACATATACACACAGACAAAGGAAATTGAAATTGAAACGAGAGAAACAGAGGCTGAAATTGAAACAGAGAAAAACTGAGGCTGCAAACTGCTGGAAAAAAAAAGAAAAAGAAAGAAAGAAGATGGCATCACGCAAGAAGAGGATGGCTGGGTAGCAGCTGAAGAGACGGAATTAATTCCAAATTTGTTCACGTTTCGTTAATTTTTGGTGATGTCGTTCCACTTTTATTTGTTTAATTTCGATATTATGTTATGCTAGATTTTTACATTGTTAGGATGAGATGAACCCTTATTATGAGATTTTTGGTTTAAATAATTAGTTTAACGTTAATTTGTTTGGATGTTTATTATGGTTTAGCTTGCTTTTAATTAATTGGTCATTAGTTGAATTGTTTGTGGATTTTATTGTCATCGAGAGAGATAGTAGGATCATTAGCCCGCAGTAATAAGCATTGTGAGATTCGACAGAGGATGGATATATACCTCTATGCTTAACATGATTTTTAGATGTTCTAACTCGTTTGATACTTTCTTATATGTTGATATCTTTTATATAAATATAAAAATGTCACATATATGATTAGATTTAATTGCTATCAAGATAAGCTTTTAAATAAATTTGGAACTTTGACCAACTCGCATGATAACAATGAGTCATTTTAATTGTTGTACTAAAAATGAAATAACAATGGGGATTCTACATCTAAGCAATGCATCTCAAAATTTTGATAAACTTTTACTTTGATTTCTAATACGTGATAAATTAAATATAGATTTATTACAAGTTATTATTATTATTCGATTAAGGGTATTATTAACTTTAACTCAATAAAGCATGTAGTCGTCGTGGGTTCGATACTTAATTTACCATTATATTATTTGATCACAATCCCGTACACTTACGGGTTTTCAAATGGTCAAATATCAACATCCTTCATTTATCTTAAATTTCGGACTTGGAGGACTAATGTAATGTGCTCAAATAATTATTGTCCACATGGATTTTAAGTCAGCTACCAAAGGGCCCCCATTGCATGCCCACGTGTCCTTGAACATTTGTGCATCGATTACCAATGCATACTTGAGCAAAAAGATGCATCAACTATCGATGCTCCTCTAAGAAACAGAGCATGCAAAATCCTAACACTTCGCTAGGAACATGATTGGGGGCCTCGAGCATCAACAAGACTAAAGGTCACTTTGCTATGCACTAAACTCATGCTTGCACACAATAAATTATTGAACAATTGTCATAAAGCAAAAACATCAACAAACATTAAAAATGAGATTTAATCATGACTTTTAAATAGATAAAATAATGTCAACTCATAAAATGACCAAAATGCCCTAAAAGCGCCTATAAATAAGGTCATTGCACAATGAATAGGGGTTGAAAATCTAATATCCAAATTTTTACTCTAAAAAACCAACTCAGATCGAGAACTCATCCCGGGTAGGACCTCTCAGAATTGAAACACTACCTCTGATCGATAAGCAATTATCGACCAAAAAATTGCCAAATTTACACTCTCTTCTCTTTAGTACAAAAATTGACTTCTAAAACATTTGCATTGATGGTTTTTGTCACGTGTGGGCCCAGATTCATAGACTTAACAGGTTGATAGCATAGAAATATTGGGGACCCCAATCCTATTTTTTTTTTTTTTTTTACTATAACAGGAAAAATTGTAATAGAGGCCCTCAACCTTTCCATTTGGTCCTCAACCTATATATTTACAGATTTTAAAATGAAACAAAATAATATTTATTAACATCTCAAAATTTATAAAATTAGAATATCAATAGAATACTGATAAACTACAAGAAGAAAGAGATTAATTCTATTTATGGTTAAAAACTTTGATGATGAGTAATTGGAAAAGTATGCATTTACAACTTTTAAAACTCTAATACCAGATGGAACATATAATTTCTAACAAGACTTGACGTAATGCGAGTATAAAAGAAGAAGAATGTTATTCATCATTATTGCTAAGTAATTATTTGGCATTTAGATGACTCTATTTAGTTTATCATCTTAATTGTGTAGAATTCATTTGGTATTTCAAATAAATCAATATTATATCACATCCATGTTGATAAGCAAAATAAATAGCAATACTGTAGGAGATATTACATGGATAGTGTGCATATTATATTTATCAAGAACATGCCGTTAATATGCTTGAAATCGAAATATCATTCGACTTACCGAAATCTAATTTGAGAAGACAAATTAGTGAATTACTGACTTCGAATATATGAATATGGATTCATCACTTTTCAATCTTGAACGCGTGCCATTCTTTAATTCAAACCTTAGCATGAAATGAAAAGAATATTAGTTACTTTCCAAAATCAAAATACTAAATTAGAATGAAATCGGAAAAAGAAAGATGAGATGCAAGTGATGGGATCGGCCGAGGCAAGTGTTTGACACTTTGTCCTTAAGATGAATTTGCCCCGCATCGGTGCTAACGGTTTCTTGACAATCATCTCCCAATAGACAACGGCCACGTCAAGCTATATGAGCACTCCAAATGACTTAGACCGACGAATTCGAACGGAGTTCCCTCTCTACCATAACTATGATTTTGATGTAAGGAATAATCACTTCTACAAAGTATTTTATGCAAACTAAATTGTAAACATGGAATGAAATGATATGGAACTATCAATTGAATTGTTTTTAATCCAAACACATGTGGATCTATATATATAGTAGTTGGAAAGGTATGTCAAAAGACACAACCATACCAAGAGACACATATAGAGTAGTTGGAAAGGTTTGTCAAAAGACACAACCATACCAAGAAACACATCTCTTGAAATTAAGATTCATAATTGTTGGAAGTTACTATACCAAAAGTCATGATCTCCAAAAGTCATGATCTTTCATATGAAAAGACACATCTTTTCATCTACATATTTTCTAGAATATTCCACAATATTCTATGCGATTTCTCCAACAATTTCAAGTATTAGGCGGTTTAAGTTTGGCTTAATTTCTCATTCACTAAACAACGAATTTCGCTTAAATCATTTAAATTGGTCACAACCAATTTTCGATCCAAAATTCCAAAAAATACTAGTAAAAGAAACCAAGGAAATTGACACGTTGCACAGAAATTATAACGTGCATGGGATCTAATTATTGGACCCTTAGAACCCAAACAGGTTGCTAGATAAAGGTGGTCATCAGGCCACTTTACCAAAAGGCCTTTGACCCATTTCCTCCCATTAAATATATCTAAAAAACACGCACTCACGCAAAAGTACCCATTTTACCCTCACAATAACGCGATGGAGAGAAAGTTGAAGAGGTAATTGCAGGGATGGAGGAAGAGGGGGCTGGGAAGCTTGGGATGGGCTATAGCCCAGTCCTGCCCCCCAGCCCAGAAGCAAATTGATGGCAAAAAATTAAAAAGAATAAAATTTGCCCAATCCAAAAATTAATTTTAACCTAATTAACTTTATTTCCAAACCAAGTCCAATGTTCAATAATTCAAATTTAGTTTAAAACTCTGCAACAATTACATATTTATTTTATTCATATTCATGATACAACAATAACTTGTTACCAAATTAAATATTTTATTTCACACACACACACACACACACACACACACACACACACACACACACACACACACATATATATATATATATATATATATATATATATATATATATATATATATATATATATATAACTAAGTTTAAAAAGTTCACTTATAATCAAATTTGTTTATTATATAACAAATAATTTTTATTGATTAAAGATAAATGACTTGTTTGAACAATATAAAATGCCAAATGTTTGACTAAGCATAAAAGTAATTAAATTTTTTCTAACATATTTCTTTCATATATTACTTATCCTTTGTTCGACACCCATTTTTTGGAGAATAAATTTTTTTGAATAGTGATTATGGAATAATGTGTGGTGAAAAAGTTATGAAAAATTTTAGATTTGTGTGTAATATTATTTTATTAAGAGAATGTGTGGTTGAAATGAAGAAAGAAAAAAAAATGAAAATGAAAATGAGATGAGAATGAGTGCCAAACAAGGGTTTATTTATACTTGTGAGTTAAAAAATTATTTATTTCGGCTATGAAATGGATGTTATTTAATTTTATTAGTTAAAAATATATTTGTTAAAACTTTTTTACGAGTGTTCAAAAATATATCATGACCAATGTTTTAAAAATCGACCCGATCATTGACCCGAAAAAGGTGAAGGGTCAGGGGTCAAAAGGTTCAACTGAGGTCGAATCGGGATCGAACCGAATGCAATAAATACATACAAAAATAATAAAATACTATGAAAACAATAATTTTTTTTTTAATTTTCATATTAATAATTCAAAGTAAATCAATCTTTGTTAATTAGATTCATTATCCTACAATTAGTCTCGATACTTCAACAATTAAAAATTAATATGTTAAAATAGTTTACTTTGTTAAATTAAAATGGTTTAAACTTATAGAAAATGATATCTAACATTAATATATTAATAATTAAATGCGATTTAAGTTAAATTTGAAAATTAAATAAATAAGAATGAAGGTGAATATTACAATTTAATTAGTTGGGATTCAAAATCAAATTAGCCAATTAGACATACAATTGTAAATGATTTTGATGGACATTTTAACACTTTTTTGTTATGCCATTATCCCACATTGGAAGTTTATGAAACCATTGTAGAGAAGAACATCTATAAAATGCACCATCCCACATTGAAAGTTTATGAAACCATTTGAGAGAAGTGCATCTATAAAATAAGCATGCCACCCAATATTTCTGTATGGCCTTTGAATTGTAAAAGTTTATGGGTTCATTCATGAAGTTAAAATTTTTTAAACTAAAAAAAAAAATTCGGGAAAACCACAAAACTGTGACCCGTTCACCGGTTAAGTGGGTTTTAAACTAAATCTAGTGTGCTTTAGAGCATTTTTTTATGGTATAAGTTCTTTGAAAAAAATTAAATTTCAGCCCAACCTAACGTATCTTTCTGACTCCGCCCCTAGGTAATTGACTTTCCCTGACTCCACACCGACCCATCAAGTGTTATTCATCTTCATCTTAAACATTGTACTATGAATTAACTTATAGTTATTTATACATTTGCAAACTTTTTATTTTTCAGCGTTCTACATAAGTTGAATTAGTTGAAACTTAAGGACAACAAGAAATGGTTTAACAATGTGGTGAAGGATGGGGCATGGCTAGCGGACAATCTATGCCCAATTGTACAATTTGTATTTCACATATTATGAATTATTATTTACGTATTATTTTGCATTGATGTTGTCGATTTTTATATCCCGCAAGTGAACAAATCGTAACAAGTAATATAGTTGACCAATGAATCTGGATATCGTTCCCACAATGACTGCTATTTAATAATTGGTTAAATTATTCATAACTATAATTTGATCGAATACAAATAATAAAGTTTGTGTTGGTGTCTAAATTATTCTAATTAAACTAAATTAATCTAATGAACACAACTTATCGAATTTGGATTTTAAAAGTATGAATGTGGATGCTAGGACTTACAATTTTACCAATGGGTCCTCTTTAATTCGCCAATCAAGATTCATTACTGTTGTAGTGTTTGGTTGAATTCTTCTAAAGTATTCAATTTACCCTCTCGAGTTTTCATTGAGTTTATTTAACTAATTAATTTCATATATCTATGTGAATCAATCTTAGTTAAACGAAGTATTAGTTCCAAGAATTCATCTAATGATCGCAATAATTAGTATAAGTATCTCTACACATTATACTAAATTATCGAATTTTACTATGTGGTCTAAATCTAACACTTACCTCTCGATTCGTAATAGATTCACAAAATCATTGAAAAATTGATCAAATAATTCAAAGCATTAAATTCATGAATAAAATCAATACATATGTATTTAAAGAACTAGAATCTTGAATAAAAGAAATAAAGGGTCACACATAGATTACATTATTCGTCACAACTATGAATTTAACTACTCATAATAATAAAAGAAAAGCAAAAAGTATAGAGTTCATAACCGAGTTTTGAATTCTTGATCATGGAAAAAATTGGATCTTACACCAAGAGTCTTTTTCAACTTCAAAAGTCTTCAAATCTTAGTTTTTGCTCTTTAATCTTAATGATTATGTGTATTTTTTCTCCCAAATTGTGTGGAACTCCCTCAAAAGTGCCAACAACTTGTATTTATACTCCTTTCCACGTTTGTGTCGACTATAGGGTTTTTATAAGCTTTAAAATGGGCCAAAACATGCCATAGATACATCTAGGCGGTGTCTCCCATGGCTTCACGGTGTCGCGACTCTATATCGGTACCACCTTTCGGGTGAAAAGCTGCATTGCAATTCTTTCAATATTTTTATCATAACTTTTTTTCCCGATATTCGATTAAAGAGATTCTAATTGGGATGTAAAGATAACTCAAATGGCTATAACTTTACTAGAAATAGATTTTTTTTCCAATTCAAAGATTTACTAGGTCAAACATGGGTCTCAATCTCAGGCTAAAAATTTGGAACATACTTGTACGGTTAAAAATTGATTTGTGCCCATATTTTGATCATATTTTACTCGTTTTAACTTCTAATTGCATCCAATTGACCCCTAGAATTTTTGAATCTTCATCGTGAGGTCCGACACAGCTTTTGAGTACATACATTTTAATCCCCAAACTTTGGATCTTACCCTTTTTTATCAATGTTCGCTTCTTTCTTTCATCGAGTTTAACCTAATATATATATATATATATATATATATATATATATAGAGAGAGAGAGAGAGAGAGAGAGAGAGAGAGAGATATATATATATATATATATATATATATATATGGGGATATAAAATACACTTATCAAATAGAACTCGTTTGTATCCACTGTCATTTGATTTTGTTGGGAGAGTTCCTATAGACATCTCATTGAAGAATTTTATCGATGTTGCGCAATTGTCAGGAGATTTTTATCTGAAAAATTACAAATTGCCTTATTATCCTACATAAATAAAAGAATCACTTTTTTTTTACTGTTCATAAGATGGGCTGAGCCAAATGGCTTGACGGCTCAGCTCAGCTAAGCCCTTTTTTTGTTTCGTTTGATTAGTATTTTAAGTTACAAATATTCGTTTTAAGCGATTTAAAATTTGTTAGAAATGTTGAAATGCGGCCATGATAAATATATGATTGATAAATTTTAAATATCAAAAAATAATTTTACATTAATTCTGAAACATAGATTCGTGATTGTTTATATTTCTTTTCAATCTCTACCACATTCTAATGTCCTTTTTTCGAACTTTATTTTTTACAATTTTTCGTTTGATTCGATATTTTATGATATGAATATCTATTTGGATCGATTTAAATTTTTTGAAAAAAACTTAAAATGTGATAATAATAAATATATTGTCGATTAAGTTTAAATATAAAAATTATCTTAAATTATTAAATGTAAAATCATAATCGTTAATTTTTCTTTTCTACCCCACCCTTAACCCCCATACTCACACCAATTTCTCTCAATTTCATTTTTCTTCAATTTTTACGATTAAAAATGGTAAATTTATGGCGTCAAAATGGATATTGAAGGAATCCAATGATTTTCAGAAGAATCCTCCTACATCATGTAGTGCTGGTAGACAAACATCTTCTATGAAGTGGATTATTTTGATTTTTTTAAAAATGGATTTAATGTACACTTAGAGCATGCTGAAAAGATATTCGACGGAATTTATGAAGTTAGGTAATCATGTGTCATTTTTTTTGCTTCTATGATGGAAGTTTTCGTTGTGATGTGGTTTTAATACTGATAGAGACCCTTGATTTGTCCTAAATTCTCTTTATCAGGGCATAAACACCTAATCATCTATGCCTTGTCTTTTTTTTAAAAAATATAGAGAGACTTTTAGATGCAAAGTCTAGAAAATAAGATTTGAATCAAATCTTTTAATACTCTTTTTGTCATTTATCATCATTTCAAGTGTTTTAAGTTTAATGTAACTAATACTTAAGACAAATAATATTTTTTATATTTACGCTGTCATATAGCCAACTATAATATGAATGCACGTACGTCTTACTAGTATCTTGAAATACGTGAGAGGGAAGGAGCCTAACCGGGTAAGAAGTGTGAGGATTGTACACATCTCCACATTCCTGTGGTAACAAATGGACATTGATTTGCAACTGAGATCAATTTTGCAAAATCTGCAAAATCTACTATACATTTGTACAACCTTGACAAGAAGTTGAGCTGAGGAAGCTCTAAGGATGTTAAACGAAACCCAGATGGGAGGACAAAGCATTCGACTCTCACGGGGCCGCAGTCCTTCCAATAAACAGCCTCAGGCTGATCAAAACCAGTGGAATGGTGGTGGATATTACGGATATGCTCCTGGATATGAAACGTATGGATATGCTCAACCAGCACAGGATCCGAATTTATACTATGCAGGCTACCCTGGATATGGAAATTACGCACCACCACAACAGCAGCCGCCTCAGTGATCGGCCAGCATCAAATGGAAATACATAGCGTCTGACGGTGGCAGTGAATATCATGCGGAGCTCTTAATTTATTCTAGTGTAGTACTGGCGGTTATTGAGGCCTTGAAACTTCTGTTTGGCTTGATTGCTGTTTAGTATTTCAGATATAGTTTTCAGTTGAACTGAACTTATCTTCATACCTACCCCCCATCCCCCCAACCACCAAAAAAAATGGTGAGTTTAGCTTTGTCGATGTTTTTTTCATCTGTTCTTGTTTACTTTCCTCTTGCCATTTCCTTGTATTGGTATTTAAGGGGCGCAGGCACATGTTCATACATGTGTTTATTTGGTCTGTCAACTATAGAACTATTTTGTTGAATAGCCGAGAAGTTAAATTTTGTTCAAAAAAAAAAAACCTTTACAAGACCTATTTCACCCATGGCTAGCTAGAAAAGATCTTAGAGTTCATGTTCCTCAGGTTGAATGGTTGATCTACTATCCAAAGTCTCGGGCAATTGTATGAGGAAGTTTTCATAGGAAGTCTCTCTTTCTGGTTGAGAATTAGTGAAATTACCACAATTATAATTTTTTGGACCAAGGGAAATTTGGGTGTTGCTCCCATCTCTGATTGTATGTTTGCAAATATGTATTGTACTAAGGGTATGATCATCCAAACTCATCTAGCTGGCTCCCATCCTTTAAATCCATGCATGGCAAACGTATCCCACAAAAGCATGTTGTCTTCATCAATTTCTGTATATGGATCATTTTTAAAAAAAATCTCATGTACTTGGAAGCCAAATAATCCCCACAATACTTTCATGAACAAGTCATCATTATCAACTTCGGCAAGTGCATTATATCCATTCATTTTAATTCGTTGCATAACGGAAAAAATTCCCATAGGCATGCTGTCTTCATAAATTTTAGGATCTCTCATCTCATATTATTGTTGATCTCTAGCTTCTTTTCACTTTCTGTTAATAAAATCAAGAAAAACAAGTAGATCAACTGAAGAAGAACAAATAAAATAAAATAAAAAATTCACACTAAATCTAAAATTGATTAAAAACTAATGTAAATAACATAATTCCTGACAATGATATCAAAAACTTCTTGTTCTAAAATTCAGGAAATGAACGGTATCGTATCCAAGTAATAAAAAGTCGGTAGAGTATCGTTCCCACAAAAACTAAATATTCAATTAGTTTCCATCAATGTCAACTTAATCAAATAGCAAAATTGATGGATGATTTATATATGCTATCAAAATCTATAACTAATCTAACTATTAAACTTTCAACTAATTAGAAAAGCTTATGAAACTCAATTATTGAAAATCATGAACACTTCGAATCCCCATATTCTTCCACTCTAATATCAATTTAATATTTTGATTCTGACTTGAAGATCAATATTCCTGTTTTACTTAATAATCTATTTTGAGTAAAATTAAATATACCATCACATATGAACTTGCTATATCTCTATAAAGTATGCGAATACATGAAACTTCATTAAACCACAAGAATATTCATAAGATCGTGTAAAGTATATTTATATATCATTATTCTCTATTGAGTTTTATAATGATTGTTACTTGTTGTGTTTCTTATATCGTAAGTGTACGATATCGTAATAAGTAATATAGTGGACCCTTTGAGTCCAAATTATCGTTCCCACGAGAACTATATTCTAGTCTTAATCTACTTTTTCTAACTCTTATTCGATAAAAGCGAACAAAAAAAGAATTGATATAGTTGCACCAAGATTTTCTTTAATGAAGTAAATACCTAAAGTTAATGGAAGTTGTGATAAAATGTCAAACAATGATTGATCAAAGATTCACGTGTGTAAGAGATATTAGGGCAAAGCAGTTTCATCTAATGATCACCTTAATTCCTAATTCAAGATTCTAGCCTGATTAGTGTTCGGTCGAATTCTCATATGGTATTCAATTTACCATTCTCGAGTTCTCATTGAGTCTATTCAACTAATTCAATTTTATATCTCTATACAAATTAAACGAATTTTAGTTCTAGGAATTCCTATAACGACTGCAATACTTAGTATAGGTATCTCTACACATTATACTTCGTTGTCAGATTTATTATACGTCGTAAACCTCAAACTCACCTCTCGATTCGTAAGAAACTCAATTCAACATCAAATTATTGGTCAGATAATTTAAAGCATTAAAATCATAATAAAATCAACACATGGAAGAATAAATTACAGAAATCTTGAATTGAAGAACTAAGGGTCTCAAGAGATTACATTATTTGCCCTAATGTGGAATTTAGCTAAACATGATGAAAAAGGTAAAATAATTAAACATATTCGAATACATCACCGGATTTAAATGACTAAAAATATGGAATAGAATCAGCTCTTGCACCAAAATCTTCTTCCGGTTCTAATCTTTGAATTGAACTCGAATCCGTGATGAATATCTTCTCGTGAATTGCTTCTTCAATCTTGTGTTTTTCTCTCAATTTTGCAATGTGTCCAGCCCCCCAATTCGTACCTCTTCATGTCTATTTATACTTCTCTCATGTCTTGGCAAAATAGGAGTCTTTTTCTGGGCTTCTCGCGGCCCACAGCAAAACCTAGATTTTTTTAACCGTCCAGCCCCTAGGCGCCGTGACTTTTACCAGGCAGCGCTTGGGAGCTGCCTTGCTGATTCTTCTGCAAAATGGGCAATGCCTTTTGAGACTTTTCTGCTGCTGTGGGAGGGTAGCACTCTTGCTGTTGAATTTTTCCTTTTCATTTTGTGGCGCTTGGGCGCTCCCTCAGGCACCTCGCGCCAATTTTTCATCAATTTCTCCTTGACTTGCTTCAATACCTCCATTTTACCTAATCACCACACATTCAAAAAAAAAAAACACTAGCACACACATTAAAAACGATCTAAACCATAAAAATTGGGCATATAATTAAGATATTTTGATATAAAATTCATGCGTAAACACACTCATCATTACTACAGACTGTAATTCATATTATTTCTTTCAAATGACAATAAAAATCACAAGTCTTAAGTAATTACTACCCAACTAATTGAAAAGCATTAAAAGGCTATCAATCATTCAAAGCAAATAAATATTTAATGTTAAAATATGAAATTTAATATCAAAACTTCATAATATAGGCTTAATCATTATCCTAACAGTGATACAATTAGTCGAGTATCATATGATTACAAAAACACAAATTAGATTTATATAACATCACTTGAAATTAAAGTGTGGAAAGAAGATGAAAAACAATCTTGAAATCTTGAATCTCTTCAACATTGCTTGATCAATCTTTTTCAATTTTCCTTCTTTTTCAAAATCCAAGCAAAAATGTACGAAATTTATGTAAGGAATATGCCCATGTTTGATTCAAATTCTTATAATTCATTTTTTTCCAACTCATTTTCAATTACACATTTTCTCAATAATTCTTTTTTCGTGGATCCATAATTTTTCCTTCACTTTTAGCCACACATTCTAAAAACGAAAAACCATTTTTAATAAAATCTATTCTCAAATAATCTAAATAATACATGCCCTTTGTTTGTATCAAAGGTTTTTCTAAAGCTTGTAAAGAATGTGTTTTTTTTTAATCCAAAAGCTTCCTTAGCTTCCTCTCGTGTACTGAACCATTTCCATGTAAAAATTAAGTCAAACTAGGAAATAAATTAGTCTATATCGGGAAGTACCATGCGATCGCATGTTACAATCTAATACGATTGTATGGTTGAAGCGTTGCAATTTCTAGAGAAAAATTCCCCTAAGCTTGCTATCACAAGGAATGGGGTCTTGTAATAGCAAGGTCCATCTTTTCCTTACCACTCAAGTTGTTCCCTAGACTTCCTCTTTGGTGGGAGATTCTTCAAATTAGTTGGGTCAATTAGGTTTTTTGAAGTTTTTGTAGAAAAGTCTATTTTATCCTTAATAAAATGTTCTTCTTTATTGCCAGACATATCCTTCTTTTATGAATATTTTTAAAGATTGATATCTTATATTTCTTATATTTTGGATTTCAACAAACAAATCCATCCTTTGATCTAATAAATTAGTATATTATGTAATTTTTTGTTCATATTTTGTTACAAGTTTTTTATATTTTTCAGATGGTACATCTCTATTTTCTAATTGAAATCTAATATTTTTTATTTTTGCTAACAATCTTTCTAACAAATTATCTAATCCTTTAACTGTATATCCTGCCATTTTTAGATAATATAAATATAATAAAACAATAACAGTTCAAACATCATGAATAATCTTACATATAAACATTTAAGCATAAACATTGAAATGAATAATCCCTATAATTCTTTAAGATTTTAGAAGAATTCTTTCCAAATTTAACAAAAATAATAGTTTTACTTTAGTCTTGATTTTAAGCCTTTACCCTTAGAACCGAGTAACCTTCAGGCTCTGAATATGAAAACTGTTCCCTCAAACGGCCTTTTACCTCAACGGGATTTTTGTTATTTCAACTTCTTGCCCTCACTGTTTCGTTTCTTAGAATTAAAACTACAGATTCTAAATAAAGAAAAATCTCTTTTTGTTAAAGTAAGAAATAAATTTCTTCCTTAAAATAAATTTCTTCCTTAATCTTTTAAGAATATCTGAGAAAAGTAGTTTAGAAACTCATTTCTATTTGAGAGGATTGAACTGTGAATGATCTATTATAAATTGGTAGTATTGATATATCTGAAATTGATACAAGATTCTAGCAGAAGATTTTTTAGCTTTCTCACAAAATTGAGTGCTCCAATTCGTTCTGCATTCCTCCTAGCCCGAATGTCTCGATTTATACAAATATTTGAGGCGGAATTATTAGTCTCTTACATCATTCTATACATCATATGGCACAATAATTTGTGTTTTTTTATCAAGAATCTTCCGGCCCCTCCACTATGCAACTTTTTACATCACATCTTCTTTAAGTGTTTGTCCTTGCCTACAACTGTCCTCCTTTTTGTCTTTTCATCTTTGCCTTAGTAAGATTCCTTTAAAATTGTAGGTTCATCCTTATTTATCTTTGTCTACATGTGGGACAATCTCTTGCTTCACATGCACATTGTAAGGTTGAGATGCTTCCTGACATTTGATGGGTGTCAAATTTGTTGATAAAATCTTTGAGAACTTCAAATTTTTGCTTTCCATCATTAGCAAGTAGGGTTCATCCTTCATATTTTCATAGACATCTAAATTTCTTATCATAAAGATTTTTAACCATATTATAGAGAACTTTATATCCAAGAACTCTGCGATTTTTGATCCATGCTCTGGTAAATTTTGGTAATGGTTTGTCAATCTCTCCAATGTCCATGGAGAAGTTCCTTCCAACATCTAATGTTTATAATGTGTTCTGCTGGATAAAATATTCCACCATCGACTTCTGGACTGATAGTATAAAATTTTAGATAAATAGATCTTCCTTGGGCATATCTGGAGACTTCAGATTTAAATATGTCATCAAATCTTTCAATTTCTTTGAGATTTTTATTCGGATATATTAAATCTAAGTATCCATAATCAGCTACCATTTTGACCATAGTTAGCTTAGAATCTTTCATCATTACTATTCTTGGGTAGATGTGATCTCCTGGTGAAATAAAATACGATTCACATGTTTGTAATTCATAAATAATTTTGGTAAACATTTTATACTCTTCTTCTTTTGGTGACAAAGGGACTTCATCATTTTCATCTGGTTGTATCCTGATGGATTTGGCATGCCCTTCATTAATGGTAATCTTTTTAGGATTTTGAATAACATCTTTTTTTGGTCCACAGCTGCTTCTGCTTGGTTGATCACTCCGAGTTTGTACCTGTTTGGTATGATCCTATTCGTATCCAATAGTATCTCTGATATCCAGTGATTTTAATTGGGCTTCAATAGCTCCAATTCTATCAATAATATCATTGGTAACTTGTGTATGTGATGAACTTATTTCCATCATAATTTTTACATTATGTTGTAAAATTTCGTTCATAGTATCCATCCCAAATTTGATATCTTCAGCTTCTTCCTTGGCATAAATAGCCATGGATTTGATACCAGTATCTTTTTGATATTATCCATCAGCAAATTCAATATAGCTGCTCAAGAAATTTGCAAGAAAATTATTAATTCCTTAATATAAATT
This sequence comes from Fraxinus americana, assembly GCA_035079005.1. NCBI lineage: Eukaryota > Viridiplantae > Streptophyta > Magnoliopsida > Lamiales > Oleaceae > Fraxinus > Fraxinus americana. Next base: position 162,294 of record JAVHZT010000156.1, on the reverse strand, counting down.
ATTTCAAAATTATAAAATGATAAGTATGCTTGCCATCTGCGTAATCTCCTATATTGAGGTTCCACTAGTAATTTATTTTTGACTAATCCTACAACTTGAGAATTATCAGTTTCAACAACGTATTTTTTAGATAATAGGAATAATGAAAACTTTTTTATTCCTCCAATTATTGCAAGTAATTCTTTTTCATGAGTGGTATAATTTATCTCTGTTTGATTGAATGTTCCACTTGAATATCTACAAATCTCATTTAAATCTGTTTTTAATATAGCTGCCCAATATTTATCTGAGGCATCTGTATTAAAAATTAAATTGTCTTTTTCATCTGGAAGTTTTAATTTTGGTGATTCTTACATTCTTCCTTTAATGATTTAACAATTTATGTATGTTCATCATCCCATCATTTAGTGTTTGTTTTTCTAAATAAAATCTGTATTTTATGTCTCTTTTTTAAAAAAATTTCAATAAATCCTTCTGCATAGTTTAGACATCCTAAAAACTTTTGTATTTGTTCTTTAGATTCTAATTTGTTTGGAAAACTATCTATTTTTTTAGATATATGAGTTTGTAATTTGATTCATCTTCTATCTATTGTTAATCCAAGAAAATCAATCTCTTATTTTTTTATAATTGCTTTCTTTTTGTAAAGAACAATTCCTTCATTTTTACATTTATTTATGAATTGTATTAAATAATTTCTATGTTCTTCCTTATTAGAACATATTAATATGTCATCAACATATACTATCAGAAATTTATTGTATTTTCTAAATATATTATTCATTCTTCTTTGATATATTTGAGGTGCATTTTTTAATCCAAAAGGCATAACTAACCATTTATATTTGTCTTTGAGTGTACTAAAGGTTGTATATTGTATACTTTCTTCTTACATCTTTATCTGTCAAAATCCTGATTTACAGTCGAATTTAGAGTAATATTGTTTTCCTTTTACATGGTTTATTAGGACTTCCTTGTTTGGTAAAAAGTATCCATCAAATCTAGTATACTTATTTAATTCTTTATAGTTTATCATCATTCTGGTTTTTCCTCTAATTTGCTCAGAATGTTTCATTACCATAGAAGTTGGACTACTATGAGGTCCATTACTTTGTCTGATCAGTTTCTGCTCTAATAATTCCTTTATTTAGACTTTGAATTCTTGTGTATCCCGTATAGTATACATCATTGGTCTTACTCTTATAATTACATTTTCTATTAATCCTATTTTTACTCTAGGATGGTATGGTTTCCAAAATATCAATAAATTTTCTCCATAAACTTTTTCTAATTGTCTTATAATTCTTTTTATACTTATTTCTACTTCTATTTTTATGATTTTTTTATGCATTAATCTTTTTTTTATCTCATTATGCATAATTGGTGTTTTCTCATATCTATCACCACGTTGGGCTGACTGAACTATGTAAAGTCTAAATTCTCTTAATATTTTTAATAAATATCCGCAAAGGGTTTGTAACATTATCATATAATTGTTTTGTTTATCATATTAAAATTGTTGTATAAAGTCATTTCCTAACAATATATCACATTCTAATTTATCATAGCTATATATTTTATTTATTATGATTTGTTTACTTCCAAGGATTATATTGACTTTATCAGAACTGTTTATTATTTGGGTATCTTCTCCCGTAACTCCTGCTATTTTTATCTTACTTTTATTATTCCATAATTTTATTAAGTAACAATATATCACATTCTAATTTATCATAGCTATATATTTTATTTATTATGATTTGTTTACTTCCAAGGATTATATTGACTTTATCAGTACTGTTTATTATTTGGGTATCTTCTCCCGTAACTCCTACTATTTTTATCTTACTTTTATTATTCCATAATTTTATTAAGAAATTCTTGAATGTAGTTATATCACTTCATGTATGTATTAAAGCACAAGTTATTATATCTGATTCTATAACAGTAACTTTTATATATACAGTTAATGGAAAACTTATTTGATTATTCATTTAATTCTTTATTACATAATATAGTTTGTCCATTATGATATATATATATATATATATATATATGTAATCCTTCTCTTTTTATACTATAGAGCTTGTTTGGTAGATATTAAAATTGGATTAAAATTGAAAAATTAGCCGTTATTGTTGACTTTTATTAGACGAGTGCGACTCAATAACGACTATATTTTCAATTTTAATTGGATTAAAATCCCTCCCAAAGAATCTCATAATCTTCAAATCCATTTAAAAAACGCATTCCCAATAATATATGAAGGTTTATATTCATACTATCATCTATATAACATGGTACTACAAGATCTATTCCTCCTATTTTTATAGGTACTTTTACTTCTAATTCTGTAGTATGCATTTGTCTATCAAAATTTACATATCTATATGGTTCAGTTTTATAGGGTACTAGACCTTTATTTCTTATTGAAGCCATGTGGCATTCACTAGCTCCTGTATCAATTAATATATTTGGTCCTGATACATAATTTCTTCCATTAAAATATTCTCCATTTATTTTCATATTTCCTGTTTTCTTATGAGGTTTTATTTCTTCTATTCGACTAGTTTCTTCTAGTAATTTTTTATTAGGTATTTTAAGGCTTTTGACTCTTCTGATTAATTTTCTATATTTAAATATTATATTATTATCATGATATTCTTCATCTCTTCTGAATTCTACAATTTCGGATTTATCTGTTGATATCCTAAATTCATATTCTTTTGGAATCAAATTTACCTATTTATTTGGTTTTACAATTCTACTAATATCTTTACATTCTTTATGAACTTCTATATATGGTTTTTTAGAATAAATGTTTCCATAATTGGAGTTGGTAAAAGTATATAAGGCTCTATATTCAATAGTCATGATTTGGTCTCCTAATTGCATTATATCATTCCTATGTAACTTAAAATACAAACCTAAAATTTCATTGAAATTTTTATCTTTTAATGAGATATAATATTTTGGGTAACAAGTAAATATCATTTTTTGATATGCTAGATTTCCCTCTATGGATCCAAGATGACTATCTTTTAAATTTTTTATTCTACCATCATGTAAACTTACGGTTAAAGGTGAATCTATTCCTTTTCTAAATAAAGATTTAAATATTATTTGTATTACAACTAAATAAATATATTGAATCTTTTCACTTTATTTTTTATTAATTTTTTATAATAATTCTTCTACTGTATATCTTGTTAAAAAGTTCAATTTATGTATACCTTAGGTTGTTCTAACATTTATAGTTTTTTCAATTTTATGGTATTCATTTATAGCTATTCTTTATCTTTTCCAAATTCTATCAAGAATTTCCCATTTTTCTATTTTCAAGTCTAAAGATAATTTTTTGAATTTATTATTATCAAAATTACTTTTAATCCATATCCTTCTATTCCTTCATATTCTTGCATTTCTAAATTATCACTTTCTATTTCCTCAATTTCCTTATTCAGATTCTGATCCATTATTTTCTGAATCTGTTTCACTTATGTATACTTCTTGATTATAATATTGTTCAATATCAGATATCTCACTTAATTCATCTTCTATCTCTAAATATTCCTCTTGTAATATTCTAACTTTCTTTTTATTACAATCTGGACTTATAGGACATATTTCTCCACAATTTCAACATTTACATTGGCTTCTATCTTTTTTATAAGATTTATTATTTTGTTATTTATTCGAATTATACTTTCTTTTATAATATCGCCTTTTGGGTTTTATATATCTTTTCCTAAAATTTCTGAATTTTTAAAATCTTCTATTCTTCTATTTTCTTCTAGTATTTCTTCTTTCAGGATTACATCCTCATTGTATAGGTTTTTCCATGTCTTCACAATATATTCTTGTTAATATTCCTAGTCTTTTAAATAATTGTCCTTATTGACATATATATACAAATCTATCAAATAGAAATTTTATTCTTAATCCTAAAGATCTTGATACTTCTATATTATCTCTAAGATATTTCTCATATTCTATCTTAAAATATATTCCGCATGTTCTTGGTAATTTAGTATAATACATATCTAAATATACTTCTTGATTTTCATTACTATAAAATTGTATATAATAGTAATTTCTAAATTCACAAGTATATTCCTTTATCTTGCACATATCACAAATTGCTAAATTTATTAATTTCACCCTAGCATCGTCTTTTTCTTTTTTTGCTTCTTCTTCAGCATTTCTTATCCATTCTTCTCATAAGAATTCATTTGCAATATATTCTACTAAGCTTTCTATTCCTTGTTTATCTGATTTTATTATTTCTGTTTGTATATTTCTTTTCATTAATGATTTTGTATCATTATTTACTCATTCACACCAATTTCTAACATTTCCTTCAAATGATGCTATTAAAAAATCTATTCTTCTTTCTGTCTTCTCCCATGTATCATCTTTATTATATAAAAATAATAATATCATTGAATCTGCTCAAGTTAATAAGGGTTTTTTAATATCTATTTTACAATTCAGATTTAACTTTGTTCCTCCATGATTAATTGGTTTATCATAATTATCATTTAACTCAAATCTATCTTCATATTTGTTTCCTATAGGTGGTTGTCTATCTCTTGCCTTATCATAGAATTGTTTATATGGTCTATTATATATGGGTGCATAACTTTCATCTGGATCAAATTTTTCATGCTGGTTAGAGGTTTCTGCTGGAGTAGGATCTCCTCCAGTATTCATTAGAATTTGGTATTCATCTATATTTTCTAAACTTAGTTAGTCAAAGTTTTCTATTAACAAATATAATTCCTTATTCATCTTTATCTTCTTCAATTTTTTCTTTTTCTTTTTCTCCTTTTCCTAATAATTTTTTGAAATTTTCTTCTTCTTCTAATATTTTTGGTAAAATATTTATTCTAAAATCATCATCCATACTTCCTACTTCTATTATTAAGTTTTCTTGTTCTACGTGTTTCTTTCCAATTCTCGACATTTCTTTTTCTATTAATTTTTTATCTATTTTCTTATCTTTGCTCTTATTATTTTCTTTTAATTCCCTAATCTCAATTTTTAATATATTTATTTCATTTTTTAATTCATTTCTTAAATCTTGAACATCAGTGATTAAGTGACCGTTCTCTTCGTGTTTTAGTTTTGTGTTTTGAGTTTTGAATTCATTTTGTGTTTTCTGTTTTGAGTGTCTGTTTTGAAATTGCTGAAAACATGTTCTCTTTGTCATTCTGAAAAACTGTTTCTTAAAATAGAAAACTTGAAAACGCGTTTACTTTGAAATTTTGATAATATTTTATTATAATATTTTATTCAGTAAATCTGATTATTCAATAAATTTTAATATTTTAATGTTAATCGATTGAAGAAAAAAATTAATGAAGTAACATTGCTAAAATTCTCTCGTCTAATTCAAATACTTTGTCTTATTTCTGTGTTCAGAACAAAAAAAAAATGCATATATTATCTTCATCACATTTTTCATACAAAGATAACGAATTTTTCGAACTATTTAATTTTAGACAATGAAACCATTTTTCACTCTTATGTGCAACTTAAACTAAAAAAATAGTAACATAACAAGCAAAATAGAGTATTTTACAAATAAGTAATGACCATTACAGTGAATTCAACGAATTAACAAAATTTATAAAACATTTTTACATGAATAAATAAAAAAATTGCCAAATGTTCTAATTAAAAGAGGAATAAATATACAGCATTTGATCATTTGTACAAGTAAATCAATGTTAGATATCTACTTTGACCCATTGAACATCAGCAGCCATGACCCACAGCTATTATTCCAACTATTGAATCCTTAGATGAATATTTTCGTTCTCATGCGGGCATAATGAGTACAACACTCAACCTCCAAGGCGGTCAAGATCATTAGGCTCACTGCCAGCTTTTTCCCTCTCATTTTGAGAGTTTCTATCAATGTCAAAATGCAAAAGTTTTGGATGGTCGACAAGATATATGAAGTAGGCATGAAGATGATTGTCAGGCATCAAGAACCCAAAGGTTGGATTATCTCCCTGTTTTACCCGCAGAACAATATCTGTTGGAGGCTGGGAAAAAGAGACACAAAGCAAGAAAGAAATTGGCCACTACATCAGATAAATGGCTACTAATTTAGAAGCTAATAGTAAAAGAAATGACAATGAAAAAATGAAAAAAAACTACATTTGAACATCTGTCCAAAAAACATTCCCGGAAATTTTTAAAAAAAATGACTCTAATGCATATCATCTATATTTCAGAAGCATCACACATAAATTGGCCTTCTCCAACAACTAATGGTGTTAAGTTTAATGTCAAGTGATTCATTTGATCTTTTTCCCTAACAATTGATAATAATAAGAAGTTCAGTTTAACAAGAATCGGTACAAGTTGCTTCCACATTATAGGAAGTTCATATATTCTAGGAACTTGAGTGCTTGAATTACCACCTCAGCATCCTCACATGCCTTCCATGAGTGCTTGAATTACCACCTCCATCGTTGCCTCCCACTAATAATGTTTCCCAGAATGATGGAAATAGCAGTTTGAAGGAGGATTTACAAAATGAGGATAATTTGATCAATGAATGCCTACTGAAGCTTGTGGAAGGTATAATAGTACAGAATGAAGTTTTGTGTCAGCCAATTGACAAGAATGGTCCTGAAGCAGAAAAAGTGGATGCTTTTGTTGCTTATTCACTATCTGATTCTGATATGGATATGGAAGGTTTGTCCAATAATTTCTGTGAAACATTTCTTAATGTGTTACTGAAATCCATGCATCTAATTTTGATACTCATTCAATGACACTCATTTCATGCTTATTGGGAGCAATATTTTACATTTCAGAGTTCAGAGTACAAGATTTAGCACAGGAAAGTCATTTAAATTGGCCCATAGTGATACTACATAGTGCCAGCTCATGGCCTTTATCGAGAGCCATCAAATTTCAGGCCTTACTCAATGATACAAAACAATTCCAATGACAGACTTTGTTAGGAATTATGATTTTCATCTTAACCATAATATACCTTTGATTCTATATACTATATTTATAAGATGACTCGAATTGATTCAAGTCTATCACGTGAAAAGTTTCTAAATTAGACCCTCAGTTTCTAAAGACAAAGCTAAAACAGTGAAAAAATAATATGACAGGAACCCATATGGTCTCAAGAGGAAAAATGAAGTTAAGAAAATAGACAATTACTAAAAGAACTGTACATAAACATAAAACTCAATTCCCAGATTTGTAGAAATCACATATATTGAGTACATCAAATAACCAGCGTGCAAAGAAATTTCAACTCCAACGTATGAGATTATACAGGAGCGAGCTTAGGACTTGCTAGATTCAATATTCAAACAAGAACTACCCAAACAAGATTAGTGTTATTCAGGGCATATACATAATACATACAACTCTAAGCAAAAGTTTAACAGATATTCAGAGAGAAAGATAGACCTTAGAAAGAAGGGAGTAAGGCTGCAAGACAGTCAATTTTTTTTCACAATATCAATCATAGAAGGAAGACTAACCAGCTGCAAACCAATCAAACCATTAATCACTATTCGGACAACAACATTATTCAACTCCTATTAATCAAAATAGAAAGTCGAAAAGAATTTTCCCCATACCTAGCGAATCAAATAAATATCAATTGCAGGTGACCCATGGTGGTATTGGATGCGCTTGATTGAGAGGAGTGGAGTGGTGGTGGTCCGCGATCGAAACGGTGGCCGACGGTGGTGGAAATATAGCGAAAATCGTGACTGGTAGCGCCGTTTTGGGTGGTGATTGAGGCTGTTTTCGGCAACTCCATGGCCATGTGATGACAACAGATTGAAGATGGAGGTGAGGGGGTTCGAATGGTAGTTGGGTATGGTGTTCTCAGTGACCGGTGGTGGTCGATTGTTGAGGAAGAAGGCGGCGGTTGCGATTCTTCTGGCTTTGGGTTCTTCTGGCTCTCTAATGAGAAATGGAGGGCGTTTTTCGTGTTTTTAGAATTTTGCCATGTTTTGCCTGAAAACACAGAAAACGTCTATTTTGACGTTTTCAGGCAAATTTTTTTTTATGTTTTCGAAAATTCATTTTTGAAAACGAGAAAGAGAACGCGTTTTCACTGTTTTGAAAAATCGAAAATAGAAAACAGCCATAAAACAGCAAAGAGAACAGGGCCTAATATTTTTATTAATTGTTTAAGTTCATTCATATGTTCAATCATTTTTCATCTAATGTCCAGATTTTATTTTTGATTGGCTAAAGTAATATATTCTATACTCAGTATCCTTACAATTTCTTATAATCCTATTAAACTTTTGTTTTGTAAGTTCATTATCTGTTATTTCCTTTAATTCTTTATAATAGTTTGTTCTTTCTTTATATTTTTCTTGTTTCAATTTTAATATTTGTTTTTTTTATATATATATTTTGTTAATTTTTCATGTATCAATAATGTATCTATTATTTGATAATTTATTGATTTTATTCTTTCTAATTTTTAAAAATTTTTTTTTTTTTGCATTTTTCATATTTAGTTAAGAATTAATTAATGATGATTCATGTATTTCATAACTTTCTTTACAATGGAGCATAATTTCTTCCCTTTCAAATTCTGCAATAATCTTTTCGTATATATATTCATCTGTTATAGATCCTATTATTAATTTATCTAATATTTTTTCTCTTATTTCTCTAGGTAATTCTTTAATTATAATTAATGTTATTATTTTTAATTTTTTAGGAACATGTTCTATAAATATATAACTTCCTTGATTTTCTTTTAACTAATAATACCAATCTGTTTTTGTAATTGTAATTTTCATGATATTTATTATAACTTTTATTTAATTTTTGGTGGTATTTATAGATCTTATGTTTTATCTATCTTGGTAATGATAATTTCCATGATCATTATGGCTCTGATACCAATTCTATGCCTATGAGTGAACAAAAATCTAAAATCTAATAAACTTAAAATGGTTCTTTAGAAATTTTTTAATATTCTAAGTATTATTTTAATTTCTTTAAACTTAATCTATTATTTATTATGGCTATATAAAATCTTAATGTTAACTCAAATTTTAAATCTTTATATGCTTGAGGTAATCTGTTTGTAATAGACTTTTTGATTTATAAGGTTTTAAGTAATTCTTCAAAGTCTAATAATGTTTGAGAATTTATAATATCAAGATTTGCTATTATGTCTATATTTGGGTTAAAAGGTATATCATATTTTAAAATATTATTTTTCTTTTTTTTCAATTTATCTATAATATTCTGTATATCTTTTATTATTATAAATCTTACTATTCCCTTAGCAAAAATTTTAATCATATTTTCCTTAAAACATTTTAATATTTTTTGGGATGCATTTAATTGTTCTTGATATCCAATTTTATCAAATTCAATTTCTTTTTTATCTTTTACGATTCTTTTAATCTTTTACAGTCCTCTTTTAGTTCTAGGTTTTTTATAATTTTTATTAGTCATTTGTTCTGATAAAATAATTCTTTTTAGGACTGAATCGTTCTTTTCTTAATATTGTAATGACTTTAGTTATAAATTGGATATTTTGGGGTATTTTTGGTAGTTTCCTACCTTTGAATGGTCAAGGGTTAGTATGAAGAAATAGCCTCCTTTTTTAGGCTATTCTCATATATATCCCCCTCTTTGGTTTAGCTCGAGTTTCTTTTATTTGTGTCATGAGTCCTTCATCTTTTAATCTTCACAATTTGAAATTGATTTATCTCAAGTTTCAAAATTTTACAATAAGTTCCACTAACATTCTTGGATTTAACTTTTGAAGTTTGTGATTCTCGTCTAATTGCCCTAATAATACTTCTTCTCGACCATGTGTAATTTGGTTGGTCGTTAATTGATCTGAATCAACTCTAAATAAGCTCAAATCATATTTTTTTCACATCAATTGTGTCCAAGTCAGATTTTTTTCCTACAATTATGGTCCGTTTGATTGCAATAGTGGAATTTAGATAAAAAGAAAATGAATTACAAGGAATTCAATTGCCTAGAATTATTTTATTGAGAATTGTCAATTCATTGTGTTTGATTTTTATAATTTTTCACCTGAAAATGTTGAAATTTGGAATCTTTTGGTATTCGTTTGACTTTGTTTTCCATGAAAATTGTCCATTAAAGAGATTTTTTTTTTTTTACAATTGTCCATAGAATTTGTTTTCATTGCCAAAAAAAATAAAAAAAAAGTTGGAAACCATTTTTCCACCATAGTTGTAGGAAAGCCAATTTAACAAAAACATCGAAAAAGGGATCACGTGGGAGGTAGGAGAAAAATATTTTCTATGGAAAATTTTGGCTATCAAACATGGCAAAAGTGGAAAATAGAATTTCATTTCCATTTTCCATATAAAAAGGCCCTTATTATATTTACACTAAATTAGATACATATCCATTCAATTAAAATATTAATTAAGTATAAAAGCATGAATAAATGTGTAAAACACACTATCACATAGTAAAACATAAAGGTGATGCAAAAAATATATATTTACCTGATGATGGTGATGATTAACACTGAAAATACATTGGAAGTTTATCAAACTAAAGAATTAGAAAATGAAGTGAGTAAATTAAAATGATCCATTGATTTTTTTATTTTTTTCTGGGTTCCATCAGGAACCTATTTTCTTCCCCTAATCAGAATTCCATTAACGTAAAACACAAGAATCACTACTCAAAAAACTCAATAAAAATTTATCCCGAGGAAGGAAGTTATATTAAGAACATGAGAAACTTCTGGAAATTATTGTCACGGTCAGAGTGCAAAGTAAAGGAAGTATATTAGATTTCTGATTTTTCATTTTTTCCTTGAGGCCTAATTTCCTTTTACAACAAATCAGTATCCGCACCCCAGCCATAAAAAAGGGGAAATTTTCATAACTAATAGATTAAGTTTCACCTATTTCAAATGTAAGAGATATGGTTTAAAATTTCAAATTTCAGATATTTTAAAGTTTAAAATTTCAAATTTCAGATATTTTAAAGTTTAAAATTTCAAATCTCATATTTTTTTAAAATTTATTTAAAAATTAATTAATTAAACATATATTTTATTTATTAAATATATTAAGGTCACAATTCCATATAATTTGATCACAAATTCTATATAATTGATCACATATTATAAATTGATCACAAATCACAAATTATACATGTCACAAATTATTTTACTGTCACAATTCAAAAAATTTATAGGTCACAATTTGTTCATCGATTACAAATAAAAAAATTGAAACGTTACAAATTATTTTACGTTACAATTCAAAAAATTTATATGTCATAATTTGTTCATCGATCACAAATCAAAAATTTTATAAGTCACAAATTATTTTACTGTCACAAATCAAAAATTTTATAAGTTACAAATTATTTTACGATTACAATTCAAAGTCACAATTTATTCATCGATCACAAATAAAAGAATTTATATGTCACAACTTATTCATCGGTCACAAATCACAAATATTATAAGTCACAACTTAGTAGACAGTCACAAACTGTCAAACTATCGATGACAAATTAACATTTTTAACTCACATATTATTTCTTGGCCACAATTTATATTTTTCAATGGTCACATATTATTTATCGATCACAAATTAATAAATTTAATTGTCACAAACAACCAAATAATATTTGACCATCACCTCACCACTGCCACCAACAACATGACAATCGAACCCCCATCGCCGGAACCACTACCACCAGGGGGATTTTTCAAAATGACCTATAAATAGTAGTTTTTAAAGATTTTTGTTAAAAAGTCAATTTTACCCTTAATGAAAATGGGGCATTTATTGCAAAACAAGTCCTTAAACTTTTTATTCTTATTTTTATTCGTCATCACTAGACGTTTCTTCTAAATCTGATTTTTCTTCAAATATTTCTTCATTTATTTCTATTTCTTCAATATCAACTTCTTCACATTCATATCTAATTTGTTCAAAATCCGTAATTAATATTCTAACTTTCTTTTTTGGGCATTCAGTGCTTATATGTCCTTCTTCATTGCAATTCCAACATTTGCATCGTTTTTTATCTAATGATTTTTTATTATAAGATTTATATTTTCTTCTAAAATATTTTCTTTTTGGTTTAAAATATTTCTTTTTAAACTTATTATATTTTTTATATTTCTTGGGTCTTATTTTTCTTTTTCTTTTATAATCATAACATCACCAATTTCCTGGTACTTCGGTATCTCTACAACAAATCCTATATTGTATAAATCCTGATTGTTTATAAATCATTTGATTACTACACATAGTACTTATTTCATCTTTTATAGTTCTTATAATAAATCCTAATGTATATCCTTCTTCATTTCTTCCTAATTGTTTTTCTTTAATTTTATTTTGAAAATAATTATTCTATGGTGGTGGTAATTTTCTAATAAAAACTTCCTTATAATAATTATTATCAGCTCCACTTCCAAACATCATATAATAATATTTACTATATTCACAACAATATTCATTGAGGTAACACATATTACAAATTTGTAAATGTTTCATTCTATTTTTAGCATCTTCTATTTCTTCTAATCTTGCTTTAGTACTTTCATTTACCCAGTCTTCTCCAGCAAATTCTCTATAAATTCTTGTAGTGACTCTATTTATTCCTTCTATTATACTAATTCCAAATCCTACTTCAATACTATCTTTCCAAATGCCTTTTGTTGTTTCTTCTAATCCTCTATACCAATTAAAAACATTTCCTTTAAATGTTGCTAATAAATATTCAGTTCTATTTTTATTATCTCAGACATCGCGATTAGAATTAAAGTGTGCTATCATATTAGTACTCCATTCATTTATAGCTCTTCTAACATCTAATTCACAATCTAAATTTAAATATGAACCTGCAATTTTCATTGGGTTTGATTCTCTTAATACTGGTTTAAATTGGTCTCTATACATTATTTCTTTGGTAGTTTTGAAATCTACTTTTGTATTAACATATTTTCTAGGGTCTATTTCTGCTTCATATCTAGCTGTGCTAGTTTCTCCATATTCTTCTTGTTTGACTGCTCGTGGTCCTCCCGTTTTTCCGACCATATGATTTTTAGTTATTTCTTCACAAATTTTTAAATTTTCTAAGTTAAATATTAAATTTTCAATATCTTCGTTCATTATTCTTCTATAATTAATTTTCATTCTTCTTTTTCTATAAGATTTTCTTCTTACTTTCTAAGATCAATCAATAATCTTTCTATATCTTCTTTTAATCCTCCATTAAATTTTATTAATTCTTCATATTTTTCAATTTTCTTTCTGACTTCTTTAAGTTCTTTGGCATAATCTGGTTTAAATGGTTTTTCTTTATTTAGATTTTCTATTATTCTATTTAAAAAATTTTCTATTCTTAAAAAGTTATTTTGTAGTCTTTCTTTCTCTTCTTCGTAGCATATTTCAATTCTAGTTATTTTTTCATCAATTGTTTTTATATTTTTCTCAATTAAATTAATTTTATCATTCATACTCATATTTTAGGTTTTTTATGAGATGGTTTTTCAATTTCAAATCCTAATTTATTTAATAGAATATCAAGTTTATAATTAATAATATCTATCTTTTCTTCTAAAGTTACTATTTTATTAATACTATTCTTCTGTGCAATTTTTGATATTTGATTTTGAATTTCTTCAAGTTTAGCTTCATCAAGTATTTCTAAATTATTAATTTGTTCTTTTATTTTATTAAATTGTTTAGACATATTTTTGCTCAAAACTTCTAATCTTTCTTTAGTTATTTCATCTTTTGGATCTATATTATTTATTTCGTCTATAGCTTCTATATCTTTAGATTTTAATTGTCCTAATTGTTGCCATAAAAATGCATTAGTCCAGTTTGTAGTCATATTTAACAATTCATCTGTATTTCCCCATGAGCTTAAAGGTTGAAATAGAGTTGTATTCCATTTTCTAGTTTGATAGCTTCCTATTTGTAATCTAATATTTTCTATTTCTTGTTTATCAAATCTTATTTTTGTTGGTAAATTCATATTAATCTGGTAAGTTTAAGGAATTAATTATTATATTATTTATCATTTGTCTTATTTCTCTTCTAAATTGTTCTTCTCTTCTTAATTCTCTTGTAATTTCATTCCTTAATAATTCTCTTTTAATTTTATTCCAATTAGAAATTTCTTTTTCTATTTCTCTACGATTATTGTCAGTTATTATTTGTTCTTCTAAAATTTTTATTTTATTATCACAAAATTTTCTAGTTATTCCAGGCATATTCTTATTCTATATCGTCACAACTAAGATCAAAATCATATAATTCAGAAACTTCATTATAATTTATATGCTGTTCTATAGTTTCAAAAGTTCTTTCACTATTTTCACTGTCTAACCAGAAAAATATAATCATTTTTATTATTTCTTTAGGCAATCTTTCTTTTAGTCCAAATGATACAATTGTAAGGCATTTTTCATAATATATACTATCTCTTTTTATGAAATTTATTTCTCTAGTATAACTATCATAAGTTTCTGGAATTTCTATCATGTGACTATAATCAATACTATTAGTATATCTAAAAGGTACAGTTCTATAATAAAATTCGTAACTTTCCATGATAAAAGTTCTTCAAAGTAAACAATCTTATAAAAATTCTTATATAATAATTTTCATGTAAATTTTCAGACAATAAATTTTCTTGTAGCTTAAAATAAGGGCCTTACCATGCTTCGCCAAATAGCAAGAATGTTATATGTTCCTGGTCACCTTCATCACAAGAGTTGGCCAAAGTCCGACAGCATCACAGCAAAATGGACACAAAGGCACTCAAAACTCTCAAACTGACTCACTGTGTAGAACAACACTCAAAGAGTAATAAAAGATTTATTTCAAACTCAAAGATTTTATTGATCTGAAGATAGCTTGAAAGCTATTATACAAGGATTTTTACAAAGATTGATACTCCGAAAAGTGATTTCTACTCTCTAACGAGAATGATTACAAAGATCATTGTTGAAAGTTTGAGATGGTAGTTCAGGATGAGATTTCAGATGGCTAATTTTCGATGATCTTTTCTAATGAGAGGAGTCTCAATTTATAGAAAGGCTCGCACTTCACCGAGAAGCTTCTGGCCAATCAGATTTTTACAACACAAAAGTAAAAAGTACAATAATTTCAAATGTGGTTGAAAATATTTAAGTGCTTGTCGGTTGTCTTTATTCCAGTGTCGGCAATTTCTTTTGATTCTAGCTTGACGACTGTCTTCTTATCTTCAAAGTTCACATGGTGGTGTCGGTCACGTTTTTCTTGATCGTCCTTTACTTGTGGACGTGTCCCATAAGTCGGTAGGCTTCTTTAATGCATTCTTCACTTCCAGAGAATTTATCATTCATAATTCCACAGATTTTTTCTTCAAGAATTTTTGATTCTTTATCTCCTCTACAGATAAGGATCCACTTATTGCTCATACCATAGACCATGTATCTTTCTCCATAAAAGAACTGCATTGTTGAGCAGACTGATTTTATTCCGAGAGCTCGTTTGTAAATCATCCATTTTCTATTAATAGTGGGTAATTCTTTAAAAATCTGAATCTCCTTGAGTGGATTTCCATTATTTTTCCGAATTGTGATGAGATGATGTTCTCCAGACCACTCTGGTTCTTTATATTCAGGACTAATTGTATAAAATCTCAGTTCAATCGGTTGTTTATCGCTGAATTTTTTAACACAATTAACAAATTCTTTGTCAAACTGTTCAATTTCTTTTAGATCTATCCCTGGGAAGAGTCGATCTAAAAATCCAAATGCTGCCAATTTTCGAACAATATTAGGATCTGCTCCTTGAACTGCACTGATCCTTGGATAAATCGCCGTTGGAAGGGCTGTCAAATATAGTGAACTTCCTTCTCTGAAATTATATACCCATTCTGAAAATTCATAATACTCCTTTTCCATTGGATGTAGATTAGCTCTGATGTGATGAATACTTGAGTAGCAATTATTCCCTTTGGTGATTTAAGGTCACCAATCGGTGCTTTTTTATCTTTTTGGAATTCACTGATAACAGTAGGCTGTTCCAATGGGCCTTTTGATAAGGATGTTTGAGTACTAGATTCAACGGCTCCTTTTCCACTTGTAAATTTTTCCAACAATTTGTCCATACTGACAGGTAGTTGTTGTGGACCCTTTTTTATGACTTTTTCCTCTTGCGAGGTAAGAGAGTCATTTCTCTTAAATTTTGATTCTCCACTCGAGGTGGATGTATTAATCTCCCGAAATGGGATGTGACTAGCCTTTCGGCTGTATTCACCTTTTAAAGGAGGATACTCCTGGCTACAATTTGCAAGAAAGTCTAAACATTCTGACAATTTTTCAACTATTTTTTCCTTGTTATCATTCAATTTTTCAATCTTTTTCCCACTTTCAACAACTTTGCGCTTGATAAATCACACAAAGTTTGTCGAATATCAAGATGATTTTCTTGAACAGCAAGATAATCTGCATTAAAATCTGTTAAAAGATCTTGTAATTCCTTTGTAAATGTTTCAATCTTTTCCATATTCATGATTCCTGCTCAAGAAATCAGCAAATAAATTATCTTTTCCTTTAATATATTCAATTTTAAAATTATAAAAAGATAGTAACACTTGCCATCTGTGTAATCTTCTATGTTGAGGTGAATTTGGTAATTTATTATTTATTAGTCCGTTAAGTTGAGTATTATCAGTTTGAACAATAAATTCCTTGGGTAACAAAAACATTTTAAATTTGTTTATTCCTTTAACAACTGCTAATAATTCTTTTTCATTGGTCGAATAATTTACTTCAGCATTATTAAATGTTCCACTAGTATACCTGCAAATTTCATTTAAATCAGTTTTTAATAAAGTACTCCAATATAAATCAGAAGCATCGGTTTGAACTATTAATTTATCTTTTTATCAGGAAGTCTAAGTTTAGGTAAATTTTTACAATTTTCTTTTAAATTTTTAACACAAAGAGTATGTTCTTCATTCCAACCTAATTTATTTGATTTTCTTAATAGTTTTTGAAATTTATTTCTTTTTTCTGCAAGTTTTTCTATGAATCCTTCAACATAATTAAGACAACCTAAAAACTTTTGAATTTGTTGCTTATTTTCTAATTTATCAGGAAATAAAATTATTTTTTCTGAAATATGAGGTTGCAATTTTATTCCATCACTATTTATTATCATTCCTAAAAATTCAATTTCATGTTTTGCTACTTCTGCTTTTTTCTGATTAAGTATTATATCTTCTTTTGAGCAAAGTGTAGCAAAAATTCTAAGAAGTTTAAGATGATCTTCATATATTTCTGAGCAAACAAGTATATCATCAATATAAACAATAAGAAAATTATAGGTTTTAAAAACTTCATCCATTCTTCTTTGATAAATTTGTGGTGCATTTTTTAATTCAAATGGCATAACTATCCATTCATAATGTCTTTGAGGGGTACTAAATGCTGTTAATGGTATACTATTTTCTTCTAGTTTTATTTGCCAAAATCCAGATTTACAATCAAATTTTGAATAATATTTTTTGTTTTTGGCAATATTTATTAATACTTCTTTATTTGGTAGATAATATCCATCAAATTTGGTGTTTTTATTAAGTTCTTTATAATTTACTACCATCCTAGGTTTTCCTCTTTTTATCTCTGAATGGTTTCTAACCATAAAAGTTGGGCTACTATGAGGGCTATTACTTCTCCTTATAAATTTTTGATTAAGAAGTTCTTGAATTTGTACTTGAAATTCTTCTTTATCTTCTTGATTATAGAGCATAGGTTTGACTCTAATAATGATTGTTGGTTCTAATAGTTCTATTTTAGCTGTTGTTTTTGATTTTTCCCATTTTTCAAGTGGGTTTTCATAATAATTTTTAGTTAAAAGATCTTTTATTTGATCAAGAGTAATTGTTTTGATTGAATAATTAAGTAATTTTGGTATAAATTCTATTTTTTCACCACGCTGAGCTGACTGAACTCTGAATGGTTTAAATTCTCTAGCAATTTTTAGTAAATGTCCACATGGTGTTTTTAATTAAATAGTATAAATATTTTGACTATATTGACTAAACTGTTGTAGAAAGTCATTTCCTAGAATGATATCACAATCATTAATATTATATTGGTAAACATTTCTTATGGTTACTATTTTAGATTCTATTATAACTTCTATATTTTCATTTTTATATTTTAAAGATTCTCTTACTCCAGTTATTCCTTGTAGAGTTAATTGTTGTTTATTTTCAATCCACTTTGGTAATAAAAATTCTTTAAAGACAGTTATCTCAACTCCTGTATCAATTAGAGCACAAGTAGTTATTTTTGATTCAAATACAGTTATTTGTATATATACACTTATTGAGAATTTTATTTCTCTACTCATTTTCCTTTAGGGCAATATGTAGTTATTCCTTGATGTATAATAAGAATTCCTTCCTTGTCTATTTTATAATTATCAAGACTATTTAAAAATGAATTTCCTAATAATATTGGATGTTCATCAAAATTCATGTTATTATCAACATAACATTTTATGCTTAATAATAAATTTCCTAATTTAATTTGTACTTGTCCTATGATATCACAAGAGTTTATTTTTCCTTCAAAATCTCTATAACTATAAGGTTCAACTTTTTTCTTTTTAATTCCTTCATCAATAAGAGAGCAAATATGATTCTGACTTGCTCCAGTTTCATTTATCCATTTATTTCCATTAAAAAACTTTCCTTTGATTCCATAAACACTATTATTTTTATTTTGTATTATTTTTGAAATACTATGTCTTACTGTATTATTTCCAATAATTATTTTATTTTCCTTATATGTTATTTGTTTTGGTATTATATGTTGATCAATACTTATAGCATCATCATGTCCTATCTCAAAATTTTCTATTTCTTCTATGTCTTGTTCTCTAGGTAAGATTGCTTCTCTTATATCCCTAAATTTTTCGTCAATTTCTATAAAAGGTTTTTCTTTTAATATATTTCCATAATTACTATTTGTATAACAATATAATTCTTGATATAATATAGTAAAGACTTTATTATCATCTTTTAATATTTTATTAGTCATCTTAAAATGTAGACTAAGACAATCATCTAAATTTTTATCATTTATATGCACACAATATCTTGGATAACAAGTAAATTTTAATTTTTTATAGGCTAAGTTTCCTTTTACTATTCCTAAATTTCCATTTTCTGTGGTTATACATCTTTCATCTTGTAGATTAAGTATTATATGACTATTAATTCTTTCTTTAAAACATGATTTTATTATTATTTGTATTCCAGTAAGGTAAACATAAGATATTTTATCTCGTTTTTCTTGTTTTAATTTTCCTAGGAATTCATTAATATTTCTTTTTGTTATAAGATTTAATTTTATTTTTCCTTGTGTATGTTTAATATCTATGACTTTTTCTATTTCATGATATTCATTAATGACTAACTTCTTTTTTCTAAAGGTTGATCCTAAAATATTAAATAATTTATTTTCTCCTGGTGGTTTTAGACTTAATTCTGCTCTATTAATTTTTCTAAATTTTTCCCAATCAAATTTTCCTTTTAATTAGGCATATCCCTCTATTCCTTCGTATACTTCAGTTTCTATATTTTCTGAATTTTCAATTTCCATGATCTTTAGGTTTCTAATTCTTCAATTCTCCTAATTTCATTATTAAGAACTCTTTGAATTCTTTTTAAAGTTTTTATTTCTATAAGAATAGGTATTTTAACAAGATATCCTATGTCTTCGTCTAAAATTTCATCAAAATCTATTAAAAGAAAAGTAATTTTCTTTTCAAATTTTTTCTTTATTTTAAGACTATCCGAGTCTTTTATTTTTTCAATCAAATTTCTTGATTTATTAACAAGATGTTGAATATAACTATCAGTATCTAAATATTCAGTAGAATTGTTAACGTACCATCCTATGCAAATTTCTTTATTATCTTCCATTCTCTAATGTTTTTAATTCCTCAAGATATAGGGCTCTGATACCAATTAAAATTGAGAGTTTCCTAAAATGAAAAAATACAATTAATTCAAAAATAAAATTATTAATTAATATCAAATTTTTTGGCTCAAGATAGGTGGAAAGAGTTGATGGTGAAGAAAAGTTAATTTTTGTTGCAAGGGGCAAACAATTTTGTCGAATCCAAAATTAGAATTAAAGTTTTAAGGACTAAAATGACTTATTTTGAAACCTTTTATATTAAGAGTATTTTAGGTAGTTTATATGGTTGAATAGTGAAATGAGTTAGTTTGGAAATATGGCCTTGAATTTGGGTCATTTACATGTATTTCCCCTACCACCACCACCACCTCTACAACCCAAAAAAATCCCCAACCCTACCATTATCTCCGCCGACCACCTCTAACAAATTTTCAACTTCAAATCCACCAACACCACCACCTCGTCACCACAACCACCAACAAAACCATCGCCACCACCGCACTAATAAGATCTAACACTGTCGACCAAACACCAGAACGCCTCCTAAAAATCAATAAAATCACTGCCCAACCACCAACATTATCCAATATTGTAGGCTAAACATCAAATTGCAAGCAACAAAATTGCTGCCCAAACAACACCAAAATCGCAATCACCACCATTACCTCACCACCACCACCACAACCACCAACAAGATCCAAGAAAATCACCGCCACAGTCGCCCAAAAAAACCAACAAATTAGATCCACAAACGCCATCACCACAACGCCCACCATATATGACCGTCTCTACTGCCAGAGGAACAGGAACAACCACCGCCACAAGAATAACAAACCCACCACCGCCAACAACTTCCAACACCACGTCGGCACTGCTACCACCTCACAAAAAGGTCGGCATCGCTACCACTCAAAACCACAAAAAACACTGGCGAGCACCCCCAAAGTTCCGTCGAAGCATATTGGAGGAAGAAACCTAAAACCCCAAAAACATCCCCGATGCACCCAACCTCCACTAACCGCACTACCACCACTACCACCACCACTAGCATTATCGCAACACACACCACCGCAACACCACCACAAGCATTCAGCGATATTGCTGCTCCGTGTTTCTGTTGCGTCGCGACGGAGAGAAGAGATTGAGGAGAGAGAATACGAGGGATGATGCCGTCGCTCACTACTATGGGTGCGGCGGCGACGTTTGCTATGTCACCTCCGGTGGTGACGGTGAGAAGACAGAGTGCGAAGACAGAGAGAAGAGAGTGAGAGGAGAGAATACGGAGAGGCGAGAGAAGATGAGGATAATATTTGCCAGTTTGGAATGAAATTGATTAGGGTTTAGAATGAAAATTGTATAATTAATATTTAATATTTAAAAATAAAATATCTGATTTTTGAAGAGTGAAATCTAATATCTGAAATTTGAAATTAAATCCTGAGAACTCTTGTTTTGTATAATTTCCACTTAAAAAAAATAAAAATAAAATAAATATGTAGCTCCGGGTCTTCTCCAATGGATTCGGGTCTGAGAAACGGGTCGATGGACATTGAGTAAATGGTGGCTGCCATAGATTTGTTGCTTCCCTACAAACCCCTTGCAATCTTTAAACCCTACCAAATGTTCTGAGAAAGATGATAATTAAATCCTTTCTATTATGCAGAAACTCCTTCGAACCCACCCCAATCTTCCGTTCGATCATAGCCCGATACATTACTCCATTTTCCACTTTTCACTTCGCTTGACAATCATAACATTGCCAACGAGGCCCTCACACTCATCAATGAAGTCCGCCCAATGGAACCGGCTCTCGAGAAGGTAAGCCCTTTTCTCAACAAGCAAACCGTTGTTTCCATTCAAAAGGCCCAGCTGAAGCAACACCCGCAAATTTGTTTCCGCTTCTTCATCTGGGCTGCCAGGAGCCCGCTCCTCCGGAGCGGGTTCGCCCATAATTTAGTTGTTGAGATGCTTTCGAATGTTCAGAATGGTAACAATAATGAATTTGATCTGTGCTGGAGTGTTCTTGATGATATGAGGAATGAGAAGGTACCCATTTTCGCAGATGCTTTTGTGGTGTTGATGTCAGGGTATTGGAGGTTGCAAAGGGCGAAAAAGGCGGTGGAGACGTTTGGTAGGATGAAAGATTATGAGTGCATGCCAAATCTAGATGCATATAATGTTATATTGCACGTTATGGTTAAGAAAGACGTGATTTTGTTGGCATTGGTAGTTTATGACATGATGTTGAAGTCGAATTGTAGGCCAAGTTGCTCCACATTTACCATTTTGATTGATGGGTTGTGCAAGAGTGGAAAACTCAGGATGCACTTAAGCTATTCGATGAGATGAATGAGAGGGGAATCTTGCCTAGTAAGGTTACATATACGGTTATCATGTCGGGGTTGTGTCAGGCGAGGAGGACAGATGATGCATATAGGTTATTTTATTTGATGAAGAGTAGGGGATATAGTCCAGATATTATAACGTACAGTGCTTTGCTCAATGGGTTCTGTAAGTTGGGTCGGATTGATGAGGCATTTGCTCTTTTGAAGTCATTTAGGAATGATGGTTATGTGATTGGGATACAGGGGTACAGTAATCTGATCGATGGTTTGATTCGAGCCAAGAGGATTAGTGAAGCTGAGGAATTGTTTTGGAAGGTTTTCAAGGTGGGTTTAACACCGGATCTTGTGTTGTATACTATTATGATACGCGGGCTAAGTGATGCGAAAAGGGTGAAGAGTGCATTGAATTTGTTGAGAGATATGATGGGAAGAGGTATCATTCCAGACACACAGTGTTATAATGCATTGATCAAAGGGTTTTGCAATGTGGGGTTATTAGACCAGGCTCGATTGTTGGGAAATTATTTAATTTCCCGTGATGGGCCGACATATGTAATTAATTGTGTATAAACGCTATCTTAAAGTTAAGCCCAAAATTAAAGTGATCTATAAAGAAATTGAGTAATTGGGCTTTAAGCATCTAATTAAAGTGTGGACCGGACTATATGTGTAGAGACCGGATCCATTAGGGTTTGTATTCGACGATGGGCCGAATACATATGGAAATATATAAAGGGTTATGGTCCCCAATTCATATGGTGATTTTTCTCATTCTTTGTGGCATCCCATCAACACAAAAATACAAGAGAAGGCATATGAAGAGGAAGATCCATAAAACCCACAATCAGGAATTAAGATGCAGATTTGAAGCAACCAAATTGAAGATTTACAGATCCAGATTCAAGATTCATTAATCAAGTCAGAAATCAATTGATCAAGGTATGTTCCGCGTTAATTCAGTTTCTTGATGATTTGACATGAAGATCTTGGCAAGATCATAAAGTTCAAGTTTTAATAAAGTTCTAACAAGTGGTATCAGAGCCTATTCATGTTAAATCATTGGGAATCAAGTATTTTTAATTTGGTTCTTGTATATTTTTATGGTTTTTTTCAAATTTAATAATTTCGGATTTAGATTTATTAAATTTGAAAATTATTCGGTTAATTTTAAAGATTTTCAGTATTTCGAGTTTAATAAAAAAAAAAAAAAAAAATTTGGTGCCGCCGCCGCCTTGCACGGCGGCGGCGTGGCTGCTGCCATGTTGCAGCAGCGCACGCTGCTGCGAACACAGCAGCGGCGCTGCTGTGCAGCAGCGTGCGCTGCGAACACAGCAGCCGCGCTGCTGTGCTGCAGCGTGGCTGCTGCAACACAGCAGCGTGGCGCTGCTGTGTTCAACACAGCAGCCGAGCTGCTGTGCTGCAGCAGCGTGGCTGCTGCAGCACAGCAGCGTCTTCAGGCTGCTGCAGCAGCGTGGAACGCTGCTGCAGCAGCGTTGGTGGCCGGGGACGGATTCCCCGGCCACATGTGGCCTTGGCGGCGCCGAACGGCGCCGCCAAGGGTTGAAGTGTCTTTGTTAAATTTTTGAAAAAAAATTAGGGTTTGGATGAATTTTGGGGGCGGGGGCTTGTGTTGTAAATTTGAAGTTTTGAGGTCCTTGACTGCAATTTCAAATTAGGGTTTTATTTTAAGGATTAAGCCCCTTAAGTTTAAGGTTTTGATGTTTCAGTCCCCTAAGGTTATAAATTCATCCAATTGGGCCTTTAAAGTTACGGGTTTAATAATTCAGTCCCTTAAGTTTCAAAATTAATTATTTTGGACCATTAAAGTTTTAATTTTAATGTTTAGGCCCCTACAGTTTGCAATTTTGGTTATTTAGCCCCTAAAGTTTAAAGTTCATTCAAGTTGGGCCTTAAAGTTATGGATTTTAATAATTCAGCCCCTGGAGTTTTAAAATTAATTATTTTTGGGCCATTTAAAGTTCTGATTTTGTAATTAAAGTATCAAAGTTTCTGATTTTGTTCCAAATTGGCCCCAAAAGTTTTAAATAATTAATTTTTGAATCCCTAAAGTTTTCAATAATTAATTATTGACTCCTAAAGTTTTTCAACTATTTATTTTTGGATCCCTAAAGTTTTCAATAATTAATTATTGACTCCTAAAGTTTCGGATAATTATTTTTGGATCCCTAAAAGTTTTCAATAATTAATTATTGACTCCTAAAGTTTTTCAACAATTAATTTTTGGGTCCTTAAAGTTTGAATAATTAATTTTTGACTCCTAAAGTTTTCCATAATTAATTATTGAGCCCTAAAGTTTTGGATTATTATTTATGGGTCCCTAAAGTTCTGAATTATTAACCCTAGGCCCCTAAAGTTTCAAAATAAAATAAAAGAATTAAGGATTAACAATTATAATTCAAATTTTGGTATTTCTTTTGGATTACTAATTTTTCTAAATGAATTGATTGAAGCAACATGTCACCAAAGTGACCTCTCTTAAGGATTAACAATTATAATTCAAATTTTGGTATTTCTTTTGGATTACTAATTTTTCTAAATGAATTGATTGAAGTAACATGTCACCAAAGTGACCTCTCTTGCCTAAATTAATTTATTTGGAATATTAGAAAGGTTGTGTGTACGTAATTCATGCGGGTATTGACCGGCCCAAAGGAAGGTTAATATTTGGCCGAATTATATACATACCTGTGGTAATAAATATGTGACAATTATAAGGTTTTATTTTATGTGAACAATAAATCGGTCCAAAGATAGGTTTATTGTTTGACATGGTTTATTGTCAATATTTGATTACTACACCAAGAGTACCACTTACAAGTTGATATTTCTGTCCAAAGACTAAATATCAATGTTGTGCTCGATCTCTTGTGATGGGGTTTACCATTATTTGAATTGATTAATTGTTTAATACGGATTCCTATGTGAACATGTTAATTAAGTATTAGTTCTCTATTCAGTTAATCCATCAACTTCCATAATATATGCCAACATCAGCTCCATTCCCATGCTAAATGAAACCAACTTTAAGGACTGGAAAGAGAACGTTCTGATCGTTCTTGACTGCATGGACTTAGACCTTGCGTTAAGGACTGAACAACCCGCTGCACTTACGGATAAAAGTTCTATTGATGAAAACAGGGACTTTGATAAGTGGGATTGTTCAAACCGCATGAGTCTTATGATCATGAAGCGTGGTATTCCAGAATCATTCAGGGGCGCTGTGTTCGATAAGTTAATCACTGCCAAGAAATTTCTTGCTGAAATTGAAAAACGCTTTACAAAGAGCGATAAGGCTTAAACTAGTACGCTTTTGGCATACTTAGTTTCACTAAAGCATAAAAGTAAAGGAAATATTCAGGAGTACATTATGGAGATGTCTCATATTGCTTCAAACTTAAAGGCTCTAAAGCTTGAGCTATCTGATGATTTGCTCATACATCTGGTTTTAATTTCTCTTCTTGCACAATTCAAGGTCAGTTATAACTATCAAAGGGAGAAATGGACTCTAAATGAGCTCATTTCATATTGTGTGCAAGAAGAAGAAAAGCTGAAGCAAGACAGGACTGAAAGTGCTCACTTGGCTAGTACCTCTAAGGACAAGTTCAAGAAAAGAAAGAATAAGAAAGCTGCATCCGGTTCAGTTCAAAATTAACAGCGAAATAAATTTAGCTATAGCTTTTGTGAAAATATGGGATATATAAAGAGAGATTGTGCTAAATACCACGCTTGGCGGGTAAAGAAAAGTACATTTCTCACTTTGGTTTGTTTTGAGGTAAATTTAATGTTAATACCTAGACACACTTGATGGATAAATTTCGGTACCACCACTAACATAAGTGTGTCTATGCGGGGTTGTCTGAGCTGCCAAAATCAATTGATACTGAAAGATTCATCTATCTGGGGCGATGGCAAATCAGTTAAAGTTGAGGCTTTAGAGAATTTAGGTTATCATTAAAGACTGATTATTATTTGAATTTGAAAGAGATATTTGCGGTACTGTCCTTTTGGATGGAATTTGGTTTCTATTTCTACATTGGACAACTTTGGTTACTCTTGTTCAATTAGAAATAGTTAGTTTGATCTTTTTCTTAATTCAAATATTGTGGGTGTCAGTTCTTTATTCGGTTACGATAACCTATATCTGTTTAATATGGTTGCCTCTTATAAAGAAACATTTATATGGATTCACGTGGTATTGAATATAAATTAACCAATGGGAATTTTGCTTTGTTATGACACAAGCGATAAGGTCACATCTCTCAAAAGAGAATAGAAAGATTTGTGTCAGAAAGAATTCTTGATTCCCTTGATATTTTTAGATTTAAGTAAATTATATTAAGGAAAACAAACAAACATAAGGAGATTAGGTGCCAATAGGATTTCGGACGTCTGAGAACTAATTTATATGGATATCTGTGGATCATTCCCTTCGGTTTTTTGGAATGGTCAACGGTCATTTATTATGTTCATAGACGAATTTTTCTCAATATGGCTACCTATATTTCATCTATGAGAAATCTCAAATACTGGACATGTTCAAGGCATACAAGACTGAGTTCCAAAATCGACTCAGTAAAAGAATTTAACAAGTTAAATCTTACCATAGTGGTAAATATTATGACAGATATGACGAATCAGGAGAACAACGTCTAGGGCATTTCGGAATATTCCTAGAGGAATGTGAAATCTACCCACAGTATATCAGGATCCTCCTAGGTATAAGCACTAAAGATTGCAGCTTAAATTCTCAATAAAGTTCCAAGTACAGTAATTGTTAAGGGGTTACAAATTTTTAAAGGTCCCACTATCAGGTCAATTTTCGAAACGGGAAATATTCGATTTCTTGAGGATGTAGAGTTTGTGAGGGGAGATAAGGTTATTAGATTATGATTTTGTCTTGGATGAAGAATATTTATATATTCATTCTGTTGCAATTGACTATGATTTGGTTCAATGACAATTTTTTGCTCCAGATCTTGTTCAAGAAGCAATTTCGGATCAAGACAATATTACAAAATCCCTCATATACAATCAAGAGATTGTTCCAGAAAAGCAAACTCAACAACCTTAAGAATAAATGTCATTAAGGAAATCCACTATAAAAGAAGAAAGACAATTCTGGATAATTTTATAGTCTTTCTCCAAGAAAATAAGGATGACATAGATTGACAAAAGAATGACTTATCAATCAACTTTCATCAAGCCATGCAAAGGAATAATTCTAAAGAGTGGATTGATGCCATGCATAAAGAGAATTTTCTTCGGTTTCTATGAAAACTCTTTTAGGACAATTATGGCTTCTGTGACATATTTTGGTCTTAAGTTGCATCAGATGGTTTACAAATTAAAGAAATCCATCTATGAGCTTAAGCTGGTTTCCCGAATAGGTATCACAATTTTATCAAATAATTATCTCATTCGGTTTCGAGATACATTCAATTGATGATTGTGGCTATCACAAGTTCAGTGGGAGTAAGCAAATCTTTGTGATGCACCTTTTGTATTAAGGATATAGATACACAAGAATTGTTCTTTGTGTATTTTTGGGTAATCACAAAAGAGTTGTATCAATAAGGTTCTTAAAAGATTTGTAATGCAGATATGAAAATCAAGTAATACCCCTACAATTAAGGGAGACATCTTTAGTCTCAATTAATGCCCCAATGATAAATTTAAAGATAAAGGATATACATCAGATTCTCCATACTTTGGCAATTGAGAATTTAATGTATACTCGGGAGAGCACACATCCGGATATAGTATTCTTTGTTGGAATGCTAGGCAGATATTTAATTAACTTGCGATGGAAATTTGGAAAGCAGCCATCAGGTTATTCGGTATCTATAGAGAACAAAGGATTACATGATCACATTCTGGAAAATCTGACCAATTGGAGATCGTTGGATATTCGATTTTGATTATGGAATTTGATTGTAAAATATTGTCACTAGGTCGCAAATTTTGGATGGAAATGAAAGACAATTTAAGTTATCTTGTGACAATAAGGTCTTGTATTCCAATAGGAACATGATGATGTCAAAGTTTATAGACATTGAGTTCCTAATTGTTAAAGAATGAATTCAAAGTGGTCGGGTTTTTATAAAGCATATAAGGACAAACTTTATAATTATGGATCCATTTACTAAATGGCTACCACCCAAGGTCCTTCATGAGCATGATGCTCACATGGGTGTTGCATCTTTTGATGATATGCCAGTTTAGTGGGAGTTTGTATTTTGAATGTTGTCTTTTTGACACATAATTTTGGTTGTGCACATTCAGTTCATTTCAGAAATAAAGTATTCAATGCAGTTCCACTATGATTAAAGTTTATGGTTGATCTTATAAGGTATTAAGGAATAAGGTAGGACCAGTTGGAAATAGGCATGTTTAGATCACATTACATGTAATTTCCATGCTACACATCCACACTTGATCTATGTCATTTGATTGTATTGATGTACGTGACCATTGATGGGTTTAGTTATATTACTTATAACGAAGACCGCTTTGATCCTATATTGATATAATCAAAGGACGAGATTGTTCGGAGATGCTTTTGGTTATGATAGCAAAAGTTTTGAGCTCATAAGGTTATACACATATAAGGTAACATATGTCATCCAAGTGGGAGATTGTTGGGAAATTATTTAATTTTCCATGATGGGCCGATATATGTAATTAACTGTGTATAAATGCTATCTTAAAGTTAAGCCCAAAATTAAAGTGATTTAATAAGAAATTAAGTAATTGGGCTTTAAGTATCTAAATAAAGTGTGGACCGGACTATATGTGTAGAGACCAGATCCATTAGGGTTTGTATTTGACGATGTGCCGAATACATATGTAAATATATAAAGGGTTATAGTCCCCGATTCATGTGTGATTTTCTCATTCTTTGTGGCATCCCATCAACACAAGAATACAAGAGAAAGCATATGAAGAGGAAGATACATAAACCCACAATCAGGAATTAAGATGGAGATTCGAAGCAACCAAATTGAAGATTTACAGATCAAGATTCAAAATTCATTATTCAAGTCAGAAATCAATGGATTAAGGTATGTTCCACGTAATTCAGTTTCTTGATGATTTGACATGAAGATCTTGGCAAGTTTATAAAGTTTAAGTTTCAATAAAGTTCCAACAATTCAATCTTCTATTGTTTACATGCCGTAATCTAGAATGTCATACAGATAATGAATCTACGAAATATATGAACTTGTAGTTCTTTTATTGATATCATTTAATTAGAACATCCCCGTACAAGAGTCATTCTCATAAATAAATCTCCATTGGACAATATAAACTTGTTAGACTCAAATACAAGACAACTTGTGGACGCAATATTTTTTCCCAACTTTCGGTACATGATACAGATTGGTAATAGTGAGGGTTTTCCCAGAAGTGAATTCCAACTTGATATCTCATTTGCCTCGAAATGATGTAGTAGAAGAATTATCCATGAGTAGTGAAGAGAATTTGATCCTTTCATACATGCTCTATAACTCGTTTTCATCTTTCAAAACAGCCACAAAATTGGAGTTACCTTCTTGTTTTTGTTTTTGCAAAAGGCGACAATCCCTTTTGATGTGTCTCTTTTCTTCTTTTGACTCCTTGTTGTTGGAGTCATGCTTTCTCTTCTTGTTGTTTAATATTGAAGAGCTGGAGCAATACTTGCTCTTGTTGACCTTTTTAGTTTCTTTCCACCCCGCCACCACATGAACCCTTGATGGTTGGCCATTTTGTTCCTCATAATTGTTCATTCTGGATTCATCTTCTATACAACGATGCCAACGCATATATATCATCATTCTTTTTGTAATCTTTTAATGAAGAAGGGAGTTCATCAATAATGAAGGAGATCACACACGACTCATCTATATAACCTATGTTTGGGATCCATTTAATTTTATTACATTTTTCTCTTTCTTTTCAACCACAAATTCTACAATAAAATAATATTACACGTAAATTCAAAATTTTTTCTTTTTTTTAATCACACGTTCTCCAAAAATTCACTATTCCAAAACATTTTTTTTTCTTAAAACCTCAATAAAGTGGAGCCCAAACAAGGGCTCATATTATGCTGTTGAAACTATATATGTAAACTATTTCATGAAATTACTTCATTTCATTTCTACTATAAACCATCTTATATTAGAGGTTAGAAACGTGTTACTTTGTGGCGTCTTCTACATGCATTTGGCCTCCAATGTATCTCACATATCCTTTGGGATTTTCTTGCCATGATGCTGATCAAAAAGTACATCAGACATTGCATTACATATGTGACATTTGAAAATGTAATTATCTTGATCTCACTTTTGCCTTGCCTTTGTGTTAGCCAACAGCGCGTCTTCCTTCTCTTCCAATCTTAGTGTAGTGAGCACATATACCACTGAGTGTGGCGAGAAGGAAATAAGTTTATTCTGCCAACGTCGAAAATTTACCGCTTCAAACCTCTTTAATTGTTGGAAAAATATGGCTAATGGGGCTGTTTTTGCATAATTTTGAGTGGGACCCGTTCGTTCATTTTGGAAAATCGAAGTTGATTCGTGTTCTCCTCCGTGAGAATATCGAAATTATATATTTATTTGTCAAAAATAATAATCGGGTGGATGAGAAATTGAAGCTCGTACTGTTTTTGCATAATTTTGAGTGGGACCCGTTCGTTCATTTTGGAAGATCGAAGTTGATTCGTGCTCTTCTCCGTGAGAATATCGAAATTATATATTTATTTGACAAAAATAATAATCGGGTGGATGAGAAATTGAAGCTCGTAGTTGATGACTTGAAAGGAGTTTAAAAATGCGGTTTCATACGCATGAAACTTGGAAGTTTAAATGTTTCATACGTATAAAACATGGTGCTTGGAAGAAAAACTATATGTAGTTTGTCCCACATAGGAAGATTATAAAAGTAATGACCACCTTATATATGATTATACTTTGAAAGTGTGTAATCATGTATGACATAGAGGCTTTCTTCACCTGTGTGCAGGGGTTGCAAATCAAGGACCAAAATGTACATTTGACCTTAAACTTGTGTTCAGGCACAACCTGTACACATTAATGTCGAATCGAATGGACAAACATTGGCCTATTTGGAGTGTCCATGTTTAACTTTTATTTTTTCCTTTATCCAACTGACCACAATATTTTAAAACTATTGAAATTCCAATTTTATTGCCATTATAATTTCGAGTTAATGGCATGTTCATCGACATATTTCTCCATTACAGCCTACATTAAGCAAGCATTTTTCTTCCATTCTACACACAATATTCTCTTAGGTACTATCTGCATAAAAAGCTTCCCGTTTCTGTTTTTCTGATTTTTTTCAACATTTCAGTGTTTCTAGTGTCCCAAAAGGTTTGGTGATAGTGTTCTGATATATATTCAGTTAACATGAGTAGTATTTGCAGTACACAGATCGTATTGATTTCTTCGTTGTAAAACATACGCTCAATAATTAATGTTGTTTCAGCTGGATTTTCAATAATTGATGCTGTGATTGAGCCTGTGGAGTCTTGTAATTGAACAACTGCTCTTGCTCTAATAGAATGGAAGTGGAATCATTGTTAGTGTTTTCGGGTGTATTTGATGATCATTAGATAATAAATAATGCATTTACTCATATAGATGATATATTTGTGACATGATTATAATCTTACCTTAGAGTTGGTGTAGCGTAACTGTGCTTTCAAAATCTACAAAAATAAGTTTCATTAATAGCTGCACTTGCAGATTTATTGCAATTGTCAAATGATAGATACCATAGTGGTTGGTTTAGTTCAGCTAATGCGACATTTGCTTTTGTTCAGAAGTGCTTTTGCTGCAAGCATACTATTTTATTGAGAATGGATCTGAATAATCCACCTCTTTTGAGCAGGCTTCTTGCCCATCCAAGTCAGATTCACCACGCCAACCAGTAGCAAAGAGTGTGTCATTATGACCACTTCGTTCATCAACTTTTATCCTTTTCTACCGACAGGACGTAAATCTGTACAAAAAAAAAAAAAAACCATTAACTATTCTTAAACTATTCTGTGTTCCCCCACTCGACATTTTCTTTCTTAGTCACAAATTCTGCGAAAAAGATCTAATGGGTTAGCAATGAAAAAAATGCTCATCTCAGTAAATAAATCTCAATTTACAAAAACAAACTGATTTGAACATATCGTAATTTATCAAATGAAACTATGTTGAATCTCTACTCATAAATAGACTTAAAAAAATAAATCTAAATTTGGAACTCCAAATAAGATTTTGAATTTCAATAAATAGCCTTTAAAAAACTGATATACTGAAGAACCCACCAGCATTTTTATTTTTTTTAAATGTAAAAATGTGAGCTCAATAATGTAAATATGAACCTAGAAAAAATTACTCCATAAAAACACCAAAAAGTAAGCTAATCACTGATCTCAAAACGGGCATCGGATGCAGTAAACGCCAACGATCTGTCAAAATAAAATCTTATATTTTTGTAACTACATTTATCGACGTTACACCTTGAATTGGCTTCATGCAACACCTTCATTAAGAGTCTCAAAGATTACATTAAGTGTCAGATTGCAAGCTTTGACTTCTTGAGACATGCGCCTCAGAAGCCTTAAGCCGTGCACTTCTCAATCTTGACATTTCTGGGTTCAGTTCTTTAGTGCCTTAGCTTTTGGGGATGGCTTTTAGATAGTCCGCAATGTTTTAAGCTTTCTTGGACTATTTCAAACACGTTCCAACCTTTAAAACTAAAAGTAAAAATTGGAGATACAAAATAGAACAAGAGTCACAAGTGCCCTAGCCTCCTAAAGTTGATGTGCAATTACCCCCTGCAAGGTGAAGTAGCAATATTACAACAGCAACATCTTGTAACTCAAGACCTGCAACACGATGCTTCAATATCCACTTTCTTTTATACGTCTAGTTACATCTGTGATTTTTATTCTTTTATCTCCAGATTTCCTTTTCCTTTGAAGTTAAAACATTCAAAATGCTTTAATAGATGGTTAAATAATGCAGGCACTAATAGAAACCAAATTCTTTTCTCTCATGGAATTAATGGCCTTCATACAAGATTTAGCCATATTAAACACTAAACCTTTTCACTGTCATTATTTCTTCATTAATGCTCTATTCAAGTTTCAATATCATTCACTTGGAAAAGATGCAACAAATGAAAGGAAAATAAAATTGAATAAGGTATAATCCTATTTTCAGTTGCCCATTCTTTCCTCGATTCGCTGCTGACCCATTCAATTTTGCTTTTTCCGTGTCAGTTACAAAAACACATACATCTACGACCAAAAAAAGTTAAAAAATGATAAATAAAATTAAAAATTGGCTAAAAACAAAGAAAATACCAGCGACTGTATCAAGTCAAAAAAAGTGCAAAGAGACGATCACAAATATAGTTATCAGAAAATTCAGAGGCACACCTTCCACCACTGCGTCTGGCGATTCTCCACATCCGACTTCTTCGCACCCCCACCGTCGGCCAGATCAACGGATCGAACCTCATCCCTCGCTGATTCCTTCGCCACAACCTCACTTACCAGTTCATCCACCGCCGGTGAATCATTCGTTGATGAAGACGATGCCTCCGCCGCCTAAGTCCAACTGTTACGCAAAAATCTCGCAAGCGTACGAGTTCGTTGTACAAGTAATAATTGTGATGAGTGAGTTATCGTCCCATAGGGAATAAGGCTCAATTTTAGAGTATTCGATATATTTAAATTCGCAAATGTAACAAAAGATGGTTGATTTTTAGTTGACTACGTTCTATAACTACGAAAGCAATAAAAAATGGTTTTAAATCAAATGTGGGTGAGTGTATTGGATTTCTGACTCCACTAATCAATTCTTAATTTCAATTCTCAACCAGTGATAATTAATTCGATTCATGCATTTGCGACGATCGATAATTCCACTTTCATTTACTATTCTTTCCCAAAATATAATAAATCTATGATTGCCACGAGACGATCATATTCCTACTCCGAATTCATATGACAAGCAAGCATTGACGTTTAGGATTATCACACATGACCGCACACGCCATAAATATTATTCCTAATATTTATTGTCCGTGCGTTCCATAAATAGTGTTCTACCTACCGTGAGTTTTCCAACACTACGAATAAGCAACTAATTGTCATAATGGTGCGCAAACATTAAAAAACAATAAATTCATATATATTTATGAAATCACAATGCAAGAATTAAACTAAAAACACGTGGTCTCGAATTAAAAACTAAGAATTAAATAGTTTCATCATCCATCCAATACAAGGGAGTTCAGCCTAGCATATTGTAGAAATTAAATTACATAAGAATAATTGGAAAAATATCACCCGAAAATAAGAAAGATGGAAGAAGTTGGAAAAATCCACATTCTTGATGTGAATCTTGAGTCCGGATGAAGAATCTTCAATATCCTATGCAATTCGCCTTGATTCCACGTTGTTAGTCATGTTCTTCGCCTCCAAAATATGTATAATATAGAGATTTTTAGGTCTAGGGAGGTTCTCCATATGTATTCTACTGTTCTCTCTTTATAGGAGCCGAAAATTGGTTGAAAATCACGTCCAAATTGGTTTCCAAAAGAGTTCTAATCGAATAAGGAAAGTTGTCTTCGCGCGCGAATTTTTTGGCTCTGTACGGCAGTCAGTATTTTAGTCATAAATTTCTCTTCTGATATCCGATTGATGCAATTCAAAGTGCGTTGGAAAGATAACTTAAAGGGCTACAACTTTGATTGAAATAGAGTTTTTCCAATTCGGACGTTTACTATGCCAAAAATTGGTCTTAATGTTCGGCTAAAAATCTGGAATATATCTTGAGCGATTGTAAATTGATTTTGATAATACTTTGATCATGTTCCATTCCTTTTTGAATTCTAATTTCAATCCAATTGTCTCCTAGCAATTTTCAACGTATCTTCTTGAGTATTTATAATTTGATCCTCGAACTTTGGATTTTACCATTTTTCATCATATTTTGCTTCTTTTCTCCAATTCTTCATCAAACATAAAGTTTTACCTACACAATGCAATATAACATAAATTATGTAAAATTTTGCCAAAAGATCAATAAAATTCTATAGTTTTAAGCCCCGAATAAGTGTAGAAAATACACTTATCACCAACCAACAGCTCAAAACTCAAAATCATTCAAGACTTGCACGACAACAAAAAAAACTAGGAAATTACTAAATTTTTAAAATTAAAAAATCGAAAAAACCCTAACCTTAGATCTTTTCCTGCTAGGGAAAGCAGAGGATGGAGACGACAGAGCACGATTAGAAGGTAGTGGGGTGCCGACGGTTGGGGAAGAGAGCCGTTTCTTAAGGGCAGGTGAAAATGCGGCGACAGAGGCTGCTGTGGGAAGGAAAACCCTCGATTTTTCTCTCTAAACAACGAAATGAATGTTTTGGAACCACAAAAGAGAGAGAATAATTTTTTTAGACCCAATTGACTTTCAAACGGCTGAATGGAGCGGCTAAGGGGAGTCGGCTCAAAAACGGCTTGGGAACAGTAATCAGAAAGCTACCTCTTTTATATGTATTTAGATATTATCCTAAGATTGTTTGTTACACTCAAACTAAACTTAAACAATAACATGTAATAAATTTCAAGTTGCGTGTTGACACTCTTCTCAAGACAATATTTGTCCGTCAACGAAAAAATGCACAAAAAAACCAAATTTGCCACCAGGATACAATGCAATGAAATGCGAAGATTATTTATCTTATAATAATGCCTACACTAAAATGCATATGAATGTATGCGAGAGCCTTTGTAATCCGGTTCTGTAGTATTCTGGATACAAAGTAAGTTTTTAAGTGAAAGAAAGCGAGAACTCTAAACAAGAAGACGAGGAAAATGAGGGAAGAATATTGTAAGATTTTCTTAAAACTTCAAACAAGAAATCACCAATTTTTCTTAAGAACGTAAAACATCTCTTCTCAAGAATTGGAGTTGCAATAATTTGAAATATAAGTTACATAATCAAAATTTGGGTATAAATGAGCTAACAATGGATTTTACCATCTCAAACACACGGATGGTTGCCGCCGCATTCGTGATGAATAAGTGAATAATATTTTATGAGTCCATCAAAATATGTGAATATAAAATGTTTTGGTATTTATAAACATGAGCCATGCATTAATTTTTTATTTTATTTTTATAGTATATAGAGTATTACTGTCAAAATTAAAAGTTACAGAGTTTTTTATTTGAATATTTACTTTTATGGACCGGTCTATAGTACTGGGCCCACGGCCACAATTCATAGGAAAGTGGGCCAAAAGTGAGTGAGCTCCATTAGCAAAGGGAAACAGCTGACCAAAGTACGTTGGTAAATGGAAATCTACGAAAAATTTGTTTGCTACTTTGTTTAATATTTAGGAATGAATAAAAATTCGTCAACCCTTTAAATTTAACTAAAATCGTGATTTTGAAATTGTTGATTTGGATACATGATTTAAGTGAGTGAGTTTTTGTTGATAGTCACAGCACATGGCTCTGGTCACAACATAGGTCACATCACATGGCTCTGGTCACAGAATTGGTCACATAGACTATATAGCACCATCTCACCACCACCACCGTGTCACATGCCCTAACCCTACT
Organism: Fraxinus americana; assembly: GCA_035079005.1. Lineage (NCBI taxonomy): Eukaryota > Viridiplantae > Streptophyta > Magnoliopsida > Lamiales > Oleaceae > Fraxinus > Fraxinus americana. The sequence goes on along the minus strand of JAVHZT010000156.1, from coordinate 125,312 downwards.
CCGCCGTCGACACCACCGCCGACAACTCACCACAACACAGCCTCACCAATCGACGGCAAACCAAAAACCATGACAATCTCCAGCACCAACAATATCCCCGTCACCCTTTGCAAAACCAAACATAGACATCAAAAACCATCATCATTTCACGGTCACAATCTTGATGATGGATGCAGTTCCAATTTGGTACAAGGCTACGATAACATCCCCCACCTTGCAGAGTCCTTTCGATTTAGCATGTTCAAGGTCGAATTCCAGTGCTTCCTCAGTTGGTTCTTCAGGAGAAGCCCTTGCAGATCCTGCACACAGAACATGAACCAACCCCCTGTAAATAAGGTTGTGCCTAGCAGGGGACTCATCACTACAAGACCAATAAAAGGAATCAGTCTTGATTTTGATTTCAGGAACCACAATGGACAATATTGGCATTTCGGGCACGTACTTAGCCACCAATTTTGCAGTACTTCTCGTAGCGCAGTGGGCTCCTAGCGCCATGGGCAGCGGCATCCCAGTGCTCGGTGGAGCCTTCTAGTAGCGAAGAGCTCCGTCGACGGAATGCAGCGACGCCGGCTCACAGGGAGAGGACAGAGAGAAAGAGTGCCGCGGGTAGCGGCATCGTAGTGATGTCTTCCGGTGGCGCCTTCTCGTAGCGACGAGCTCTGTAGCGACTGCGATTCTTCCGGTGGCTGCAGCGGGCGTTGCGTGGAGGTGGCGAAGGTCGTGGCGTGGCGACTGCGGCGAGAGGAGTGTTAAGAGAGAGACGGGTTTTGGCGGCGAGAGGAGAGTTCGGCCGGCGAGAGGAGAGTTAGAGAGAGATGGGTTTGGGGAAATGAGAGGTGGGTGGAGGGAGTTAGGGTTTGGTTTATAAATTAATTTAAATTAATCTTATATTTTATTTAGTAATAATATATTAATTAATAAAAATATCTGATTTTGGAAATATTAAACTTTCAATCTGATTTTGGAAGGTTTAATACTTAAAGTATGGTTTTGTGTAATTACCACTTTTTTAATTTGAATATGTGGAAATTACATGGAGCCCTACTTTTGGAGATCCAATTTCTAAAATCAGATTTGAAAGTTTAAGTTTCAAAAATCAGATATTTTTTATACACATACAGGTTTTTTATATTTAATTAATATTAATAATATTTCAAAAATTAATTCATACTTCAATCCCTAATTAATTTCAAAAATTCACTCTCTTCTTCTCTCTCTGTCCACTTGCCGCCCGTCGCCGACCGTTTCTCTCTGTCCACTTGCCGCCCGGATGCTCCTCTCTTCCTCACGTTTGAAATACCCATTACCCACTCCTTCAAGAAGAACGGCTGAACCAGTTGCTACTGCTGCTCGCTTAAGCCTCCGTCCCTGTTCGACAGTTCGTGCCCTAGACGGGGAGTCTGTGACCGCTGGGAACCGATTACCCACTCCTTCAAGAAGAACGGCTGAACCAGTTGCTACTGCTGCTCGCTTAAGCCTCCGTCCCTGTTCGACAGTTCGTGCCCTAGACGGGGAGTCTGCGACCGCTGGGAACCGACGATTCTTCGACAATCGGCACTCAAGAAAGATAGGTGAAGCCCTTAACAGCTTAACCCCAAATCAAATTCTGAAATTCATTGATAATTCTAACCGATGGCTTCGTTTGATTCTTGAAGAGCTTGACTAGAGCGGCAGCGACTCTTGACTTCCCACTACAAGTTTGATCACAGATTTTTATTGCCAGTGTAAATTTTTTGTAAACGGCGGTGTGGACGGTGTTTTGTGGTGGGTGGTGGTGGAGGCGCCATTGGTGTTAGATGGTTGTGGCACCGCGTAGAGTGGAGTGGGGTTGCGGGATGTGGTTGTGTGTGGATGTTTATATGGTGGTTTGTCGCGTTGTGCAGTGTGTTTTGTGGTGGTTGTGGAATGTAGTTGGTGGTTGTGCGTGCGGTTGGCGGTGGTTTTGTGTGGACGTTTCTATGATGGCTTGTGGCGTTGTGCAGTGGGTTTTGTGGTGATCAGTCGGCATGTTTTGTTGCGGTTTTTGCTGTGGTGGCCGTCTTTGTGACCAATGTCGCGACACGAGCCATGTCTTGTGACCGATCTTTGTGACTATAAAAAAAACCCGAGTCATGCCCAAAAAATATTTCGTGACTCTTGTGGCAGCCATTTGAAATAAACTTGTGACTATCAACCGTAATCTGAGTAATTTGAAAATAAAATGGGACTATGAACAAAATCGTGAGCCATGTGCAATATATTTTGTGACTTGTGCTGTGACCATTTGAAAATAATATGTGACTATTAATAAAAATGTGAGACGTGAGCCTTATTGTGTTATCAATTATTATAAACAAAAAATCATGTGTTGTGACTGTGACCTTAGGCGTGACACTGAATTTGACATGACCTTATTTGTGACTGATTTGTGACTTGTGGCCGTACAAAAATTCATGTCATCGGAATAGTCGTCGGAATCGGAATGATCGCCGGAACGATCACCGGAATCGAGTGGTGGCCGGAGAAGTCGCCAGGAGACGTCGCCAGCAGCTTGTCCTTGGACGATCGCCGGCGTGGGTGGTGGTAGTGGGTTAATTTTATATATATATATATATATATATATATATATATATATATATATATATATATATATATATTATTTATTTATTTATTTATTTATTTATTTATTTATTTATTTATTTATTTATATCTTTTTATATATTTAAATAAATAAATAAATATTTATAAATATGTGTATATATAGGTCAAAAAATCTGATTTTTGAAATGTAAGAGTTGTTTTGTTATTTTTGAAATAGGGTAAAGATAAAGTAGGGAAAGTGAATTTTTCCCTTTGAATATTTACTTTTATGGACCGGTCTTGATGTACTGGGCCCACGGCCACAATTCATAGGAAAGTGGGGCCAAAAGTGAGTGAGCTCCATTAGCAAAGGGAAACAGCTGACCAAAGTACGTTGGTAAATGGAAATCTACGAAAAATTTGTTTGCTACTTTGTTTAATATTGAGGAATGAATAAAAAATCGTCAACCCTTTAAATTAAACTAAAAGCGTGATTTTGAAATCGTTGATTTGGATACATGGTTTAAGTGAATTTTAAAAACCAAATCAAATCGTTTGAACAAGGTTTGATTTAACGTATATATTATGTTTCAAAATATTTTTAAAAATTTATAGTTAATGTTTCTTATCTATACAAAAAGAATAATATTTGTAGTCACTTATAATCGTAGTCGCCCTACGTGTCATATACGTGATGGTTAATGATTTGATGCATGGGGCAATATAAAATCACCACATTAATATATCAAATCACTAATCATCACATTTATGTCACATAGAACAACTACGGTAGTGGACAACTTTAAATAGCATTACTCATACAAAAATTAGTAAATATGTTCTTAACCTTTTTGCAGCACTTGAGTCTCTAATCTTTTAATTTTGTAGCATCTGAGTCATGAAAAACTTGTTGAGAATTTTTTACTCATCCAAATCCTCAAGTATAATAGGAAAATAAAATTGTATCATTCCCATCAATTTTTACTCTTTAAACAATCCAAAAAAAGAACAAGAAAGATCAGGATTCAAAGTTTACAATTTTTCCTATCAAACAATCCTCAAATTGCGTACTCGAAAGGAAACCAGAACGTCAATATATGTGTTCCAAAATTTCTGCTGCCCAAGATAAACAAATAAGAAAAATCAAATTTTCCTTCCAGAATATTAAAAAAAAATCGTTTCCAGGTATCACCTCCATTTAAAAGCCACCCATATTTGTAATTTAAAAAAAAAAAAACCACCATAGCCCTATTTGGTAGGTATTAAAATCTAAATTTTAATCTAAATCAAAGTTAATAATTAATTTTAAGGTTTAATAGCACAAAACGTCCACACATTTGGCATGTAGTGTGCAAAACGTCTCTATGTTTCAATTTTTTTGCATTTTCAACCCTATTTCAACGTTTCATTGCGTAAAACTATTTTTCACCCATTTTTAACGTAAAATGACAAATATACCCTCATATATAAATAAAACAAAAAAGAAAAGAAAAGAAAAGAAAAATAAAGAATAAATTGCAATCTTACTCCTAAACTTTTTAAAAAATACAAATGAGTCCAAATAAATTATTAAAATATTAAAAATAACCAAAAATAAAAATAAAAACTATTTCTCTCTCCTCCTCCCTCAGCCGCCTCCACCACCACTACCACCACCACAAGAAATCTTTCTTCATTCTTAACTAAAACTCATATCCCAGAACACCTAAAAATCTTATCTTTAGCCATATGTCAGAAGAAATTGGAGAAGAAAAATAAATGATGATACGATTTTATCAAGAATCCATCAATGCGTTCTGGACGAAATTGATCGCGTTCTGGTCGAAATTGAGGAAGACCCGTTCGCTTGAAAATATACCGCAAGTGTACGGGTCGCGTACAAGTAATAAAGTGGACCTTTTGAGTTCAGGTTGTCGATCCCTCGATGAATGTTTAATTCCGATTACATGACTTTAATTAATTTAATTCCAACAAACAAATAAAACACACACAATTAAATATGAGATTTGAAAAACGGTAAATAAACTAAAAATTTTCCAAATTAGAAAAACACAAATACTTGGAAATTTCGGAGGAAGAACGTGGTTGGGATTCGTGGCTTCGTTTAACCATCGCCTAATTAATTTCTGTATAAGCTAATTAACGAATTACTTAATTCCGATGTTAGACCCGATCTTCCAATTTTAGTTAATTACCTCTATCGAGTGAAATTAACCCTAATTGATTGGTTTAACCTACTATATCTCTATGTCGATTACAACCAAACAATCACATTCAATCATTGTGAAAATAGCTCATTGAGTCACTTAGGGCTAATCGTATATCTCTATCCATTACACATTACACAAACCTAGAGTTTCTACTATTTGGTCTAAAATGTACAATATTTTCTCGAATAATGCACAAATCACTAAACACATTCATTCATTTGCCACATAAATGAAAATGCATGAAATTCAATAATAAAAACACATGAGAATAAACAATTTAAAATCAAAGGACAAATATAGAAATTAATCAAGGTTAGGTCAAATTAATTCCACAAATCTCAACACAATCAATTAGCTCATTTTATATATATGATAACAAAGAAAAATATATATCCAATACATTACAAATATGGAAGAAAAATTGAGAAAAATCAAAGGTATAGATAAAACCATATTTGAAACTTTGCTTGATTTCCCCAAATACTTTTTCACCACTTTGATGTATTTCCCTTTTTATGCTCTATCAAGTAAAACAAAAGAAAAAAGAAGAAAAAATGAAAGAAGAAAAAAAGAAGAGAAAGAAAATAAAATAAAAGCAAGAGAGAAAACTCTAACAACTCTCTATGAACTCTCTTTAGGGTTTGAGTCATGAGATTTGGTCCTTAAATACTCCTAAAATCGAGCACAAACAAAAGCCCAAAGTGCCCTCAAAATTTCTGATTTTCAGCAATTTTCAACGCACAGGTGCACGGGTGCGCACCATTCCAAAAGTAAAGTGCGCGAGTGCGCGCTAAAAGTGCGCGGGTGCGTACTTTTGGTGAAATCACAAATTGCACAGGAGGTCCTCAGGATAATTTGCATATTTAGTCCATCAACTATGATGTTATACAATTTGGTCCTCGAATTTTGATTTTCATTTCAATATTGCCCTCCATAAATTGCATCCTCAATGTCTTCCAACTTTCGGCACTTGTGCAAATTGGTCCCCAATTCACAATCTTGCACACTTTTAGTCCATTTTTCTCATTTTCTCTTGTTCTCTTTCCTTTTGATGATTTTTACCTACAAACGCAATAATTACATAATTGTGAGTAAAAATCCGCTCATTTTTACCAATAATAAGTATATTTAAGTATTAAACAAGTGTGTAAAAACACACTTATCAAGACCCGTGGTTGGGCTAGGTACGCCATATGGAGGGGAAGGCAGCCCAAGTGGTCTGCGACCATGGGTCAGTCGGATGGAATCAGAATTTGGGATCTTCGGACCTAGCTCTGTAAACTGCGCGACTGGCGTAACTTCTGGGATAAATTTGAAATTCTGTGATGATGTTTGGGGTGAATTTTTGACATGGATGGGGTCGTCTGGTGATGGACAATCAACCAGTGTAGAGTTCCGATCATTGGGGTGGCCGGAGGTGGATTTTTCGGCGATTTTCAGATTCGCAGGCAGCGAACTTTGGACAGTGATTCTGGGTTGTATAGTTGATAGAATTGGAAGGTATTGGTTGCTAATTGAAGGGGAAGTTGAGGGCTGTCGATCGGTGTCCAAGTCCGACGGCTTTGGCGGTCGTAGGTTGCCGAAATTTAGATGCATTTTAGGCGGTTTAGGGGCAAAAAATCGTCCTTATTTTTAATATTTTCTTACATTTTTTGGAGATTGCAATTTATTCTTTATTTTTCTTTTCTTTTTTGTTTTATTTATATAGGATGGTATATTTGTCATTTTACGTTAAAAATAGGTGAAAAACACGTTTTCCGCAATGAAACGATGAAATATGGGTAAAAATGCAAAAAAATGAAACGTATGGATGTTTTGCACACTACATGCCAAACGTATGGACGTTTTGTGCTATTAAATCTTAATTTTAACCATATATTTTATGAGATTCACAATTTTTCAATTACACATTTTACCATTTTTTTTTATCAAAATCTATTAAAATTATGATTTAATTCCCTCCCAACATGGCTTAATTTATTTTCCCTATTTGCAATTAGAGTGGTAATAATTCCAAAATTTCCACCCTAATAAACGAGCCCAAATTCTACCACATCTTTTATGGCTCTTGATCGCAAGGAATAATTGGCTTGCTTTAACAAACTTTGATGGTCTCAGTTCTCAAAATAAAAAAAAATTAGCATACTCCACCATAATTAGAGTTAATCAATTCCAAGATTTTTATAGCTCCTGTCAAATGGATTTGTTAAAAAATTATGGTGCAACCCCTGCTTGACTTATGTGGGAGCTCATCAGTGATCGACATCAATTCCCACCATACACCGTGCATCAATGTTAAGCAAATGATTGTGTACAAACATGTAGACATCTAGTCGTAATACACATCATCTATCATGATTATTATAACATGTCATTAGGACGTAAATATTTTACTCAAACATATCTTTTCCCATAAAGAGAGACATATTGTATGTCTGAACCTAAGCAGTTGCCTGTCTGCTCCACCTTTTGAACTATTTTTTGTAGCGTGAACATGTTGCCCCTACTTAATCATCTTGATAATTGAATTTAATGATAGGAACAAGTGTAAGTGTTATGCCCTAGGTCCAATCAATTTTGGACGTAAACACTTTGAATATATATAATCAATGCATATATATGGCAATATCTATTATTTAATTGAATTAATATTCTAATAAATTAAATAATAGAATCCGTAGATTCATGTCTTGGTGATTTGTTAATCACAAGGAGTTGTGATTGTGAGATACAAATTACATATGACTGAATCTTAAATCGTCCGTGGTCGAGGTAATAACGAGATACGGATATCGTTATTACGGATAGACTATCGCGTGTGTCATTCTTACTTGTGAAGTAAGTAGCTGATCTCACAAGCTAAAGTGTGGTGACACTTGAATGAACACGTGAATGTTTTGTTATAGAACAAAACATTGGAGACCCGCTGAGAGATTCCACATGGATAACTATCTAAGTGTTAGTGGTTAATCTCTAACGTTCGGTAGTGGAATTGGTCCTTTGACTTGAGGTCATCATAGTACCTTATATGAGGGCAGTCATACTTTGGTGGTGTTGGATGTTGCTCTGTCAAGGGTCGCTAATACAGCATCGTTCGGGTATGTCAAGAATCATATGAAGGTTGTGAATGATCAATAGATGATTCGTCGCTCTTAGATAGTAAGAGATTATGATCTACATTTTATCCAGTTAAGTTAATAATGAAATCCTTGGCCAAGGTGAACTCATAAGTCGGAAAAGAGTTTTCGACGTACATTGACTTAACAGTGGGATAAAAGATATGATCGATAATTGAGATTGACACATATCCATATCTCATAATTGATCGGATCATATTGACGAAAGGATTATAGTTTCACGGTAAACGAACAAGTTTGGTTTTGTCATGCTACGTGATATTTCCCGTCACATGTATTGCCCTGATACATTGCTAGATGTCAATCTGGGACAACGAAAATGAATTAGTGATAAATTAAAAGGGGCGTTTTAATTTATCGATTTTGATTAGATCAAAATAATAATTCACGTCGTTCGACATCGTGATCGGGAACCTAATGGGTCACACACAAAAGAGAATCAGAAGAATGAGATTTACCAATTAATTAATTGACAAGTGTTGGATAATTAATTAATTTGGTTGTTTATTAATAGGCCCGAATTAATTAATTGGATTAATTAATTCATGGACCGGATTTAATTAATTTGATTAGTTAAATATCGGACCGGGTTAAGTTTAGAGATGCGCCAAGCCCACTTGGGCTTATATTAATAAGCTGTTAGGGTTTTTAAACTGTAGAGAATTTTCATTATTCTTGCTAGCACAAGAAAAGAAAACCCTAGCCGTCATTCTTGTTCTCTGTGTGGATCACCATTGGAGGCTGGACAATTGGACAGCTTGGATTGCAAAAGAGTTTGTGGAATTCATCAAAGGTATCATTCTCATCACAGTTTCTATCTAAACACATTGCAGATCCTCGTTTGGGAATTGAAAATTGTTTAATTTCCGCTGTGCATGATTAAGTAAATTCCCAACAGTGGTATCAGAGCCTACTTTGTGTTTGTTAGAAATTGTTTTGCATGATTGAACAATTAAAAGTTAATTGTTTATAATTTTGTTTCTTGAATTTAGCAATTCAGAAAATTAATTTTCATCTTCAAAAATCTGTTTTGAACATGAAAATAATTTTTTCGTCAAAAAAAAAAAAAAAAAAAAATTTATTTTTTTGGATCTGAAACTCGCCGGCAGCAACGACGCCGCCGGCGAGGCGGCAGAGGCGACAGGGGCGAACACGAGGCGACGGCGCCACTACTCACAATGACGCTTGTCGCCAGCCGGCTGGCTAGTAGTAGCAGTAGCCACGGCGCAGTAGTAGTCGCCTGCTACTACTAGCAAGATCACAGCCGCACGGCGGCCGCTTATTTTTTGCACCGACTTGTGCGCTGTTCACTTTGGGGTGTCGCCATCGCGACACTCGCCGGTGAAGGCGGCGCCGGGATTTTTGTTTACATCGTCGCCCGGAGTTAAGGGACAGAGATGGGGGCAAATTTCTGGGTTTTTTACAGACGGGTGAAGGAGAGGTGGAGGCGGGGGCCTTCGATGCAATTTTCGAAATTGCAGCCCCCCCGCTTGCAATTATGAGAAAAGGGTCTATTTGCAAATTTTAAAATGAAGGACCCGTCATGCAATTAAGTTAATTGAAGGGCTTGCTTTTAATTTTAAATCTGGGTCAAGTTGCAATTTTCAAAAATGAGTTTTTGAATATTAAAATGGTTTTAGATTTTATTTTCAAATGGGTTTGACCTAAAATATCAATTTTGACCCGTTTAAAATTTTATTTAAAAGTGAAAACTTTTATATTTTTGTTAAAATTGGATTTTAGCTTAAATATTAAACTTTGACCCTAAATTGAATTTTATTTTATTTGGGAGTTTTATCCTAAATTAAAATTTTAAATTCAATTAAATTAGAGTTGGACTCTAATATAGTATTTAATTAAAATTTGATTTTAATTAAATCATCCACCCTAGTATATTGTTGAAATTGGAGTTGGACTCTAATTTGACATTTAATTGAAATTTGATTTTAATTAAATTGTCTCGCCCTAAATGCTTCTTAAAATTAGAGTTAGACTCTAATTTAGTATTTAATTAAGATTTGATTTTAATTAAATATGTTCGCCCTAATATTTTTGAATTAGAGTTTGACTCTTATTTTGTATTTAATTAAAATTTGATTTTAATTAAATTCAACCTTATTAATTTGATTATAATTAGAGTTGGACTTTAATTTGACATTTAATTAAAATTTGATTTTAATTAAATTGTCTTGCCCTAAAATTTTATTGGAATTAGAGTTGGACTCTAATTTGGTATTTAATTAAAATTTGATTTTAATTAAATAGTCACGCCCTATATATGTAGAATTAGAGTTGGACTCTAATTTGATATTTAATTGAAATTTGATTTTAATTAAATAAGTCCGCTAATTAAATTAATTAATTAATTTGATTAATTAATTATTTAATTGTTCCGATCCATTTGTCTAAATTAGTTTAGACGACTTTAATTGCTAGAAACTTGAAACATGTTTGCATATAATATTAGATATTATAGGTATGCATTTATATGATGAATGTTTTATTAGTGGATGATTATGGACTCGACCATGTGGATGTGTTGAATGGTTAGTTTTATTCTTGTTGTTTTATGGGCCTGTGAGCTCTTATTTATTTTGGACCTGCGAGTCCGTTGTTATTATTATGGGCCTGCGTGTCCAATATTATTTAGGCTGCGTGCCAACTAATATAGGATACAAGTTGCAGCTATATTAATTGAAGGACCAAGAAGGAGAGGAGATCATGGAGATAGATCATTGTATGAACCAATACTATACCCCTAGGAATTGACTAACTACTCTTTGTTTTGGCTCGGGAAGGTTAGAGAGTATAAGTCCATAATCGTCCTCACTATTATATATAAGTTTATTTGCATGCTAAATATATAATAAAATACATATTATTATTACGATGAGACCTTTTGCATGGAAAACCCTCGTTAAAAATATTAAGTCAATTTGTTATTTGCCTTCCATCATTATAGTGAAAAACGAGAGTCCTAAATCGATCTTAGCTTGTTGAGTACACTCAAGGCTGGTCCATTAGGGATATGTTTGACACTATGAAATATTAGATAATTCTGAATGATGGGTTTGACTTAACTAATATTTATCTTTTGTTGAGTACACTCAAGAAGATAAATTTTAGAGGCATGTTAAAATATTAAGTCATATTTATATTCGCCTTCCTTCATTATAGTGAAAAACGAGAGTCCTAAATCGATCTTAGCTTGTTGAGTACACTCAAGGCTGGTCTATTAGGGATATGTTTGACACTATGAAATATTAGATATTTCTGAATGATGGGTTTGACTTAACTAATATTTATCTCTTGTTGAGTACACTCAAGGAGATAAATCTTAGAGGCATGTTAAGCTAACACATAAGATGTGTGAAGACAAAGAGTTGTCGGCTTAATGATCTGGGAGTTGTATGGAGATACAATTGATAATAGTATCTACCCAAATGTTTTATTAGGGCTTGTTGAGTACACTCAAGGTTTTAATATAACAAATGGGATCCCAGCCCACTGGGAATCAAGTACGGATTCCATAAATTTATGACAGTGTGTCATAAATTTTGAGTTAAACAATGGGAGCGAAATTAATTTAATAAAAGACCATGTTAAATTAATTCATGCACTATATATATTATTTCTTTACTTTTCGTCGTTTACATTTATTGAATTATGAGTAACCACATATATTTGAGAAGCATATTGTATGCCAACAACCAAAGCAAATTTTCTTGATTGACGTCGCAATCTTAGAATTGTTCTCAAGCATAAAAATTGGTTGTGTCCTTAAGTAGCCCTTTCTAGAGACACCTGTTGATGACTCAATAAAAGAAGGGGTGACTGCTATAATAAACAGAGTGTTGACGATAGTACTACAACATATGTGATGTTTGTGACTATGTCACCTGAGTTATAAAGCAACATAAGAGTATAGATGCTAACACATGATCTTTCATCTCAATGTGTTGAATGATGAACAATCATACGACGAAATATATGATATTTCCTAGCAACTATACCGGTGCATAATGGCAGAAGAATCTTCAGTCGGTGCTCGTGTGCTGAAGATGCAGACTACTTTGAGAATTGTCTTGATTGCGTTCAGTCATGAACAATGAACTAAGTATAGATTTGGTTCTGCAATCTCTGTCAAAGAGTTATTCATAACTAATTATGAATTTAATATGAATAAACTCGTAGCACGCTCATTGAGTTGCTGAACATGCTTAAAACTGTTAAGTCCAACATCTGTGTTTGTAGTGGACAAATCTTAGTCATAGATTCCTCTAAGGAAGTCTAAAGGATGCTTTAGGAAAGCAACCAAGATGACTAAGACAGTTAAAGCGAATAAGGACAATACCAAATCTGATGATCCTTATTATCATTTTGGAATGATGGGTCATTAGAAATGAAATTGCAAGGCTTAAATCTATTTCATTAGTTTCATGGGTATTAGATACTAGATATAGATCTCATATTTGTATAAATATGCAGAAACTAAATAAAAGTAGATCGCTGCAAAATGGAGAAGTTGACCTACACGTTGAAAATGAGCAAAAGTTGTTGCATTGCCTGTAGAAGCATATTTCTTGCCATTGCCTTTATGTTTGATATTAGAATTAGAGAAATGTTAATTTTGTTTTCACCATTACCAAGAGCATTAAATAAATTTCATGTTTTGACATGAATTATTCTAATGTTAAGGACAATTGTTGTTCCTTTTTATCTTGATAAGATCTTAATGGTTATGGTAAATTACAAAATAACATTTATATTCTAAATGTTGAGTGTTCTATAATGAGTATAGAAATTGAAAGACATAAAAATGATAATCTGAATAACACCTATATCTGACATTGCAGATTTGGTCACATAAATGAGAATGTAATTCCAAACTTACATGGAGATGTATATTTGGGTCAAATAATTTTGAATCATTTGACAAATGCGAATCATGTCTGTAAGACACAGTGACCAAATCTCCTTTTACTTGAAAAGGAAATTGATTTGCACAATTATTAGGTCTAATACATAGTGATGTATGTAGATCCATATCAATTAATGTCAGGTGAAGTTTATCTTATCTCATCACATTTACTAATGATCATTTCAGAAATGATCATATATATTTGATGAAATTCAAGCATGAATATCTTGAAATGTTCAAGGGATTCAAACTAAAAGTTGATAAACAAATAGGTAAATATATTCTTACACTAAGACTTGTTCGAGGTAAAGAATATCTAAAATGGAGAATTTTAGATTATCTAAAAGAGAATTAGATTCTCATGCAGTGGATTCCTCCACATACATTGCAACATAATGATACATCTGAAATGAGGAATAATACACTATTAGATATAGTGCAATTGAGAACAAGCCATGCAAGCATTCAAAAATCGTTTTGAGATCATGCACTGATTGCCACGTGCTGCACACTAAAACGTGTTCCATCTAAATCGGTTGACAAAAACTCCATACGAGTTATGGAATGGCCCAACATATCTCATATGAACGTTTGGGTCGTGACACTTATGTGAAGCGCACTGAATCGTTGCGCACTAAATCCTATAATTATATATTTGTGGATATTCAAGAGATAATTGAATATCAATTTATAATCTCGTTGAGAAGAAGATGTTCATCTCAAGACATGTCGTACTCTTAGAGAAAGTGTTTACTCTAAGAGAGACAGTGGGAGTAGAATAAATCTTGAAAGAGTTCAAGAGTCCACGGATATAATTGACCGAATAGATGAACCTGAGTCTTATCCCACACCAGCTGAGGGACATACTCTTGATCAGGAAGTGGAGACTTCTGAGGACACGTTAGCTCAGTGTAAGTTTTGTAGGATCATTTGACCTCCTAGAAGGTATGAATCCATGATTACTAATCAAGGATAATGAACCTACTAATTACATAGAAATAAAGTCAAGTGTTGACTTAAAGAGATGGACTTGTTGTATGTAACCAAGGTTTGACCTTGGTCGACTTGCCTAATGGATTAGAACCCATAGGTTGTAAATGAGTTTACAAGAAAATGGCGATATAGATTGAAACAAGCCTCTTGGAGCTGGAATCTTCGATTTGATGCAAAAAGTCAAAATGTTTGATTTTATCAAAAATGAAGACGAATTGTGCATTTACAAGAAGATAGTGGGAGCATTGTCGCATTCCTGATATTATATGTATGAGACATATTATAGGAAACGACGTCTCTATATTTCAATTGTTGAAATTATGGTTGTCAAATAATTTCTCCGTGATGGATGTGGGAGAAGCAAGTTGATCTATAGAGATAGATCCAAAAGATTGCTTAACTCATCCCAATCTATACAGATAAAATCTCGAGAAGATTTTATATGGAGAAAATGAACTGAGAGTTCATGGATAGAATGATGCTAACTTCTAGTCAGATTGGAATAATAGCACATCTCAAATAGGATATTGGTTTACTCTTAAGCGGTGTGTTGGAAATGTTCCAAATAACCGTTGATTCAATAATGGAAGCCTTATACATCATTGCTTTACAAAGCAACAAAAGTTGTGGTCTGATCGTGAAGTTCATTATCGAACTTAGAGTAGTTCCTAACATTGTTGATCACACGCTTATGCATTGTGATAACAATAGAGCCATCGTGCAAGCGAAGGAACTAAGGTCTCATCAATGATCCAAACATATGTTAAGGCAGTATTATCTCATTGGAAAGATAATACAATGAAATGACGTAAATAAAGAACTAATTCCCACAAGTTATTAAATTGCAGATCCACTGACAAAGAGTTGTCGCAGCATAAACATGATCGTCATGTAGACTCTTATGGTATAAGATACATAAGTGATTGGATCTAGTGCAAGTGGGAGTTTGTAAGTGTTATGCCCTAGGTCCAATCAACTTTGGACATAAACACTTTGAATATATATAATCAATGCATATATATGGCAATATCTATTATTTAATTGAATTAATATTCTAATAAATTAAATAATAGAATCCGTAGATTCATGTCTTGGTGATTTGTTAATCACAAGGAGTTGTGATTGTGAGATACAAATTACATATGACTGAATCTTAAATCGTCCGTAGTCGAGGTAATAACGAGATACGGATATCGTTATTACGGATAGAC
Source organism: Fraxinus americana (assembly GCA_035079005.1). NCBI lineage: Eukaryota > Viridiplantae > Streptophyta > Magnoliopsida > Lamiales > Oleaceae > Fraxinus > Fraxinus americana. The sequence goes on along the minus strand of JAVHZT010000156.1, from coordinate 110,281 downwards.
TATCGCGTGTGTCATTCTTACTTGTGAAGTAAGTAGCTGATCTTACAAGCTAAAGTGTGGTGACACTTGAATGAACACATGAATGCTTTGTTATAGAACAAAACATTGGAGACCAACTGGGAGATTCCACATAGATAACTATCTAAGTGTTAGTGGTTAATCTCTAACGTTCGGTAGTGGAATTGGTCCTTTGACTTGAGGTCATCATAGTACCTTATATGAGGGCAGTCATACTTTGGTGGTGTTGGATGTTGCTCTGTCAAGGGTCGCTAATACAGCATCGTTCGGGTATGTCAAGAATCATATGAAGGTTGTGAATGATCAATAGATGATTCGTCGCTCTTAGATAGTAAGAGATTATGATCTACATTTTATCCAGTTAAGTTAATAATGAAATCCTTGGCCAAGGTGAACTCATAAGTCGGAAAAGAGTTTTCGACGTACATTGACTTAACAGTGGGATAAAAGATATGATCGATAATTGAGATTGACACATATCCATATCTCATAATTGATCGGATCATATTGACGAAAGGATTATAGTTTCACAGTAAACGAACAAGTTTGGTTTTGTCATGCTACGTGATATTTCCCGTCACATGTATTGCCCTGATACATTGCTAGATGTCAATCTGGGACAACGAAAATGAATTAGTGATAAATTAAAAGGGGCGTTTTAATTTATCGATTTTGATTAGATCAAAATAATAATTCACGTCGTTCGACATCGTGATCGGGAACCTAATGGGTCACACACAAAAGAGAATCAGAAGAATGAGATTTACCAATTAATTAATTGACAAGTGTTGGATAATTAATTAATTGAGTTGTTTATTAATAGGCCCGAATTAATTAATTGGATTAATTAATTCATGGACCGGATTTAATTAATTTGATTAGTTAAATATCGGACCGGGTTAAGTTTAGAGATGGGCCAAGCCCACTTGGGCTTATATTAATAAGCTGTTAGGGTTTTTAAACTGTAGAGAATTTTCATTATTCTTGCTAGCACAAGAAAAGAAAACCCTAGCCGTCATTCTTGTTCTCTGTGTGGATCACCATTGGAGGCTGGACAATTGGACAGCTTGGATTGCAAAAGAGTTTGTGGAATTCATCAAAGGTATCATTCTCATCACAGTTTCTATCTAAACACATTGCAGATCCTCGTTTGGAAATTGAAAATTGTTTAATTTCCGCTGTGCATGATTAAGTAAATTCCCAACAACAAGGACAAAGATAAGGGACAATCCACTTTTTTTTTTTTTTTTTTCGTGTGTGACAAAAAAAAAAAAAAAAATTCTTCTCTATGCATTAGCTTAGTGCAAAAAAAAAAAAAAAAGTCACTCCGTAACTCCATTTCTGACTAGAAACAAATCAAATGAATGAATCTTTAAAAAAGCTTAATTTAAAAAGAAAATTAACAAAAAATGTTGGATCACGTCAATCCAGGGATGTAAACGAGTCGGGTCGAGTCGGCTTGCGAGCTGAAACTTGCGACTAGGGCGTAGCCCGGGCAAATAATGGCTCGGGCCTTTTAGGGACAAGACAAGCTTGGTTAGGGCTTTTGGCTCGAGCCTTACAGAGCCGAGTCGTGCAAAAAATTAAGCCAACTAGTTGTTTAAAAAAATAAAATTATGGTGAGTTGCAAGGCAAACAGTCACCTACTTGAAGCAAGCTATAAGCTACCTTTTTTAGGGCCTGTGAGATGGGCTAGCTTTGACATGCCATGCGAGCTGGCTCGAGCGATCGCTAAAAAATGAGGCTCAACTTGAGCCGCGAGCTGAGCCGACTCGAGCTTTTTTCGAGCCGAGTCGCGAACCACCTGAGCAACGAGTCAGATTGACATCCCTATGTCAACCCTTTTGACAAGTCCATATAAAATCTATTTGTTCAAAATTTCTTCTTGATCCCACACAAATACAAGTAATTATAAGCATTCACCCATAATGAGTGTAGTTGCTACACTTATTCGAGATGCTAAATGATGATATATTTTTTTTGGATGAATTATGACCTAATTTGTGTTATAGTGTGTTTAATAGGTAAAACTCGATGATATCACGAAGGATTAGAAGAAAGAACGGGAAATTGAAAAAAATGATGAAATCCAAACTGTGGGGACCAAAGTGCAACATTCCAATAGTTGTGTCGAATTGCAAGACGACGCTTCAAAAATATCAATGGTCAATTGGAGGTGAGAAGCCAACGAGATGAAAAAATTGTCGAAAATGATCAAATACTCACTTGGGAAAGTTCAGGAACCAATATACAATTTGGTCCAAAATTAACAATACCATGTGTACACTTAAACCTTATTTGGGTTGATTGAGGCTATTTGGAGTCTATTGTGTGTACGCACCAAATGAACCATGCGTACCATGGTTCAATTTCAGGGAAAATTAGGGCATGTTCTCTTTACCGTTTTCAAGCCGTTTTTTGTTTTCGATTTTTCAAAACGGTGAAAACGCGTTCTTTTTCCTATTTTCAAAAACGCGTTTCTGAAAATGGAAAAAAAATACACTGGAAACCCAAAACGACCAAAACCTCGTTTTGGAAATTTTGAAGCCAAAAACACGGTTCATTTCGAAAACACGGGAAATGCATTTTCTGCCTTCTCTCTTTCTCAATTCTCTCCCGTCTCACTCATGTAAGCTAGGGTTCACACTGGAGATTCCACCCACAATCCAAAGCTTCGACTGGTTTTTCGTTTCCGATCTCAGTACCCATAATCCAAAGCTTCAACTGGTTTTCCATTTTCAATCTCAGGTACCGATAATCCATTTCTTTTCCATTTCTTTGTTTGCTATTCTATATCTTGTTGTCTTCAATCTGGTTTCGCATCTGATTTTTTTGGGTGTAAAATAATTTGATTTATGATGTGGTTGTGGAATTTCTGAGGTGGCTTGGATAATTTTGGGGGTGAATTAGCAGGGGGAAGGGTAGATGGAAGTGGAGGCGGAATTTCTGGCGATTGGGTTGGGGTTGTATTGTTTGAGTGCAGAGGGTATATAGTTGTTGTAGAATAGGGAGAATCTGTAGAACAGGGTAACTTTGTATCAGAATTAAGCCATTTGTTTCAAATTTGGTTCATATTTTTCTTTCTTAGAGAAGTTTTCTTTACTGGTTTTCTTGAAAATCGACGTGAAAGAAAATCGAGATTTTATTTATTTATTTTTTCAATTTTTAATTTTATATCATAGACCAATGTGGTGATGTTATTCTTAGAATTGTTATTTAGAAGAGCTTGAGATTCCAAAAATCTGACATTTTTCGAAATTTCGTGGATTCAGGAATAGTTTTGAGAATAATGATAAGAGGAAAATATAACAAGAACCACTCAGTAATTGAGAATTAATGGGGGTTGAATTAAAGATGCAATTACGAGTATGGAGTTCTGGTTATCCACAGGATGGCAAAGAACCTTATACCTGAACCACAAATCAATCCAGTAGGCCTTTGGCACATAGATTGCTTTCTATTGCCCTTCATTTTTGCTGTAAGCCAACAGTTCGTTTTATTTATTTCAAACATACAAATGAAGATTCAATACATAAAGTTTATCTTTTGTTTCTCTCTGCTGAATAAATACAGATAAAGTATTTCTTTACTTATATAATTGTTCTAGCCATCCATACACTATCAATTATTCTACCCAGGCTTTCTTGTTTGACGTCAACTACTTTCTTAAACTAAGTAACCTTATTTCAAATTTTTGTTTTCTGCAACATGAAAACTTCTTTGGCTTTCCAAATAATCAATTCTCATGTTTGAGTTGCCTAATTGATCCATAGCTCGATGAAGAATATAGGGTTCCTGAATCTTGTAGAATTTAGTGGAAAAGTTGTATGGGATGATAAGCTCATGCTCAATGTTTTCGCGCAAATGCGCCGCCTAGGCGCGACGCGCGTAAAAAACGCGTCAAATTGGGCAATGCGCTTAAAAATGCGGTCAACAATTTTTATTGACCGCCTAGGCGCGCATATGCGTTTCAATGCGCGACAATGCGCGCATAGGCGCGCATCAGGAGAGCCTATGCGCGCATTGAGACGTCCCATTGTGAATTTTTTTATTTTTTTTTAATATGATATAAAAAATTGTTTTTTTAAATATAAAAATCTATTTATTATATTAAAATAATATTAAAAGTACGAAACGCATTATGATGCCTATTCTCCGCATTGACACGCTTAAACTTGTGATTATTGATTCTCAACCTCGACGCATCGCAACGCATTACACATTTTAGAACACTGCTCATGCTTTGACATCCTTGGGGCTAATAGCTATTACAGTTCAAACATTTTTACTCAAATTATCTGATTTTTTAGGACATTTTCCTATGCTGGCTAATATATTTTTATTGTTGTCATCATTGCTTTGTTTGGGTGGGGTTGGGGAGTAGAGCAACTGATCAGAGAGGTCTCCTATTAACTCACATCCTCGTCATGCAATAAACTCACATTATTTTATTTGTGAATGACACGTGAAGAAGGTTTTGCATCTGGACCCCTGGATCTATGTTCGGACATAACATCAATGTGGAATGCTGAGCACATTTTGTGTACTTCCATTTTAATCTGTATCTTTCCATTGCCAGGTTCAACGAATTTGGTGTTGATGGTAGGCCAGCGGCAAAGTCTTTAAGGCCAAAGTTCAATGTTTTCTCAAAGCATGTCAAAACCCACACTGGATTAGAGCTGCCACATGTTGAAGTAAGTAATCATTTTCTTAGTTTTGCTTAATTTTACGTAGGAAGTCAATTTAGTTGCTGTATCATGTCCTGGAAGATACAATTTCAGTAACTTGAATATTTCTTGATCTCAAATGAAACACTTGATTTTGGGTGCCATCATAATGAAGGGGTTTGAAAGCCTGTTCTTCATCTTTGGAAGCTCTCTTGGAGCTGTCATCCTGGTATGTTAAGGGTTTGTTTTGTTCACTTAAAAGTATCTCTTTCTCAAATCACGTCAAAGGTTCTTTTGACATTTCATTGCAACATCTTACTCTTTAAAAGTTTAGTCGAACATGCCGTAAGTCCCGATTTTCTTTCTTCACTGTTTTGTTAAATGGACCTTTGTAACGAAGTTCTTCTCTCTTGCCTCCTGCACAGCTCCTGCACAAGTTAATTGCAGCACCCATCTTGTATGACTTTTACAACTACGATGCTGACCAGAAAGAGTTTTCCCTACTATTTGTCAAATTCAGCCAGAGTCGGCATTGCTTGGGGCACTTATGTTTTTCATTGGCATGAAGAACTCAATGACAAGGAGATCACCAAAGAAAAAGGCCCCTAAAACGAAGACAAACTAAGAGGATTCGACTAGTTCAGTTTTGTTGTTAAACCTGAGTTTTTGTTGTCTTGTACCATTTTGCATCACATCAAGACCGTTGCTTCACTTTTATCAGTCTTCTTCTTGGTAACTCTTTCACTAAGGTGTGTTTCCTTTTGGATATTTTGAAAAATTTCAGTTACTATTCGAAAATTAATCATAGATTGAGATTGTAAGGGTTTACATGCTTTTGTTTGGACATTAGGCTATGCTTATGCGCAATGGAGTACAATCTCCGACTCCGTGGATTTATTTTATATTTTATTTAGTATTTACTTGTTTTGTCATGACACGTAAATTTCTAATCGTATCGATTAAACTGTTTTGCCAAATTTAATTTGAGATGTGTTTTTTATATCTGGAAAAAAATAGTTTAAGATTCACCGATTTCAAAATGTATACGTTATTTGATACTATATTTGTTGACCCCAAAAAATGTTGCCAACAGATGCCTGGCCCACACGTTCACACGTAAGCTTAATCCAACACACTAATGCCGATCGACGGTCATGAGGACTCCAGAAAACGAGCGTGGGAGTGGCTAAAAGGCACGAGACGTCTCCGTTCAAGCCACCGGCATAAAAGAAATACGATTGTATAAGAAATCAATCGATAAATGACAAGATTTGTTGTAGAAAAATGTTGTAAAAGGGGTGTTGAAATGAGAGAAATATAGCTCCAAAATATTCAGTTTGTTCTCTAATTTTTGCATTAGTCCTTTCCTTGTTACATGGTTGGGGTATTTATAGTGTTACAACTCAAATTGTGACCTTTGGATCAATTTACACGTGGCCTCATCTCCTCGGCCAAGGCATCAAATCCTAGCAATCAAGTTGACTCTCCTAGCTGTACTAACATTAAATGCTCTGACATTGACGAGACAAGACATAAGTAAACTTTACACAAAAGTCACATCAATCATTTGTTAGAGATTTTCATCATGGCCGAATCCTCGCAAGTGGGCCTTTGATGGGCCTCGGACGTTAGAAGGAGGGGCCTCGGAGTAATAGCGAGGGCCTCGGAACCCACAACTGAAGCTAGAGAATTATAACCTGATCGAATTAAGCTGGTCCCACCGTCGTGATGTGACGCCACGTGTCCATTCTGTCCTTTAACCCGTAACAATAGTCCCCCAAGTCCATGTGTGGTCATTTATGCCAGGCGTGGACTTTCAAAGTCTGAATTTTCTGTGCTTTACGCCATTTCTAAGAAAGTCGCCTGTAAAACTGAAGTTCCTTTGGAGCTACATCAAGATGAGGCGAGTTCGTATTCGAACTAGCCGAAGCTGATTTACCTTGGATGAGGCGAGTTCATATTCGAACTGGCCGAAGCTGATTTCCTTTTGATGAGGCGAGTTCATATTCGAACTAGCCGAAGCTGATTTCCCTTTGATGAGGCGAGTTCATATTCGAACTGGCCGAAGCTGATTTACCTTTGATGAGGCGAGTTCGTATTCGAACTGGCCGAGGCTGATTTCCTTTTGATGAGGCGAGTTCGTATTCGAACTGGCCGAGACTGATTTCCTTTTGATGAGGCGAGTTCGTATTCGAACTGGCCGAGGCTGATTTCCTTTTGATGAGGCGAGTTCGTATTCGAACTGGCCGAGGTTGATTTCCTTTTGATGAGGCGAGTTCGTATTCGAACTGGCCGACGCTGATTTCCTTTTGATGAGGCGAGTTCGTATTCGAACTGGCCGAGGCTGATTTCCTTTTGATGAGGCGAGTTCGTATTCGAACTGGCCGAAGCTGATTTCCTTTTGATGAGGCGAGGCAACGTTCATAGAAATTGATGCCTGTGATGTGACGGTTTCTTATGTTTCCAAGGCCAATGAACTGCATCGAGACGAATTTCAATAGCCGTACAGCTGTTTTTATTTAATGCACAATGATGGCTAATTATTAGGACGCGTGGTTTCGAGGACAGGTCCACGCGCAAGCCAATGTTGGTTCGTGCACGCACGGATCTGGAGCGTTGATGCAGAAAAAACGTTTGATTTCGAGGGTCAGGATTTGTGCACCTTTGAACGTCTCAGATTAACTGAGATCTGATCCAACGGCTGGGGCTGTGTCCTTTACTAGTATAAAAGCCAGATTTTTGCCATTTTCAAACTTTACTTTCGCAAAGCACACTTAAATCTCTGAAACTGTCTTGTTGCTAAACATTTCCCGGCGAACTTCCGGCGACCTCTCTGAGTCTTTCCTTCGCTTTAGGTACTCTCTCCTTACGTAGTTGTCTTCCTATTTCCCTTAAACACCCTTTTCTTGCACTATTCATCTTCCTTAAACAACAATGTCTTCCGAGGCGTCTCTAGCCATGACAGTAGTTAGAAGTGGGGAGGAGTCAGTGTCTGGGGCCTCTGGTGAGTGGTATAGTATGACCGAAGAGCCCATAGATTATGAGGCGGGATGGGGGGCAGCCAGGATTCAATCAAATATCACTTCTGCCAAACTAGATGAACTTAGGCAGACCTATAACATCCCCCATTACGTCAAACTCCTAGTCCCTGATGCTCATGAAAGAGCTTGTTTTCCGAGGCCCAACTGTGTGGCCTTCAGTGAACACCTGTTTAAGGCAGGTGTGCGTCTGCCTTTGCACCCCTTCTTTAGGGCAGTGCTGAGGACATTCATGCTATCCCCCACCCAAATCCTTCTTAACGGGTGGAGCCAAGTCGTGGGGACCTACTTCCTGTGGAAGGAAGTGTCTCTGGGCGAGGACCTCCCACTTCAGTTTCTTCGAGTCCCTCTTCCATGCTAGGGTCGTGGGAAAAGATGACTCAAAGGGGTGGTATTACATCACTCCCTGGGGTTCCCACGCCCCCTTTGTGGTTGGGCTCCCTTCCTCCATAAAGGGGTGGAAGGAGTCGTGGTTCTGGGTGACGGGTAGGTGGCAGATGGTGGAGGGAGATGCCGTTCCCATGCTACCGCGCCGACCCAGTACTACGAGGCTTGTGAGTGTCGTCTTAAGTTCTTATAGCTTCACCATGCCTGCTTCTGATACTGATAACTGCCCGTTTATTGCAGATTGTAGCACAAGGTACGAGCTTTCCGAGGCTGAGTGGGCTGTTGTAGAGGATATCTACCAACTGTCTCCGAGGCTCCGAAGCTTTTCTCACTTAATCGAAAGGAGCAGATACTTTATCGATTTCGGACTGATGGCCCCCAAGGGTAAGAGGCGTCTTCACTTTTAACTAACTGCCCCTTTAATGATCTGAACTGACTTCTCTTCGTAATCGCAGATAAATTCACCAAGAAGAATTATGCCCTGCCTGATATGGCCAGCATAATGAAGGCCACATCCACTGCCGGGGCGAAGGCACTGAAACCTGGGTCCCCTGGGGCGAAGCAGGTAAAGTCCAAGTTGGACCACCTCAGCAAGAGCAAAAATGACAAAGAGGCTGAGGAGGAGGTACAAAAGGAGGCCCCAAAAGGTGGCAAGCCAGCATTGGCGAAAGGCAAGGGGGTGGCTGATGAGCCACAAAAGAAGAGAAAACCGGGCCCAGGCGGGGGGTCGTCAAGTTTTGGGACCACTGTGTCCTTTTCTGAAAAGGGGGCTTCGAAGAAGCCGAAGCTCCTCCAATCTTCAATTGATGCTGCCTTGGTGGCCCAGTCCAGGAAGATCGTCATGGATGACGTGGCGAAAGCAGAGGGGGCCACCAAGAAGAAGGTTGTGGAGAGGACCTCGGGAAAGTCTGGGAATTTCCTGGGGGGCAGGGAGGACAAAATAGCCCCTGCCGTGATAGAAATGCTGCCTCCGGAGGTAATGGCGGCCACTGAGGATTTCAATAAGTTCTGGACGGAGAGGTGGCAGAATTATGTGGCCACCTGTGATGCGGTGGACCTCACCACTACTTTGGTGAGCCAAACTGCCAGGGCCTTCGGAGTTGCACTGGAATGCCAAACTGTTTTGGCAGATATTCAATCAAGGAATAGAGCATCGCGCGATAAACTGGAAAAAGTGAAGGCAGAGCTGGCGGAGAAGAAGGAGGCCAACATCGAACTGAGAATTCAGAGAGATGTTGATGACTCGAAACGTGATGCTCTCCTGGCAGAGATTGAGGCCCTAAAGAAGGAGGTTCATGAGAGCCAATGTGAGGTGGCTGCCCTCACTAAAAAGGTGGAGATTTCTGACAACCACCAGAAGGTCACCGCCGAAGCACTAGAGAAGGCAAACCTTGAACTAACTGGGGCTAGGGATGCCGACCAGTTTATGGAGAAGGAGCTGAGGTGGCTGGAGGCTGAGGTGAAAAAATACGAAGCTGACGTGGTCGAGGCGGGTGATATCGCGGTGAGAAACTACGTGGCAAACTTCCACCACACTGAAGAATATCGCCGCTTCGGCCTCTACTGGAGCAAAGTGGCCTACGAAGAGGTCTTCGAGAGGTTGGGAGAAGTGCATCCGGAGCTCGATGTTTCTGAACTAAAGGCTGAGTTCTTGGAGGAGGAGGTTTCCCAAACGCCTGCTGAAGAAGGTGAAGTGGTGGAACTTGATCCTGAAAATGTGCCTGCGGAAGAGCCCCAACCTGTGGAGGCGCCTCAACCAGCAGATGTTCCAGCTCCCCCACCCCCTGCTCCTTGATGCATTTTGTTTGTAATTTAATTCAATGTTTTGTAACTTCTTCAACATATCAATATAACACAGATTTTGCTTCATCTTTGTGCTGCCACTTATCTTTACTACAATGAACTGCACTGAGCCTTACCACATAACCTTTGAGATGATTATTCGAACTTAACTTAATGCAACAGTATCAAGGCCTTGCCATACTTAAACAATTAACTAGAATGGGATAACTGAGCAAACCATTCAGCAAAGCAACAAAGCAAACTTAACAAATCTGAGGTAACTTAACTGAAGCTCCTTTATAAAACTTTTGACAACTGTTTTCCCAGGGTATCATTCTAAAACTACCTTAACTCAATTCTTAATCCCGCATTCCCAAGTGATGAAATTGTTCTTACCCTCTCGCTTGGTGGATGGTTCATCCAAGCAGAGGCTTCTCCCTTTGGCGTTCAACTTCACCAAAGGGAGGCTTGTGATGTACGCTATGGAGTTCGAACGAGGTGGCCTTCTTTTAAGGTTCCATCCTCTCCTCCGAAGCGCCCATGCTTCCCAGCTTGGTGGATGGTTCATCCAAGCAGAGACTTCTCCCTTTGGCGTTCAGCTTCACCAAAGGGAGGCTTGTGATGTACGCTTTGGAGTTCGAACGAGGTGGCCTTCTTTTAAGGTTCCATCCTCTCCTCCGAGCGCCCACGCTTCCCAGCTTGGTGGATGGTTCATCCAAGCAGAGGTTTCTCCCTTTGGCGTTCAGCTTCACCAAAGGGAGGCTTGTGATGTACGCTTTGGAGTTCGAACGAGGTGGCCTTCTTTTAAGGTTCCATCCTCTCCTCCAAAGCGCCCACGCTTCCCAACTTGGTGGATGGTTCATCCAAGCAGAGGCTTCTTCCTTTGGCGTTCAGCTTCACCAAAGGGAGGCTTGTGATGTACGCTTTGGAGTTCAAACGAGGTGGCCTTCTTTTAAGGTTCCATCCTCTCCTCCGAAGCGCCCACGCTTCCCAGCTTGGTGGATGGTTCATCCAAGCAGAGGCTTCTCCCTTTGGCGTTCAGCTTCACCAAAGGGAGGCTTGTGATGTACGCTTTGGAGTTCGAACGAGGTGGCCTTCTTTTAAGGTTCCATCCTCTCCTCCGAAGCGCCCACGCTTCCCAGCTTGGTGGATGGTTCATCCAAGCAGAGGCTTCTCCCTTTGGCGTTCAGCTTCACCAAAGGGAGGCTTGTGATGTACGCTTTGGAGTTCGAACGAGGTGGCCTTCTTTTAAGGTTCCATCCTCTCCTCCGAAACGCCCACGCTTCCCAGCTTGGTGGATGGTTCATCCAAGCAGAGGTTTCTCCCTTTGGCGTTCAGCTTCACCAAAGGGAGGCTTGTGATGTACGCTTTGGAGTTCGAACGAGGTGGCCTTCTTTTAAGGTTCCATCCTCTCCTCCAAAGCGCTCACGCTTCCCAACTTGGTGGATGGTTCATCCAAGCAGAGGCTTCTCCCTTTGGCGTTCAGCTTCACCAAAGGGAGGCTTGTGATGTACGCTTTGGAGTTCGAACGAGGTGGCCTTCTTTTAAGGTTCCATCCTCTCCTCCGAAGCGCTCACGCTTATTTGACAGTTGACGAAGACTGGAGAAAAGTTGTTTATTTATAAAGGCTGGGGAGCAACATCCAGCTACTGATTACATTCATTGATAATACATCCTCAGATGCTCAACATTCCACGGGTGAGGTTGAATTCTGCCATCCATGTCTTTTATCCAGTAAGTGCCAGGCCGAATTTCCTTTTCAATTTGGTAGGGTCCTTCCTGCCTGGGTCCTAGGGTGCCCACCCCGGCTCCTTTGAGGATAGGAAAACCTGCGAAGGACCAAGTCGTTTATGCGGAAGGACCTCCTTTTCATCCTCGAGTTGTAGTATCGACTCATCTTCCTCTCGGTAGGTTGCAAGCCTCCCACTGGAATCATCCCTCTTTTCTTCAAGGAAATCAAACTCACACCTCCGAAGTTCCTCATTGGATATCTCATTGAAGCTTAATCTTCTGGGTGAGGGTAATCCTACCTCCACTGGGCTCATCGCTTCAGCGCCATAAGTCATGGAGAAAGGGGTTTCCCCTGTAGGTGTTCTGTTCGTCGTTCGTATCGCCCATAGCACCTGGGGTAATTCATCTACCCAAGCTCCCTTAGCTGTATCAAGCTTCTTTTTCAGGGTGTGCTTGATGGTCTTGTTGACGGCCTCCACTTGGCCATTGGCCTGGGGGTGATGAGGCGTAGAGAAGTGTTTTCTGATTCCAAGTTCTTCACAGAGGTCCCGGACCTTCCGGTTGTCAAATTGTTTGCCATTATCAGAGACAATCGAGTGAGGGATGCCGAAGCGACAAATGATATTCTTCCACAGAAATTTGGAAGTATTGGCTCTCAAGTGATCTTTGCCGCAGGCTCGGCCTTCTACCCATTTCGTGAAATAATCGATAGCTACTATGGCGAAACTGGCGCCTCCCCTGCCCTTAGGCAATGGGCCAATGAGATCCACACCCCACTTGCTGAAGCGCCATGGGCTGGATACTGTAGTAAGCTCTTGGGAAGGTCGTCTCTGCACGTTGGCAAAACGTTGGCACTTGTCACATTTGCGAACAAACTGGAAATCATCTTTTTTCATTGTAGGCCAGTAATATCCCTGCCTCAGTGCTTTATTGGCCAAGGCTAATCCTCCGGAGTGATTGCCACAAATGCCCTCATGAACTTCCCTAAGTACATAATTAGCTTCTTCTTCTCCTACGCACCGAAGGAGAGGTGCAGAGAATCCGCGTTTATATAGGACATCGTCCACTAACAGGAAATGGGCAGACCTTCTACGTATTTTATACGCATCTTCCTTATTATCAGGCAAGGAATGATCTTTGAGGTAAGATATGAGAGGTTGCATCCAAGTTGGGGTACCTTCTACCCACATCACCACTTCTGCGGAGGTGGACGGCCTGAGGAGGTGTTCAATTGGGACCACTGCCAGCAATTCAGAATCTTTGCTGCTAGCAAGCTTAGATAAGGCATCAGCGTGCGCGTTTTCAAGGCGTGGTATCTGACTTAATTCAAATTTCTCAAAGGAAGGGAGTAGGCTCATTACCAATTTGAGATATGAGGCCATGGCTTTATCCCTTGCCACGAAGTTGCCGTTCACTTGTCCCACTATAAGCTGGGAATCGCTGCTGATGTGAAGCCTCTTTACTTGCATTTCCTTGGCTAGCCTGAGGCCAGCGAGGAGGGCCTCATATTCTGTGCAAAGATTGTTGGTGGCCTTGAAGCCGAACCGTACTGCACTATTCAACGTATGACCTTCAGGACTTATAAGAACTACGCCAGCGCCTGAGCCTGTTTCCCCTGCCGAACCATCTATGAACAAATTCCATGTTGGGGGCTCGGAAGGCTCCGCCTCCTGGCCAATTTCAGGAGCGTTGGTAAATTCTGCCACAAAATCTGCTAAAGCTTGCCCTTTGACAGCAGTTCTGGCTTTGAAGAGGATTTCAAATTCGCTCAACTCCACTGCCCACTTCAGTAGTCTACCCGAGGCGTCTGGTTTTTGTAGAACTTGTCTGAGTGGAAAGTTTGTCAGTACATGAATGGTGTGAGCCTGAAAATAAGGCCTCAATTTACGAGAAGCGATGATCAATGCCAAGGCTAATTTTTCCATGTCTGGGTATCGCGTCTCAGGGGGTATCAAAGCCTTGCTGATATAATAAACATGCAGCTGAGTTGAATTCTCCTCTCTCACCAGTACCGCACTTATAGCCTCGAGGGAAACTGCTAAGTAAAGTTGTAGCACCTCGCCAAGCTTGGGTTTTGATAGGAGGGGGGCCTGCCCTAGGTGCCTTTTGAGCCCCTGGAAAGCCTCTTCACACTCCTCAGTCCACTGAAACTTATGTCCTCCCTTTAATATTCTGAAGAATGGGAGGCACTTATCAGTGGATTTCGATATGAAGCGGCTCAAAGCAGTCACACGACCCGTCAAACTTTGCACTTCTTTTGGTTTCTGGGGGGATTTCATCTCAATTAACGCTTGGATCTTTTCTGGATTTGCTTCGATGCCACGTTGATTGACCATGTACCCTAAGAACTTGCCTGACGCTACCCCAAATGCACATTTTAGGGGATTCAACTTCATGCGGTACTTTCGCAGAACTTCAAAGGCTTCATGGAGGTGGGATATGTGATCATCCACTTTCAGACTCTTAACAAGCCTATCATCTACATAGACCTCCATAGTTTTCCCAAGCAAATTAGCAAACATCTTGTTTACTAACCTCTGGTAAGTTGCTCCAGCATTCTTTAATCCAAAAGGCATCATTCTCAGCGCAATAAAGGCCTCGGTCCGTTATGAACGAGGTGTGCTCCTCATCGCCCGAGTACATGGGAATTTGATTGTAACCGCAGTAGGCATCCATGAAACTCGTGGACTCGTGTCCAAAGAAGGAGTCCACCAACTGATCAATTCTGGGAAGTGGGAAACTGTCTTTTGGACATGCCTTATTGAGATCAGAAAAATCAATGCATACCCTCCACTTCCCATTATGCTTTTTCACCAGTACCGGATTTGATATCCATTTTGGGTAGAGGGCCTCCCTTATAAAGCCGTTGTTAATAAGCTTCTGCACTTCCTCTTTCAAGGCCTCATACCTCTCTGGGTTAAGGGCTCGCCTCTTCTGTCTGTGCGGGTCAGCTTTAGGATCAATTTGTAGGTGGTGGCAACTGACTCTAGAGTCAATGCCTACCATATCCTCATGCCTCCAAGCAAAGACATCGTGGTTCTTGCACAAAAATTCTTTAAGCTCCCTTTTGAATTTTGGGACTAAACTTCTTCCAACCTGCAGCAGTTTGGTTGGTTCCTTTGAATCGATAGGAAAGCTTTCTAACTCTTCCATGGGGGCTGCCTGGGAATCAGCCTCGGTTAGTCGTAGATCGAGTTCATCAAGTGCTGGTAATTCGAGGCTACTTGTACCTGCCACCATGTGCATATCCCTAGGCTCAGCCTTCCTCACAGAGTTAAGGTAGCATTCCCTTGCCCCTCTTTGGTCTCCTTTGACCGTTGCCACCCCCCTATCAGTTTGGAATTTCATGCATAGGTGATGAATGGAGGTGATAGCTCCCAAATCCTTCAATGCGGGCCTCCCCAATACCCCATGATAGGTCGACTCCGCCGTCCACTATCAAAAATTCCATAAAACATGTGGTTGCTAGGGGTGAAGCTCCCATTTCTACGGCTAGGGTAATTTTGCCCCTTGGGATGATACTGTCCCCCGTGAAACCATATAAGGGAGTGTTGGTGGGGGTTAACTCATGGTCCAGGATCATTTTGTCAAAAGTAGATCCGAATAGGATGTTCACAGAACTGCCATTGTCTACCAACATTCGCCTCAATCCGTTCCTCGGCTACCACGCTCTTACTACCAAAGCATCACAAATGAGTGGTAATGAATACCTTCGGAATCTTCATGTGTAAACACAATCGGAGGCGATTGGCTCCTTCGCGAACTGCTGCCCACAATGTAGCTAGTCAATGGAGGAGCCCTTGCCTCTCGCACATAGTTCCTTTGAGAGTTTCTGGTGCTTCCACCAACATAAGGACCCCCAAAGATAGTGTCAATCTCGTGAACAGGAACATCATCAGGTCTACCTCGATGGTCCCTTCGTTGCTGTTCATTTGGGTTTCTATTCCTTTCTCTTTCTCTTCCACGAGGAGATGCTTCCCTGTGATGGGAAGGGGCCTCGCCTCGCCTAGATCGTGAATCTTGCCTCGGCGGGGGCCTGCTCCTCGGTCTCGAGGTGTTCCGATTGTTACTTCTGGAATCCGAATTTCTGGGATGCAAGGCTATGTCTCTACAGTCAGCAGTGGCGTGGCTGTAGGAATGGTGATAAGTGCAATATCCTTGGGAGTTGCCTCTGCCTTGATTCGAATTCCTTCCCCGGCCTTGTCCTCTATGGGGGGCCTGTTGTGTTCGTGGGTTTTCAGGGGTACCCGTAGTCGGTACGTCCTCGTAGGCCAAAGTTGGCACAGCATTCAATGTGGCTGCGGCAAGTGCCTGCCCTGAGCCTTGGGCAACTTCCACATTGGGTTGACCCCACTGCTGATCCATCAGGTGGGAGGTTGGACCTCTACCACGTTGCCTTTGTTGGGGTTGTAGACCCCTACTTGCCCTGTTTCGATATTCTATCAGTTCCTCGTTGATGATTTCACGTCGCATCATCTCCAACAAAGCATCATAAGTTGGGGGATCTTGATTCTGCACATCTCTCCAAAACAGGGTGTTCATGTTGAGGCCTCCCCTAAGGGCGGATAGAGCATCGCGATCAGTGACTTGAACACAGCAAGTCATTTCGTCCGTGAAACAGGACATAAAGCTTTTCAAAGTTTCTTCTGGCTGTTGTCTCATGTCTTGGAGGCGTTGGATTGGGGCCTCGCCTTCTTTACTTACTGCAAATCTTTTCAAAAAAGTAGTTTTGAATTCTGGCCAACTTCGAATGCTCCCAGGAGGTAACCTACTATACCAAATTTCAGCAGCTCCGCTTAGAGTCAAATGGAAGGCTCTGCATTTAACAGCTGGAGTGGCGCCTCTCAGGCTCATGTGTGTTTTGTAGCTGTTCAAGTGCTTCGCTGGGTCGCCTCTCCCATCATACTTGGGTATTTTGGGCATAGTATAATGATTTGGGACCTGGGCATTCCTTAACTCCCTTGAGAATGGCAGATTGTCATCGTCATCATCTAAGTCACAGGATCTCTGGGGACCATCCGAATCATAATTAGCCTCAGCTTCATACCTGGGCTGTTGCGTGGAGGGTCCTGCCTGGTTGCGAGCCTCCTCATCCCTCCTAAGGCGTTCATGACGGGGTGGCATAGCACGGGGGGCACGTTCTTGCCTTTCCTCCGGCTGCCGAACCTCAGGAGGTGGGGCTGTGGCCTATTCCTAGAAGCGTGGGCTGCATTCCTTTGTCTTCGCCTCTGACCTATCGGGCTAAGCCTATCAAACACACTGGCAGACCTCTGGGGCCTCGGTGCTGGCTCATATTCGGGAGGGAAATTATCCTCCATGTTGAACGGGGCCTCGGAAGGTCGGCCGGAAGCATAATTGGAGGAAATATCGACTCCAACTTCCCTTTCTACTGGGCTTCCTTCCCTATACTGCCTGGAGGAATAAGCTCTTTGACTCTGAACTTCGTCAGGTTGATATGGCCCTTGTGGAACAAAGGAGGGAGGTGGGGGACCTCCCTGGCCTTGCATTTGCCTCAACAGCTCTTGCATCGCCAAGTTTTGATTAGTAATGCTCCTCATATTGGCTGCCATGGTTGCCATTTCCCTAGTAAGCTGGGCCGCCAACCTCCTACCACCTCGCCTGTGATGGTGGTGGGGTCGGCGTCGGACCGCAGGGGCCTCATTGTCAGCTTCTCTAGTTCGTCTGTGGGGAGCCTCTTCTTCTGAACTCATGTCTTTTGAAACTTGAATAAACTTGAACTTCGGGGGCTTCCTCTTATTCTTCTTTGAAGAATAAATCCTTTTTCAAGGGGGATGCCCAAAAATGCTTCAGAAAGCTTTTTCCACGGGGTTGCTCGTGGTTATAGTGTGGTTTCCCACAGACGGCGCCAATCTGTTGACCCCAAAAAATGTTGCCAACAGATGCCGGGCCCACTCGTGCACACGTAAGCTTAATCCAACACGCTAATGCCGATCGACGGTCATGAGGACTCCAGAAAACGAGCGTGGGAGTGGCTAAAAGGCACGAGACGTCTCCGTTCAGGCCACCGGCATAAAAGAAATACGATTGTATAAGAAACCAATCGATAAATGACAAGATTTGTTGTAGAAAAATGTTGTAAAAGGGGTGTTGAAATGAGAGAAATATAGCTCCAAAATATTCAGTTTGTTCTCTAATTTTTGCATTAGTCCTTTCCTTGTTACATGGTTGGGGTATTTATAGTGTTACAACTCAAATTGTGACCTTTGGATCAATTTACACGTGGCCTCATCTCCTCGGCCAAGGCATCAAATCCTAGCAATCAAGTTGACTCTCCTAGCTGTACTAACATTAAATGCTCTGACATTGACGAGACAAGACATAAGTAAACTTTACACAAAAGTCACATCAATCATTTGTTAGAGATTTTCATCATGGCCGAATCCTCGCAAGTGGGCCTTTGATGGGACTCGGACGTTAGAAGGAGGGGCCTCGGAGTAATAGCGAGGGCCTCGGAATAGTAGCGAGGGCCTCGGAACCCACAACTGAAGCTAGAGAATTATAACCTGATCGAATTAAGCTGGTCCCACCGTCGTGATGTGACGCCACGTGTCCATTCTGTCCTTTAACCCGTAACAATATTAACATTAAACTATTATAATTTATTGAATAATCAAATTTTTTGAATAAAATATTATTAAAAAAATATAAGGTTAGAGTTTTTTATAGCTGAAAAAAATATTTTAAGATTCACAAATTTCAAAATGTATATGTTATTTAATACTATATTAATATTGAACTATAAAAATTTATTGAATAATCAGATTTTTTGAATAAAATATTATAAAAAATATTGTCAAAATGCCAAAGTAAACGCGTTTTCCATTTTTATGTTTTCAGAAATAGTTTTTCAGAATCACAAAAAGAACGCGTTTTCAATAATTTCAAAACAGACACTCAAAACACAAAATAAATTCAAAACTCAAAACTGAAAATTGAAATACAAAGAGAACAATTGTTTTGAAAACTTTCAGTACGCAATATGTTGACACTTTATATATACCATAAGCCATTCAAAACGTGAGAGACCTCCATAGACTTAAAAAATCTCTATATTATACATATTTTGAAAACGAATCATGACGTTTGATCATCAAATAAATGTGAATTAATCAAGATTCTTGAAAATTATTCAACCAAAATTAAGATTTTAGTCAAGAGAGTAGAATTCTCCACTTTCTTTTATCTTTTCTTGATTCGGGTGATGCTTTTTCAAATTCTTGTATAGTTTAATTAATAGGACAATATGCTAGTTTTTCTTTTTTTATTGGATGAATGATGAACCATATTATTTATTTATTTTAATTCAAGACAACTAATTTAGTATTTATTAATTTTTCTTGATTGGTTATGCATTCTCATTGAACTATTTGATTCCTTAATCACTAATTAGATAATAAGTTACTTGTTGTAGTGTAGAAATACACACAATAAATATAGAATGTGGTAAAATCAACACATGGACAATATGTATTAGAAATAATATCTATGACACGTGCAATCATGTGTGATAAATCCAGTGAATCAATGCATATTTTTTCATATGAATTCGGATTAAGAATATGATCAAGTCATGTTAAGCATATGTTTAATATATATTAGAAAAGAATATTGAACAAAAGTAGATTATCGATTGTCTTGAATGCATGAATTTACTAGATTACGAATTAAGAGTTGAATTAAATAGCAATAGGGGTATTCAAGATTCCAATACAAATATTCACATATTAGGGCCCTGTTTGGTCCACATTTTTTTCATTCTCATTCTTCTACTAATTTTCAACAACACATTTTTCAATAAAATAATATTTTCCATTACATCAATAATTTTTCTTTCTTTTTCAACCACATATTTTCCATCATATCAACAGTAAAAATACATTCTTACCTTCAAAATGTGCACCAAACGAGGGCTAAATAAATACTTTATTTGCTTTCTTTGTTTAGGATTAATATATATAACAACAAAATCACATCTTTTATGTTACGAGCATCGAATTTAGTAGTAACTAGTGAATTATGATTAAACATATTCCTCGTGGGACGATAAGTTACAATCCACTTTATTATTACTTGTTAACGATCCAGTACGCTTGCGAGTTTCAACCAAACAACCCCTTCCGAATAATTTCATTATTATTATGTCCCCGTTTGAACTCTATTATATAATAACTCATTTTTCATACTTATTTTTAATTATAAATTTCATCAATAAAATAATTTGCATGTAAACTCAAAATTTCTTACTTTTTAATCATATATTCTCAAAAAAATCATTATTACAAAACTTATTTTTTAATATAAAAAGTGGTAATTACACAAAACCATACTTTAAGTTTTTAAACTTCTAAAATCAGATTGGATGTTTTATATTTCCAAAATCAGATGTTTTATAGTTCAAATTTATTATAATTAAATATACAATATTTCAAACCATTTTCGTATTCTCTCCATTTCACAGATCTACCTCTCTCTCTCTAAGCAAACCCTACACCACCCCGTCACCGGCGACACAGCTCTGGCGTTGAGGCACTGGAGTTGGCGTCGCTCGATGCCACAGCCGGTGGCGCGACCTCGCTGAGGCGCTGCAGTCGGCATCGCTCGATGCTGCAGTCGCGATCGCGTTGAGGCGCCGCAGTCGACGTCGCTTGATGCCGGTGGTGCGATTGCGTTGAGGTGCTGCAGTGAGCGCCGCTGTTGCGCCGTCGCCAATCAAACGGGTACAATGTCGCCGTCGCGACCCCGTCACTCTCTAATCCAACGACGCCGTTCTCCTCCCTCTACTCTCCTCTGCTGTATCTGTTTTTTGGGGCGTTTGTGGTGGCTGGCGGTGGTGTTACAAGAGTTTGCTGGTAGTTTTGTGAACGGTACTGAGGGCTGCAATTTTGTGAACTGTACTGATGCTGAAATTGATGAAGCAGTACATTTAGCAAAAGAGGCAGATTATGTTGTGCCGTGGGTGGTATTGTGGTGGTGTTGCACGGAGTTGAAGATGGCGACTTCGATTAGCAGCGCTGGTTAATGTTGGGTCTGGGTTTTGGGAGACGACGGTCGATTGTTGGTGTGATATTCTGCCATTTGAAGCTGATGGTGGGTGGTTGTTGAGATGGAGGTGGCTCGGAAAGGCAGGGTGTGGTGAGGTTTGGAGTTCTCGTCGAAGTGGGTTGAATTTTGTGGTTGGCCGGTGCGTGTGGGTGGACAGCGCTTGGTGGAACGATTTGTGGAATTCGTCAGTGGATGTAGTGGTTGAGTAGGGTACCGGCGGTTGGCTACGCAATTGTAGATGGTGGCGGGATCTAATTTGGATCTGATTTGTTGCTGAAAATGGTGGTGGTGGAGGCGGTGACTGGTGGCAGTGGAGATAGAGGTGTTGTGCCGTGGCGATGGTTGTGGTGTATGTGACCAACTATTTAGATTAACCGTGACCTTAAAAATTCGACAATTTATGATTAAAAATTAACATGTGACTAATAAATTTGAATATATGTGATTAAATAAACAATCATGCGTTGTGGCTTGTGACTTGATTTGTGACTTATGACCTGGGCTGTGACTCTTGACTTGTGACTTGTGATTTGTGACTTGTGACATGGGCTGTGACTTGTGATTTGTGACTTGTGACTTGGGTTGTGACCGTAAAAAAAAAACATGTCAATCGTACAAAAAAATATAGCGGAGTTGTTGCCGGAATATTCGCCGGAGTTGGAACAACTGCCGGAATCGGAGCAGTCGCCGGAAAAAAACGATCGCCGGAACGGTTGTCGGAACGGTCGCCGGAGTAGGGCGGTGATCGGAACGGTCGCCGGAGCGGTAGAGGTGGTGAATGTGGGATGAGTTAATTATATTATATTAGAATTAAATATTTAATAATAAATTAATTTAATAATTTATTATTTCATAAATAAAAATTTAAAATTTTTTAATAAAAATCTGATTTTGGAAATTTCAAACTTGTTTTCTTATTTTTGAAATAGGCTAAACTTATTTTCTTGAATAGGTAATCTTCCCATATAAAAATGGGGCTCAAATAAGGTCCATACATGAAAAATATTTAGAGCCTGTTTGACATGACTTTTAAGAAGTTAAAAGAAGTTTTTGAGACCCAAAAATTATTTTTGAATCCGTTTGACTAATTTTATGATAATGTTTCTTCTGCTTCTTCTATTTGAAAGAGGTTTTAAAGAAAACTGATCCAAGGTGTTAAAATCAATTTTGAAATAAGAAACTCTTTTAAAAATTAGTTTTCAAATAAAAATTAAAATGAATTCCTTTAAAAATTCTTTTACAATAAAGAAAAGTAAAAGAAAAAGTCACGATTAAATGTCATTAGAAAAAAAAACTTTAAAAAGTAGTAAGAGAAAAAAAGTCTTGAACTTTACTCACTCGAATAGTTATAAAAAAGATAAATTTAGCCTCTGTTTAGTACACATTCTTTCAAAACTCATTTTTAACCACATATTTTTTAATAAAATAATATTT
This sequence comes from Fraxinus americana, assembly GCA_035079005.1. Lineage (NCBI taxonomy): Eukaryota > Viridiplantae > Streptophyta > Magnoliopsida > Lamiales > Oleaceae > Fraxinus > Fraxinus americana. Next base: position 88,161 of record JAVHZT010000156.1, on the reverse strand, counting down.
TTCATTATATCAATAACTTTTCCTTACTTTTTAATCACATATTTCTCGTCATACTACTATTTAAAATACATTTTTCTTTAATAATATCAATCAAACATACTCTTACTTTAAAATGGAATATCATGCGAAACAAGTTAAATATAAGATAATGGTTGCCTTGAGTTATACTCCACTACTCCATTTTCACTATTTTAACACTTTTTTTTCCACCAATAGCACCTGCAATTGGTCATAACATGTTGCGTGAGAGTCACGTGACTCTTCCCTTCACCGACTCTCACAGCTACGTGGAAGTGCAAGAACACGCATTAGTCAAATCAAAGACAGCGTGATGGAATCTCAATGGCACTTAAATGGACCATTATACCCTCGTATGTTTTCACGTTGTTTCCTAAACTACTAAAGGAAGAGGCACCCAAAATTGAGCGAAATTACATTTTAGTCACTAACATTTTTTGGTTCCCAATAGTATGGAAATTTCAATTTCAGTAGACAAATTGTTATTGCAATGCTAGACTTGTAGTGAACTTGTATAAAGGGTTTCATTAAACTTTTTTTTTCTATGTAAATTTGTCAAGTTGTTAATTTGTAGCGTCGACTGCTGATTAACAATAAAATTTGTGCATTAACACGAAATGTTGTACTTATGTAAACACGTTATTTACAAGTTAAAAAATGAACTTATTACATGATTGGATAACTAATAAGATCCATCGAGGTTCGAAATATTTGTCACGTAGGAAATGATGTTAATTTTAGCAGTGGATATGTTTTTTTAAAAAAAGTCAAATAACTAAAAATGAAATTTTGCTCAAAATTTAAACTCAGTTTTTTTTCCATTAAAAATAGTTTTTTTTTTAGAAATTGAGTTTTGAAACAGTGATTTTTTAAAGAATAAATTTTTTTTTTTTGAATTTATTGTGTGAATGTACGATGGAAAATGAGTTTAAAGAAAAGAATTTTGATTTTGCCCTTTTTTGGTGAAAGTTAATTCAGATTTTTAGCAAATTTTAATATAAATGGTTGAAATGTCGTGAAATTTATAAAATATGTGATTAATATTAATTATTTATTTTGATTTATATTAAAATTAAAATTTATATTTCGATCTGATGTGGCTTTAGCCCCGTTGGCCCCATTTTAGAGTGTTGAAAATTTTTGGAATAGTGATTGATGAGAGAATGTGTGGTAGAAAAGTAATGAAAAGTTTTAAATTTGTATGTAATATTATTTTATTTGATAAATATGTGGTTGAAATGACGAGGGAAAAAAAATTAATGTAATGTAGTGGAAAAAAATGTGGCGGTGCTTAATAATGACCGATATTTTAGCCCTAATTAGACCAAATTACGTGGCATCGGTTTCTGGATTTTGCTAATCGCAAGAAACTTCAGGACGCATTTTTATTTCTTTAAATTAATTAATTAATTTCTATTTTCGTACCATTTCTTCTTCCCCTTCTTCCAATTGGGAAAACACGCACAGAATTCTATGTATAGCAGTATAGGCATCCCGTATCCGTATGTAAATCACTTGTGAAGTGGGAGAGATTAAGGAATCTGAACGATGTTGGAGGATCAGGTGGCGTATTTGCTACAGAGGTATTTGGGGAACTATATCAGAGGACTCAATAAAGAAGCCCTAAAAATCAGTGTCTGGCGAGGTAACTATTTTTTTTTTAAAATTTTACTGTTTAAGCAAGCTTTTGTTCATGTAGATCGAAAATTGAGTTTCTGTTGAACTCTAATTTAGTGTGATTTTTTCATTAAGTGTAGAATTCAGTGGAATTCGAGTTCTGGAGTGGCGCGTAATTAAGTTTTGGATTCACTCTTAATTTCCTCAATTTAATTTTACAGTGTCGTGTTCGACTATTCAATTGTAATATGTTGAATGTACTAAATTTAGCACATACTGTTGTAGTTCTTTTAGGACTATTTTTTCTTTTTGCAATTGCTATTACAAAAATCCTTATCACTCTCTAGAATGAACTAATAATTGGAGCTAATCTGTCATGGAAAAGGATGAGGGGAAGTTATTAGGCTCGCATATATTGTAGCTGAAAGGATTTTTTTTTAAATCACCATAAGTCTGAATATATAAGCTATTGAGAAAGGTTATGGTCAGAGAACAGTTTCCATATTTGGTAGATTGTGAAGGTTAGGACGTAGAATTTTGTTTTGAAAAAGTGAGGGAGTGGGACTAATGTACATATTATGCAGATATCTTGGTTTTGATTTCTAATTTAAAAGAGATAAGATGAAAATGATGATAAATTATAGTTATTATTTTATAAATCTATTGGTTGAGGATTTTTTCAGTTGCTCATAGAGGTGTCAAATCTGTTTTTGATTGTAAGGTGGGGACGTTTCTTAATTATCAACACTTCTCTTTTTGGTTCTGTATAGTCTACGTCGATATTTTGACATTGGAATCCAATATGGAGAGGCTTGCGAGAAGGTTAACAGGGCAAGATAGTAGTTATGTATCCATTACTGATACTTAAATATGTTCCTTTTGAAATTCCAAAAAGCTTACTGTGAGAAGGGGAAAGCAGATCTTTGGTATTGAAAGCCGGTTTTCTTGCCATATCTAAAAGGGATTTTTGACGGGAAGAAAATGATATGCATTCAATCAGCATTTAGGTGGAACTTACTCATTGGGAAGTGGAATTAGTGCAGGAAGTGCTTAGTGCACTGCATGTCAAGAAATGACAAGGGATGACATGATCATGACAAAGGTTTCGAGGGGAAATATCAATATGAAGTCGTGTTATATGGAGTTGATGAAGGGGCGTAACAAAGGGCATTTGTTATGGATTGAGGTTGGGTCACGGGGGTCTCAAATTAAATAAGACTTTTTCCATATGAGCCACATGGGACTCCATTCTCAGTGCTAGCTGCTTCTGCGGGATGAGAAAAATGCACACTTTTTGTGCTGCCAGTGGGAGGTGAATGTGTTTTGTTTTGCTGCTTCGTGGTTGATTTGTGCTGCTGCTCTGTGGAATGTGCTGTTTTAGTTCTGCATGGCCTACTTTGCAATGCCAGCAAATGTAAATGATTGCTGATTTCTAAGCATGTAAAGAACCTTGAATTTAAGGAGATTTTCACTTGGATGACACACGGTGTACTTCTATTCAATGTCTGGGAAACAGCTGCACAGTGTCTTCTATGTTTGATTTTGAAATAATTCTGAGGATGAAACAGGTTGAAAGCAAGATGCAGAAAACTATAATGAACGGACACTCCTACTAGGGAAGTGTGCGTGTCAGATACCGTCACTCCATGGCATGGGTCTGACATGCCATATCTTATTTTTGATATATTTTATCTGAATTTTTAATGCTCGGTACTTTAGAGACATTCCTTGGATAAGTATTCGTATGCCCTGTCTTATATTAAAAGGATAAAAACAAAGATGTAATATATAAATTTTTAAAAATTTTAAAGAATTTAAATCAACGTGTCGGTGTCCATATCGTGTCGGTGTCCATGTCACGTGGTCTGTGCAACTTAGGTGGAAAATAAAATGCTCGTTGCTATCGTCATGATCCTACACTAATAACAGTTTTCCAAATTCACTTTGCCTTGCGTCCTAATTTCAGCTATGTCATTGTTCCCATTTCCTCCGGTTCCACCCCCCCACCCCGCTGGGAAAAAATTCTTGTCCACCAAGGGAACCCGAAAAAGCCACATTCATCATCAAATTTTCCTTGAATATTCCACATTCCATGGTTTAAAAGGAAGTCTAATGTTCTTCTAGAACCTATGCATTCTGCTTCGATGTCCAAAGATTTATAAAATCCTAGGATTTCTATAGTAATATCATTTCATTGCTGCCATTTTCTTGGCTACCCCTCCCTGCCATGTCACCATAATGTCTTTTCTGCATGAAATCATTGAAGTGCTATTTGTTCTCAACTATTGACACAGTCTCATCTCTTTTCTTGCTGGCATTTCATTTTTGTGGCCTCTAATTTCTGCCATGGAATGGAATCATGATGCTTTCTGATGGTTTGTCTTTCCTTTTTCTTCCCCTTCCTTTATGTCCTCCAATTTCTTACCGAATATTTTCCATCCCCCCAAATTGTGTTCCATAGGAATAATTATTATCTTGTAACATCCTAGGTGTTATAAATTCAGAAATTCCAAAAAGATCTTCTGTTTACATTAACCTTTCAGAATCCGTGCCCCTGAATTTCTTCTCTTTTTACTGAAAATTTCTTGCCTCTGTTGTATTCGCAGCCTCCTTAACATTCTGTTTCACCCAATACTCACTTTTTATATTGTCACTGGTAACAAAACTTGTGTGCTCATTCCTCTCTGAAATCCTAGCATTGACTCCCTTTTCTTCTACCTAAAGATAAAAAATTAATGTTCTATTTGAGAATCTCTATCCAAATGTCCATATTGACATCTCATGATTTGCTTTCTTCAAAATCGTTCAAAAGCTCCTGTTCTCCTCCCCCCTATATTTTCCACTGTTATTTCCGTTTATTTAATTTGGCAACTGGTTTAGGATTTCCTATGAGAAATTACTCGTGTTTTTTTTAATTGTTCCCTCTCTTCTTGCCTTTTTCATTTTTGCAAACTGACAATTGATTGAGGGCTTTCATGCACTTAAATGGAGAACAAAAGAGCGGTGGCTGAGACTAACGTTTTCATCTGGATTTCTATTATGCTGATGACTTTGAGGTGACCGTCAAAGTGGTGGTTGGTGCTGTTGGTTTACAATGTTCCTCTGGCTGATGGTGGATATTCTTGTAAAACTGAGAGGAACGAAATAATTTCTCTAATCGTATTCATCAATCTCTTAGGTATATATACACGGTACAAATCCTATATTAGGAAGGAACTAATTATATCAAATCCCTATAAATTAGAATCAAATATACTTATTTCCTATTCTAGTAATATATTCTGTAACACTCCCCTTCAAGATAAAGCATAGATGTTTATCATGCCCAGTTTGTTACAAATATAATCAACCCGAACCCCATTCAAAGCTTTTGTGAATATATCTCCCAATTGTTCTCCTGTTCTCACGGTACCCTGTAGAGATCAGACTTTGCTGGATCTTCTAACGAACGAAATGACAATCAATCTCAATGTGTTTAGTTCGTTCATGAAAGACTGGATTAGATGCAATATGAAATGCAGCTTGGTTATCGCACCATAACTTAGTCGGTATTGAAGTCTTGAGGCATACTTCGGTGAGGAGCTGATGTATCCACATTATTTCACACACAGACTTAGCCATAGCCCTATATTCTGATTCTGTACTCGAACGTGAAACCACATTTTATTTCTTGCTTTTTTACGAAACCAAATTTCCTCCAACAAATACACATTAGTCAGAAGTAGATCTTTGATCTTCCTTGGATCTGGCCCAGTCAGCATCTGAAAAACATTCAATCCTAGTATGACCATGATTGCAATACATAATTCCTCTCCCAGGCTTTCCCTTTAAGTAGCATAAAATTTGTTTTACCGCTCTCCAATGATCTATAGTCGGAGAAGACATATACTGACTCACCACACTAACTGAATAGGCAATATCAGGACGAGTCACAGTAAGATAGTTCAACTTCCCAACCAATTTTCTATCTCTCAAGATCTTCAAACAATTCACCACTTTTTGTAAGCTGCAAATTAGGAACCATTGGAGTGCTACATGGTTTAGCCCCCAATTTTCCAGTTTCAGTCAACAAGTCAAGCACATACTTTCTTTGAGATAAGAACGTTCCTTTCTTACTTCTCTTCACCTCAACACCCAAGAAATATTTTAGTGGTCCTAAATCCTTTGTATGAAACTGACTGTGAAGAAATGATTTAAGAGATGAAATACCACCAGAATCACTCCCAGTAATTACAATGTCATCAACATAGATAACTAATAGGATGATGCCAACTACAAACTGCTTATAGAAAACAGAGTGATCAGACTTACTCTTCTTCATGCCAAAACCGTTCAATAGCCTGACTAAACTTTCCAAACCAAGCCCGGGAACTTTGTTTCAAGCTATACAAGGATTTATGGAGATGGCAAACTTTCCCATACTCCCCTTGAGCAACAAAACCAGGTGATTGCTCCATATACACTTCCTCCTGAAGATCACCATGAAGGAATGCATTCTTAATGTCTAACTGATGCAGAGACCAATTATGTGTGGCTGCCATAGAAATAAATAACCGGATAGAAGTAAGTTTAGCAACAGGAGAAAATGTGTCGAAGTAATCAACCCCATATGTTTGAGCATATCCCTTAGCAACAAGTCGAGCTTTCAATCGAGCAACAGTCCCATCAGGATTGACTTTAACTGCAAACACCCATTTACATCCAATAGCCCGTTTACCGACAGGCAAGTGTACCAGAGTCTAAGTACCATTGTCATCTAAAGCATTCATCTCCTCAATCATAGCCTTACGCCAACCAGGATGAGATGGAGCTTCATGAACAGTCTTAGGAAGTGTGATAGAATCAAGAGATGCAACAAAAGAACAAGAGGACGGGGATAAATGGTTGTATGCCACAAAAGAAGAGACGGGATAAGTACATTGACGTTTACCTTTGCGCATCGCAATAGGAAGATCATCGCTAGAACTCGGAACCGGATCTGATGACGAAGGAACTGGTGCAAGACATGAAGCAGAAGGTGTAGGAACAGTAACCGGACTAGGAGCAGGAGGTTGTTGGCGGTGAGAATAAACTTGCTGTATAGGAGGCTTAACAGGAGCAGATGAATGGAGATCAGAACTAGGGGATAGAAAAGTATAAATTAATAAATCATCTTCCTCCCCCGGATTGATAGAACCGAAAGAAGCAAATGGTGTTTGTTCTAAAAATATAACATCAGCTAAAACAAGGTACCTGTTAAGATTGGGACGGTAACATTTATACCCTTTTTGCACACGAGAATAGCCAAGAAAGATACACTTGAGAGATTTGGGATCAAGTTTGGTAACATAAGGGCGAACATTCCGGACAAAACAAGCACAACCGAAGATCCTAGGTTTAATAGGAAATAATGACTTGTTAGGAAAAAGAACATGAAAGGGAGTCTCACTAGAAAGAACGAGGGAAGGCATACGGTTAATCAGAGGATGTAGAAACGGCATCAGCCCAAAAATGTTTAGGGACTTGCATTTGAAATAACAAAGCTCTGGCAATTTCAAGAAGATGTCGATTTTTTCTTTCAGCAACTCCATTATGAGATAGTGTATCGACACAAGAAGTTTGATGAATAATGCCATGTTGAACCATATAATTTCGGAAGTATTCTGATAGATATTCCTTAGCATTATCACTTCTCAAAATTTGTACGGGCACATTAAATTGAGTTTTGATTTCAGCACAAAAAGCTGTAAAATGAGAGAATAATTCTGAACGATTTTTCATTAAAAATTACAATGTCATTCGAGAATAATCGTCAACAAAGGTAACAAAATACTTGAACCCAGCTTTAGAGACAACAGGATAAGGACCCCAAACATCATAGTGAACTAATTCAAAAGGAGCACTAGCTCTTTTTTGGACTCTGGGATTAGAACTTAAACGATGATGTTTGGCGAATTGACAAGATTCACAATCTAAAGAAGACAGACTAGAAAACCGAGGATAAAGTTTCTTTAACATAGACAACGAAGGATGACCGAGCCGACAATGTGCTTCAAAAGGGGTCACAACTCCAGAACAAGTAACAGACTGTGATTTTTGTGTATCAAGGATGTAGATGCCTCCAGACTCATGTCGCTTACCAATAATCTTCTTCGTCATAAGATCCTGAAATAGACAAAAATTAGGATAGAATGAGATACTTCAGTTAAGAGAACGGGTGAGTTTACTTACAGAGACTAAATTAAAAGATAAGTCGGGTAGACTTAAAACAGATTGCAAAGGAACTGTGGGTGTTGGAATAATTGTGCCAGACCCGAGAACATGAGATTTAGACCCATCTGCTAAAGTGACTGTAGAACTAGAGGCATGTGACCAAAAAGAAGAAAATAGACTAGAATTACCTGTCATGTGATCTGTGGCACCAGAATCAATGACCCATTTGGAAGATGAGGAAACAAGACAGGTGTTCAATGTACCTGAATCATCAATGGCAGTAATAGGAGTATATGAAGCTTTTAGAGATTTCTGATACTGTGAGAACTTGGCATACTTATCTGCATATATTAGGATGTGCTCGGAAGCATCATTAGTAGAGGCAACATTGGCTGATTGGTTCGAAGGATACTTGCGCTGCAACTTTCTACAATCTTTCTTCACATGTCCTGGCTTATAACAATAGTAATAGACAACTCCTCCTGAATCCTGTCCTCGAGTACCAAGATTTCGATCATAACTACTTGAGTTTTCCCCTTTATTTCCACTTCGATATGGTTGTCTCCCAGATTTAGATGTGCGGCTAACGAGAGCACTATTTGGATGAGCACAAGCTGAATTTTCTGTGCGGAGTACCCTACTAAAGACTTCTTCCAAAGAGGATATCTCAGGGAAGACCAGCCAAGAAGCTCATAACCGCAATCTTTTCTCTCTGAGCTTGCTGAGTTTTCACATCGGTACTGAATGGAAGTAGCTTATTAAGTTCCTTATGAGTCTTCTTAAAATCCATAAAGTAGTTAGTGAGGGATTTGTCACCTTTGTCGGCACGATAAAAAGCTTGGCACACCTCATAAGTGTGTTTGATATTGCCCTTGCAAGAGTACAAAGACTCCAAATACTCTATCAATTCTTTCACAAATTCACAATGATTTATCAAACCAACCACCTCACTATCAATAGAATTACGTATTTGTAAAAACAGACGGGCATCATCTCTTAGCCATGAGGCTTTCGAATCATCACTAGGTGGTTCATCAGTGAGGTGATTATCCAGAGCAATACTCCGCAAATAGAGCCTAGTAGTTTTACTCCAATTTAAATAATTAGATCGATTAAGTTTATGGTCCGTGATTTTTGACATCATTGGAATCATATCAGACATAACAACAGATTTCCTGTCCTCCATATGTTCAAATATTAGCCAAATAACACACACAAAACCCCAAGAAAGTCAAAAGACTTGGGAAAACCGAACCTGTCCCCAAAATAGATCACACATCGAGTAGATGCTGACCCAAACAAGTAGTAGAATGTGTTGTGGAAGTTGAGGCGAGCAGAATGGTGGAAAAAGAACCAGATTCCGGCGAGTAGGAGTTTGGACAGAACCTTCCGGTGGCGCATGTGGCTGGCTCACGCGCTGGGCTTCGGGCGGCGGGGCTTCGGGCGAAGGCCGGTCCGGGGGTGGGTGTCCTTCACGTGCCGGCGGTGAGGACAAGAAGTTGTCGGAACCAGGCGAACTCAAAAAACCCTAAACCGATCTGAAAAAAAAAAATTTGTTTTGTTTTTTTTTCTTTGGAAAAATCAGAAAAACTCTGATACCATGTAAAACTGAGAGGAACAAAGTAATTTCTCTAGTCGTATTCATCAATCTCTTAGGCATATATACAAGGTACAAATCCTATATTAGGAAGGAACTAATTATGTCAAATCCCTATAAATTAGAATCAAATATACTTATTTCCTATTCTAGTAATATATTTTGTAACATGATTTTGTAAAATATGGCGCGGTCTTGCGACTGTATATGACGATAATGTATGGGATTAGTTGGTGGCTACAAGATTTCAGGTATGGTGGTGATAGGTGCCGAAGAGTGAAGATGATGGCGTTGGCTGATGTGGCTGGTGTTTTGTTTTCCAGGAAACGTCTGGAGAAGATGATGACAGGGTTACCATAAGGGAGATGATGTTAACTGATAATGGTGATGGGTGTTGGTGGCTTTATGATGGCTCGTGTGGTGGTTGGTGTAGCTGACACTGGCTAATGCTGCAGGAAGCTTCCAGAAGATGATGAGCATCTCACGAGAGAGATGTCGATTGATGACCACGGATGTGTCTCGGTGGATTTCTTCGTAGCTTGCATGGTGTGTGGTGTTTTTAAAGTTGGCTGACGTTGCAGGTGGATTGGTGATGATGGTTAGAGAGAGATTTTAGAATCTCCTTCTCTGTCTCTGTTAATCTCTTCAGAATATATGCATTTTTTCTGAGACAATTTCTTTTTGCAATTGACCTATCAAGCTTCCCATGTTCTTGAGCTCCATCAAAGCTTCGAAGTTGACTCTCTCCGTTTCTCTCTTTCTGACAGTAATACTCTGGTTTCCTTTGCTGTAAATTTATTTCTTCTATATTTCAAGGAACGAATGATTAGTCCAGTCGTTTTCATTCAAGCTCAGAGTTTATGAAATACTGAAACTTGATGTGTTAATGATAAGCTTTACTTAACTGATAGTCTGATACTCAAGGGAGGCCTCAAGATCCGTTGTTTAAAGGATAATGTGATGCATTGACATAGAGAGAATAGGTCGGATTTATTTTGCTGGCATGCCAAGACTTCTCGATGGCTGCCATGATATTAATGTCATTCACAAGATAGTGCCCATATTAATTCTCTATCAAACTTCCTTTTTTGATTATGTTAAATAGTTTATTCTGTGAATTTGTCTTTGTTTTTTCCTCACTGGTTTGTACTTACTGTAGTGTTGTTTAATGTTATACAGGTGATGTAGAACTAACAAATATGCAACTGAAACCAGAGGCACTCAATGCATTGAAGTTACCTGTAAAGGTTAAAGCAGGATTTCTTGGATCTGTGAAGCTCAAGGTTTGTGGGCACTATAAGTTTTTTAAATTACTAGAAGCTTACAACTTGCCTTTCTTGATTGAGGTCTCTTATAGCCAATCTTGGATTGTCCAATCTATGATTATGTGCAGTATTCGCATGTCCGCTTACATCCTTGTGCTCCTGTTTCAAAGATTGATATTTGTCCACTAATTATTTAAGGAAAATATATATGTGGAATTCTAAGGAAAAAACTTCTGAGGTTGCATCCTAGGGATTATGAAAACTTTGGAGTTTGGCCTATGTCCTTGCTAGGCATTATGTTCACGAGTTAAGAGATTTGTTTGTGACCATTGTCTTCTCAAATGTGTATTCTATGATGAAATCATAGGAGGAGAAAAAATTTAGTTGATTGGTAGTTCTTCAGCGCATTAAAATTCATGCATTTTAGAGACTTGTGCATTACTATGTGAAGTGTTACGCAAAAATCTCGCAAGCGTACGAGTTCGTTGTACAAGTAATAATTGTGATGAGTGAGTTATCGTCCCACAGGGAATAAGGCTCAATTTTAGAGTATTCGATATATTTAAATTCGCAAGTGTAACAAAAGATGGTTGGTTTGAATTTGACTACGTTCTATAACTACGAAAGCAATAAAAAAATGGTTTTAAATCAAATGTGGGGGAGCATATTGGATTTCCGACTCCACTAAAGTGTATCTCTCTTCAACCTGCTGCCGCCGCCCACTTATGTGTGTAAATAGTATAATAATGCTCCCAAATGGTGTATAATCTGGATGTATTTCAGCCCACTATCCTCCAAATTGCCGCCCACTATATGCGTAAATTACCCCTTAAATTCAGCCCTTAATCCCCACCAATATGTGTATAAAAGAGAGAATATGGCACCACAAATTCTCAATTGTTCTTCCGCCGGCAGTCTACTATTTCCTCTCAATTTTCTCCTCGGCTTCTCCTGTTTTGTTTCCAATTGTTTTCAGCCGGCTGCTCCCTTCCTTCCCCTCCAGCTGCTGCCCTATTTACGTGTATATATATATATATATAATACATATATATTTTCAGCCCTCCTTGGTCAGCCGGCCCAATATCAATTTCAGGCCCAATTATCCAGCAACTTCCGCATTTTGTATTCCATTTTAAGAAGCCCAAATTGATGTCCAATTAATTCCAATGTCCAATTAAATTGACGCTTGCTTCCAAGTCCTCGATTTTTGGATTTTGCCATTTTTTTCCGCTATTTTGCATTCTTTTCTTCTTATCTTCATTAAACATAAAGTTTTACCTATTAAACGTAAAATACATAAATTAGGTAAAATTTTATTCAAAAGACAATAAAATATCATAATTTAGAGCTCCAAATAAGTATAAAAACTATACTTATCATGAAGCTGGTGGTAACTTGAGGAGGGAATGAAAATTCATGTGTGGAGTTCATAAATATTAGGATGGGAAACAAGCCAAAGATACATCTTTATTCTGATTAGCAGACTTCAGGAATAATTGTGACTTATTGATTTTTTTCGTATTTGTTGTTTTTTCATAGTTATTAGGTCACTTTTGGGAATCTTCCATTTTTCTTTATTTAAGTAATTTTTAACTAGATTTTGAGAATATATTTGGTGCCTTTTGGCTTTTATGGATCCTAGAATATTGATTATTTGTAGTTGATCATTGAGATATTAGAATTCTGATGTCGGACAATTCTATTATAAATAGGATTAGGATTATATTTTTATAATAAGATGTTTAGTTGTAATAAGTTTTATATTTTTATTCTAATAATTTTGTTTAGAATATGATTTCTTTTTTTTATTGATTAGAATATGATTTTTAATTTCTTTTAGATTATGATTTTAATTTATTTCTTTTCAGAATTTAATTTCCTTATATTAATAGGAATAGTGAATGGTTTTGCCTATAAATACAAAGACATTATACACATTTTCAATAACAATTAATTATTATTCAATATATACAAGACATGATTGTTCATATATCGTTTTTATTTATTATATAATTCTTATTACAAGAATTTCTAAACGCTTCCGCACCAAAATTAGTATCAGAATAAGAAAATTGCCTCAATTTGATGGCTAATGAAGGTACTGGTGGCAGTTTAACCGTTGACGACGAATGGAGGCTCGACAAACTCGAACAATGAATCGAGAGGATTTATGAAACCCTTCACAACATCACGCAGATGCTGACTGCGTTGAACCTTAAAAAGAATTGTGAGCACATGGAGAAGCAAGCTGACAAGAATTTGCAGATTTTAACTACTATAAATATTGATTGTCTCAACAAGCATAGAACACAACATGTAGTTAGAGAATTTTCTTGCGCCCCAGCCAAGTTCGAAAACACACGAGTTATAAAGGATTCTTTTCTTCAACAAAACTCGAGGCCGAGTTTTTTTCAAGTGAAAGAGATTGATGTAGGACAATCCTATTGTAAATAGGATTATGATTAGATATTTATAATAAGATATTTAGTTGTAAATAGGATTATAATTAGATATTTGTAATAAGAAATGTAAACTGCCCCACGGGTGGCATTTTTACTATAGACGGTGGTCAGAAGACGTGTTTTTTTTGAAAGGTAATCAAATATTATATTAACCAAAGTTAAATACACTGGAAGTGTATCATCAATACAAATCAGAAATGAACAAACAAATTTGGCAGCCCATCTATATGCCTAGTAGCCACAGTATTAAACCAATTAAACAATTCCCTAAACTGCTTTGTTGTTCGTGTTTGGTCTTCGAAACAGCGTCCATTTCTCTCTCCACAAACACCACACGATGCAACCCGGAATAAGGTCCCATAGAAGTCTGCTATCCTTATCTCGCAACTTTTTCCTCCATGTCTTTAACACGTCCTCCATATGCCTCGGCATCACCCAATCCATATGCTGCGACACCAAAACATCGTTCCACAATAAATGAGCAGCATCACAATGAAGAAATAAGTGATCAATCGTCTCCCCGTCCTTCTTACACATATAGCACCACTCTGTAATATAAAAACCCATTGTGCGAAGGTTATCACTGTAACACATGTCCTCTAACTACTGTCCATAATAAAAATGCTACTCGTGGGGGCAGTTTACGTTTCCATACCATCTTCCAGGGGAATGAGCTCTCTTCAACTCCCGATAGAGATCTAAAATAGGTGCGAACAGAAAAAATACTATCTCGTGTCAATCTCCACCTGCTACTATCATCCTCTCCTGCCTTGATATGTGCCTCGTATAGAGATGTCAGAAACAACGCATAATCATCCAATTCCCAGTCCTGCAGACCCCGGCCAAACACAGTGTTCCAACTGGAGTTCCCATTGTGAATATCATTCACCATAGCATACGGCTCCAACGCAATTCGATACAAAGAAGGAAATCTCACCTGAAGCGATTGATCTCCACACCAACAGTCATCCCAAAAGCTGATTGTATTACCATTCCCTACAACAAATGTCAACTTATCTCTAAAATCGCTCCACCCTCGCCGAATATACCGCCACAAACTCACCCCATAAGGACCATGTCTCTCACCTGAGCACCATCCCCCTCCGTAACACCATATTTTGCCCCTTCAACAGTCCTCCAAAGGTACATACGCTTCCACCCTGCTAACCTCCTTTCCATCATCTCCACAATACCGTTCCAGATCTGTATACGTTTAAACTGTGCTCCCAGAGGAAGCCCGAGATAAGACATAGGCAATTGTGCCACCCTGCAATCCAAAATCTCAGCTAACTCCTCCAAATTGTCGACCTCTCCCACCGTGATCGCCTCAGATTTTCCCAAATTTATTTTCAATCCAGAGACGGCTTCAAAGCATAGGAGTAAACGACGCAAGTTCCTGAATTGCTCAACATCCGCGTCACAGAAAATCAGTATATCATCTGCAAATAGCAAATGAGAGACTTGCAACTGCTCGACAGCAAAACCCCTTATCAAACTTTGCCCAACAGCCTTCTCAAGCATCCTACTAAAAGCTTCCATAACAATGACAAACAGCAATGGAGATAGAGGGTCCCTTTGTCTCAATCCTCTACTACTGCGAAAATAGCCCTTCGGAGAGCCATTCACCATAACTGAGTATGAAACCGTAAAGATACAAAACTGAATCCACCGACACCATTTCTCCCCAAAACCACATCTCCTGAGCATATACAAAACAAATCCCCAATTAACATGATCATATGCCTTCTGAATATCGAGTTTACATAACATTTCTGGAATCCCCAAACGCAATCTTGAGTCAATACATTCGTTTGTTATAAGCACGGAATCCAAAATCTGCCCTTTGACGAAGGCATTCTGAAATTTAGACACAACCTTTCCCAACACCTCCTTTAATCTGTTCGCCAAAATCTTCTCAATAATCTTGTAAACCCCACTCACTAAGGTAATAGGACGGAAGTCCTTAATATTAGTGTCTCCCGGTTTCTTAGGAATGAGCACAATAATTGTAGCATGGCACTTCGTAGGAATCTTCCACGTTGAAAGAAATAGGTAAGGACGTCAACGTCTGATCGCATCACTTCCCAACAACCCTTATAGAATGAGAGAGAATCCATCGGGTCCTGGAGCCTTGTCGTCGTTCATACTGAGCACCACCTCCCTAATTTCATTCTCATCAAATGGTCTTTCAAACCAACTGGCATCCTCCTCATCAATAGTTGAGAAGTCTAGCCCCTCCAGTTCACGCCCTCCAACTCGACTGCTCACTATACATGGACTGATAAAAACTTACCATATGGGTCCCGATATCATTCGGATCCTCATAAGTGACCCCATCAACCTCCAACATAGTGATTAGATTGTTGCGCTTATTGGAATTAGCTACCTTATGGAAAAATTGGGTGCATCTGTCTCCCTCTTTCAACCACTTAACCCTAGATTTCTGACGCTAAGCAATCTCCACCAACTTCTCCAACTCTACCCTTAATTCTCCACGTCTTGCTCTATCATCTCCTACCAATCCGTGATTTTCCTCCAACCTATCCAATTCTTCTATATCTGAGAGACATTGATTTTTGGGAAAAGTGACATCTCCCACAACCTCCTCACTCCACCTCTTAAGATCCTGTTTCAATGCCTTTAATTTCCGATCGAATATAAAACTAGGAGACCCCTTGAAGTCATAGGATGCCCACCAATTCCGTACTTGTTCCTCAAAACCTTCAACTTTTAGCCACATCTTCTCGAACCTAAAAGGCCTTCTTCCACTGCGCCGTACATTCCCAGATAGTACAATGGGGAAATGATCAGAATACAGCCTCCCCAGTCTCCTTTGCGTGACCTCTGGATACTTGGCCTCCCAATCCCCGCATACCAAAAATCTATCTATACGAGATAGAACAGGTTGGTTTCGGTTAGATGCCCAAGTAAAATCTCCCCCAATCAAAGGCAAACTACCAACATGTTCTCCCTAATAAAGTCTGAGAAGTCCTTCATAGCCCCTGTTAATCTCCCCCCGCTAGACCTCTCACTGGGAAAACGAATTACATTAAAATCTCCTCCAATACATGTTGGGAGGTTCCACCAATTCATCATCCCAGCCAACTCATCCCACAAGCCACCTCTACTCTTATCAACATTAGGCCCATAAACTCCTGTAAACATCCAACAGAAACTATCTCCAATATTTCTAAACGAAAGCGATAGGGAAAATATCCCTTCACTAACCTCCTCCATTTCACAAACTCTAGTATCCCACATTACTAAAATTCCCCCGATGACCCTACAAAATGAAACCCCACATGCTGTCCCCCCCCCCAAAGACTTCGCACCACAGCCCTCAAAACGACCTCCAACTTTGTTTCTTGTAGGCATACAAGTTCGGCCCTCCATCCCTTTAATAGATTCCGAACACCTAATCTTTTCCCAGCTTCATTAAGACCCCTCGCATTCCAACTAATTATTTTTGGAGTCATCTAAACCTCTCTTCATACCTCCCCATATTGCCTCTCATTGACTCTCCACCCTTGAGATCATAATTAACCGAGCATTCAAGGCGCTTAAGTTCACGATCACCTTTTCTTCTTGTCTTGCCTCTTGGTGTACCCAGCCCATGTCCCCTTTTGGCCTCCAAATCCTCGAAGAATTATACAAGCCTAGATTCTTGCCCATCACATGACACACCGACCATCTTGCTGAACTCCAAAATTTTTTGAAGGACCCAACTCGACGGTCGAGATCTATCATCAGACCCGCTAATTCTCGCCATACCCTCAACATACATGGGATCATAATAGCGTCCCTCCTCGGCCTCCGCCCGAGCAACATCACCATATGTACCCCCTTCTCGACTCCTCCTACCCACACTACCAAAGTATTATCAGTCTTTGGATTCCCTTCCTTTGGAGACTTAGAAAATCTCCTACAATAGGTATTCACCACCCTAGTTGCTGAGTCTGTCGGCCCTTGCTATTTCTCAATAACCAAAGTAGGACTATCTCCCACCACAGTTTCATGTTCATGCTCACTATCCATCAATGATCCCTGTACAGGTTGTGCCCAGCCCACCCTAATTTGTATGGCAATCGATCGCTTCCAACAACTCCGAGTTCAGAATCGTAGTACCCGACTCCCCTACCTCACCCCGAGATTCCGTCTCTCGAGACGCCTCGATCCTAGAATCCCTTACATCCCTATATGATTCCCTCATCTTGACCCTATTTCCATCACCCAAGGAATCTACCACTACAGTTTGCGTTTGAACTTCGCCTGGAGGCTTATCTAAGCCCACCCCACACCTATGACAATAATTGTTCATGGGACCCACTATAGACCTTTTCTCCACCTCCTCAATCAAGTCATCCAATTCCTTTTTCAGCGCCGAATGCAAGCCCAGAATTCTGCATTATGGACATTCCCCTCAGTCTTTACCCTTTCCTTACACCACAATTCCCGCTGGTCAGTATTATTCGACGTCCCAACGTTAGCCGTTACATCGGCATAAGTTACCCCTGATCGCCTCTTGTCAACAACTATTCGACGTTTAGCCTTGTAGCCGGAAACAAGTGAATCAACAACTGCTTGAAACACGCGTGAGATCGATGCCCATCCTTTTCCATTCGCACCTTCCGGCACCATCACAACTCTAAAGACCCGGGTCCCACTTAACGGCCTGTCCCGGCCATTAGATCGACGACATACTGTCTCTACTGTACCAACATGGGTCTTTTTAGCATGCTTTATCCTCACTCGCACGCTCCCTAAGAAAACTTCTCATGGGGTCACCCATCATAGAATTGCTCCAAGCCAAGCACGCTTAACTGTAGAGTTTCTAATAATGAATTTCCGGAAAAGAAGGTGCACCTTGATGGTATGAGTAGTACCTATCAAATCTTTTAAGCTTTCCTGATCTGGGTATTACAATCAACCCTCGTTAGACTCGCGACGTCCTCGTCGTGCTTGATCCATCTGAGGATCCGTTGCCAGGCGTTGAGATTCTAGAGGTGGCTTCTACGGGCTCAAGAGGTGGCTCCCGCCCTATGACGTTGCACTTTGTCCCGCATAGCACTTAGTTCCCGATTTTCGGCTGGCAACCGGGCTCTGATACCATTTGTAACGACCCGGGTCCCACTTAACGGGCTGTCCCGGCCGTTAGATCGACGACGTACTGTCCCCACTGTACCAACATGGGTCTTTTCAGCATGCTTTATCCTCACTCGCACGCTCTCCAAGAAAACTTCCCAGGGGGCCGTCATCATATCATACGTACTGTCCGCTTTGGGAGAGCGTAGGTCTTACTAACCACTCTCAACTTATCCATAATATTCACCATTCAAAGTGCACCAGACCTCCTCATATAGACTGCGTTCGACATCCTCGAGCCCCACTCTATTCCTAACAGTGCCTGATTCGTTAACAGAAACTACAAACTCCTTTGCCTCTATTCTAAATCGCCAATTGAATACCAAACCATATGCATCCGCCCACTTTTTCCTTTGCTTGTGTATAAACGGCACATCTGATGGCAAAACAAGCATCCTGGGTGATCTGGAATCGGCGTGCTGATTTTTCAGGTTCTCCGGCGGCATGTGGCCTACATGCGCCGGCAGGTTCGCCGTCGGAGCTGTGCGTGGTCCTCGCCATACTCCCTCCAGCGTCGGAATTTTCTGCATGGTTCGCCGGTCTGGCGCGTCTGTTGGAAAAGTGGCCGGGTCTTGAGTAATCTCGGTTTGGATCCCAGATCGATCAACCTGTTGATTTGTTTCTATCTTCCTTCCACCATGTTTGCCGACGCCTAGAGTCCCCGCATCAGCCCAGTACGTCACGCCTTTGGTTGTTGCACCGGTTCGAGTGGCGGTGCTAGGGTTTCCACCTAGGGCCGCCTGTGTGTGTGGATATTGGCCTGATTGGCCATAGATATGTGGTGTGAGGCCCGTAGTGAGGGGTTTGGCGAACGATGCCTTATTGCCGTCGCCGGCATTGACCAGATTAGGTGGTTGTTGGGTGGCTAGTTAGGAGGTGGTTGGATAGTTTTGGATATTGAGGGAGGGGGCTCCGTTACACTGGTACAACTTTGGGAATATTAGACTGAATTATTCTCGATTTTAATTAGGATTTTAAAATAGTTTGATTTAAAGGAGAAGGGGAAAAGGGAGAGAGGAGGAGAAAGGAGGGAGAAAAGGGAGAGAAATTGGGGAGAAAAATTGTTTTTTTATCTCTGTCTTTATATTTCAAATTATTTGTTAAAGGGTATTTAAGTCTTTTATGTAATACCTAGGGTTTCCTAAGCTTTTATTATAAATAGTGTGAGAGGCTAACACAATAGTTAAGCCTTCTTATTCTTTTACTTCAACATGGTATCAGAGCAAGGTTATGGGAGATCCATAAGATTTGTTCAAACCTTCTTTTTTTTTTTCTCTGCCTACTCTTTTTACTTAAAAAAAAAAAAAAAAACATTACTGTTCATCGACGGAGTTACTGTTCATTGGCGGAGTTACTGTTCATCCGACGGGTTACTGTTCAAAGTTTTTGATTCTGGTCGGTGTTCAATCTGTTGGTTTTAGATCTGCTTCGGTTATTGGTTATTGTTCGTATGACAGTACTACAAATGTTCGCAAGTCTGGTTATGACCCACGTTCTTCGTTTAAGCCCTACAATTGTTTGTATTGTTGGTTTGTTTTCTTGTGCGAGCTGTTTATTACTTGTTGAATTGGAGGGTGTTAATATCGATGACTACAGCTCAACCATTAACAACCCGTAAGTTGAACGGAACCAATTATTTAAATTGGTCTAAAGCTGTGAAAATAACTCTAACTGGACAAGGAAAACACCGTCACCTCACGGAATCCGCCCCGGCAATAGATGATAAAAAGTAAAACGACTGGATTCAGGCTGATGCGCAGATTGTAACATTGTTGTGGAATTCGATGGAGCCTCAGGTGGTTGATCTCTGTACTCATCTAGATACGTGCAAAGATATATGGGAGTATCTCTGTGTATTATATTCTAGTAATCTCACTAGGATGTATGATTTATCGGTAGAGTACTTCCAACTTTAGCAAGGCATGCAATCTGTTACAGATTATTTTGCTACATTCAACTGCCTCTATTAGGAGATGAATACTATCCTACCAATGACTATCGATCTGAAAGAAATGCAAAAGCAACGTGAGCAGATTGCTGTCATGAAGTTCTTGGCTGGATTACGTCCAGAATTTGAACCAGTCCGATCTCAGATTCTTTCCAGTGCTACTCTCCCCACCATCACTGAAATGTATTCTCGCGTCTCGCGTAGCACTACCAAGGACAATAGTTCTGGCTCGAGTTCGTCTACGTCATCTGAGCATTCGGCACTTGTTACACATATTCCTACACGAAATCGAGGTGATCAACTTAGTGGTACTCGTGGTGGTTTCTCTCGTGGTAGCCGTGGTAGTGGCCATCAGGGTGGACGTAGTGGCCGTGGTCGTGGCTCCTTTCGTTAGTGCTCCTTTTGTGGTTTGGAGAATCATAATAGAGATACGTGTTGGGATTTAGTTGGCATAATCCTACCATTCTAGAATCTCAGGCGGCCAAGGACATATCTGATGAAGAATATGCTCAGGTCCTTCAATATAGGGCATCTCAGCAGGCATCTCTTCTCATTGCTTCTTTAGCTCAACGAGGTACTTCTTCTGCTTGTCTTTCCATTCGCTCATCCCCTCCCACACCTTGGGTCATAGATTCTGCGGCCACTGATCACATGTCAGGTACATCTTCTTTATTTACGCATATTCAGTCATCTTCTTCGTTGTCCCCTGTTACAGTTGCTCCACTGTCCCTATCCGTGACATTGGTACAGTGGAACCCTCACCCTCCTTATCTCTCTCATCTGTCTTGTATATTCCTTCGTTCTCCTTTAATTTGATGTCAGTTAGTAAGCTCACCAAACATCTTAATTGTTCTGTCTCATTTTTTCCCGATTCTGTCGTTCTCCAGGATTTGAGGACGTGGAAGACGATTGGCACAGGGCGTGAGGAAAATGGCCTTTATTACCTTGATCATGATGAGTGTCCTGCACGCCCACCTACTACCCGTCCTGCTGTTGCATCCGCTCACCAGATCCATTATCGCCTTGGTCAACCCTGCCTTAGCAACCTCAAGTTACTTATTCCTAGTTTAAGTCATTTGTCTTCATTAGAGTGTGAGTCTTGTCAATTGGGTAAGCATCATCGTGTTTCATTTGCTTCCCCAGCTCATGTTCGAGCATCGAGTCCTTTTTGTTTAGTTCATTCAGACGTTTTGGGTCCTTCTCGTGTTACTTCTACACTTGGTTTTCATTATTTTGTCACTTTTGTGGATGATTTTTCCAGAGTTACTTGGCTTTATTTAATGAAAGATCGTTCAGAATTATTCTCTATTTTTCGTGCGTTTTGTGCTGAAATTAAAACTCAATTTAATGTACCAGTGCGTATTCTTCGTAGTGATAATGCTCGAGAATACTTTTCTCAACCATTTACTTCCTTTATGTCGCACTCTGGTATCTTGCATCAGCCTTCTTGCCCTCACACACCACAACAAAATGGGGTTGCTGAGCGTAAGAATCGTCATCTCTTAGAAGTGGCCCGGATTCTCCTTTTTGAGATGAACGTTCCCAAACACTTCTGGGGCGATGCGGTTCTTACAGTTTGCTTCTTAATCAACCGGATGCCATTCTCTACCCTGAATGGCACGGTTCCCCATTCCATTCTTTTTCCCCGTTCACCATTGTTTAGTTTACCTCCTCGCATTTTTGGATGCGTTTGTTTTGTTCATCAGTTGACTCCCGACAGGGACAAGTTAGATCCCCGTGCTTTAAAATGTGTCTTCCTCGGCTATTCTCGCACGCAAAAAGGTTATCGGTGTTATAGTCCATCCTTACGTCGCTCATTTGTGTGTGCAGATGTTACATTCTTTGAGTCCACCTCTTACTTTTCTACCCCATCCTCTCGAGATGATCTGGATGTTACACTCCCTTTGCAAATTGACCTCACCCCTACACTATCTTCCTCTGCCCGAGATCCTATCCCCCCCAATCGTTCTTCAGCCTCTTTGCAGGTATACTCTCGTCGCCAGAAGGACGCCTCCGCTGTTGTGCCCATCGTTTCTGTGCCCTCAGATTCTTCTCCAGCAGACCCACCCCTGCCTGACCTGGACATGCCCATTGCCATCCGAAAGAGTAAGCGCACATGTACTAACCATCCTATTTCTAACTTTGTCTCATATGCGCACCTATCTCCTTCATACTCCTCTTTTGTTGTTTCTCTGTCCTCTATTTCTATTCCGACTGTTTCAGAGGCCCTTACTCACCCTGATTGGGCAAAAGCAATGGAAGAAGAAATGTTTGCCTTACATCATAATGGCACTTGACATTAAAGTTTTGACTTTGACCGGGTAGTAGAAGTAACTTTTAAGTTACTAATAATGTTAGCGAACACACGCGTAGATAGTTACATCATTAATTTAGATTTTCTGCATTTGCAATAACATTTTTTGTGTTTATTCACGCATAGATAGTTACATTATTAATTTAGATTTTCTGCATTTGCAATAACATTTTTTGTGTTTATTTCTCATACTTCCTATTCCTGAAATAACAGGTCCCATGGAGCAGGCTTGGCCAAGATCCAGTGTTAGTTTACCTTGATCGTATATTTTTATTAGCTGAACCTGCCACTCAAGTTGAAGGATCTAGTGAGGATGCCGTCCAAGATGTTAAGAAAAGCCGCATACGGGTAAGAAATTGTATTCTGATTCTTAGTTGACAATCTCTTGGTTTATGTGAATTATTGGTATGAATTGATTTTGAATAGGAAATGGAAATGAAGCTGTTGGAGAGTAGACAATTGCTGAATACAGAAATGGTACGTATGCTTAGAGACGTTTCAAAGGCATAGACAAAACTATTAATACATATTTCCTTTTGCGAATACATCAAATATGATTCAGATTGACCTTGCGGAGTTTGAGCAAACCTTTAAGTAGCTAAGCTACTTCGACTTCTGGAGTGTGGGTTACAGATTCTGGTTCATTGAAGTTTTTATTTAGGCAAAGTCTCAAATGTCTAAAAGAAATTTGAAAATAAAAATGCTGGGGTCTACTTCCTGTATTATCCAGGGTTTTGAGCTATGAATTTAGCTGTAGTTTATGGCTATAAATCTCATACTTGCTTTATGGTCAGAGCTTAAGTGAGGACTAGCTAGCTACTTGCTTGATCGCCCCTCCTCTTCCCCTTCTTTTCACAAAGATGAATATGTAAGCGATGGAAATAAAGAAAAGTACTCATTTTATAGTTTAAACAAAAAAAATAAAAATAAAATAAAATATCTCTCACAATCATACAGTCAATCAACTAATCCAAAATATTCCCAAAGATGTAATGTGTTTGGATCGACTTTTTTTGACTTAGACGGATTTCAAATCATTGGATTTGAAATTATTGATTTCAACTCCAACTGATTTTGACCAAGTATTTGAAATCAAAAGTTTCCAAATAATATAAACATTATTTAGGGAGGAGAAATTTTGATGACAACTTATGAGTCCTGTTGGGAAGGAGTTATCTTTGGTTTTATTGATTACTACCGTGATACAACTGCTGAGTTTTCCTGAAACAGAATTTCGGCTAGTCTGATTTCAGGCTATAACAGGTTTTGCTTCAAACCAGTTACCAAGGCAAATGTGGGAAAAACTCAAATATGATGGGCCTAGATCTGATTCTTTCTATAATTGCCACTAGATGAAGGATAAAGAACAAATTACTTCGATTTTATGCATTTTATTATGCATTAAGTTACAAAACAGAATTTTACATGCCAAAGATTGTGCAAAGGGTAACTGGCTTTTTACTTAAACCGCTTTACTCGTAAACCAGCTGATCTTTTCTATTTCAGACACGAACCATGCCAAAAAGACCTTAAGGAATATTATCAATCATGACAATTCAAATATAGTCGTTGATTTGGAGTTTATAAAAACTCAAAACCATCCATCAAATACAATGACTTTATGAACCTGAAATTCATAGGATGACTAGTTTTCAACCCAAACAGCTGTTTGGCCATAAGGATGACACCACAATCACCTCACCCTACAAGAACAGCATTCCTGAATCACATTAAGCTATCAGTGCCTCCAAGAATTTTATCTCATTCTTAGTGGCACCATTTGGGTATGACATGAATAACACACTGTTCGTTATTGAATCCAATTTGTTTTTTGTAATTGAAACAACAAGCATTATGTTTCAGATAAATTATTTCCTAAAATCTTGGTTAAGTGTTATAATCATGATTTGATCAATTTTTTTGTATTTTTTCTTTTGTAAGAATAAGTCTTGGCTGGGATCTTTAATCAATACAGTGATCGGGAATATAAAGCTTTCTATTTCAAACATACACATAAGATATGAGGATGTTGAAAGGTATGAAGCTTTTGACTCTCTCTCCCAACTGGGGTTACCTGTCCAACAGCTATTGAATTCCTTTCTTCTTTTTTTCAGTAATCCTGGTCACCCATTCGGAGGTGGCATAACATTAGATAAACTTTCTGCATTCACAGTTGATGATAATGGAATAGAAACTTTTATCACTGGAGGTGCATTAGAGCGAATTCAGAAGGTTCTATTTCTTTCAAATTTCAATTAATCAAAAACAGATATATATCTTTTCATCTATTCTCGTCTTAATGTGCTATTTTCATTTGGGCTTGTTATAAAAAAAAATTACCCTGTAATTGAATTTTTTTCTTTTATTGAGCTCATATTCATTAAAATTGTAATGCTTTTAACAGCCTCCTTAACTGTAGTTTATCAGTCTTACCATGTGCTTTTGATGCAGAACAACTTCCATTACTTCATATTTTAAGAAATTGTAATGCAAATCAAATCGGCGGATCATTGAAATAAAACAAGAAATGAGTTTGTGCTTTCTAAAGAAAATTTTAATGATTTATGAATGCTTTATGCTGAAAATATGGTGATCCAATTACTAAATTGTAGAAATTTCCTTAGTCAAACATATCCCTAAGCTGAACTTATATGCCAAAATTAAATTTGTGCACAAGATTTAGGGAAGTATTCTTGGTGGTCCCTAATGGACTATTTTGAAGGCGGTTGACTTAAAAACCCAGCAATAACATTTTACATATTTATATCTTGGATGGACTGGGTATGGAATTTGTCACCTGGGTGTCTGTTCACAAGTTTTCCTTCTCTCCCTTTCAGTGACTAAGTCACTTCGTTGCCCATATCCAGCTCCTGAATGAGATATATTCTTGATTTATATTTGAACTGGTTTTTTGTAGTAAGAGGACTCCTTGTTGTCTTGATATATGCATCTTTATGTCGTGATTAACAAATTAGTTTTCATATCGAAATAATATTAATGATCGAGGACAGATCAAATCTGCACTTAAAATTTTTTATGGGAATGTTA
The DNA here is from genome assembly GCA_035079005.1 of Fraxinus americana. Classification (NCBI taxonomy): domain Eukaryota; kingdom Viridiplantae; phylum Streptophyta; class Magnoliopsida; order Lamiales; family Oleaceae; genus Fraxinus; species Fraxinus americana. The sequence goes on along the minus strand of JAVHZT010000156.1, from coordinate 62,558 downwards.
ATCTGGCTCATGTAGAAGCTTGAGCTTTTAGAGAGAGGACAATTGATTTTTTTTTTGACATTTATATCTTCAAAGCATTTCCTCACCTGCAAACCAATTTTTTTTTTCCTAATCAAAGGTGGCGTATTTAATATACACAAATGATTGGCAGTTAGAATTTAGTGTAATTTACTCTTTGTATCACTTCTTATCCTTGTGTGAATAACCTGAAATATTTCTTGTTATTTTCCCAGTGCTTTTGGTCTGTTTATAGTTTGCTTTTATTTTACTATTTACATGATTCTTTTTGTAAAATGTCAGGCCGTGGAACTTGAAAGGTTGGCTGTTTATCTCGATTCTGATATAAGTTCATGGCATGTTGATAAACCATGGGATGATTTGCTACCGTCAGAATGGAGTCAGGTATGCTTAGTTTGATGTTGAAAATTTTCTTGCTGTAAACTCTATGACTTGATCTAATCCACGAGCTTCAGATTTTCAAATTTGGCACAAAAGATGGAAAACCTGCCTCTGGTACTATGGAGAAGCATTCTTATGTTCTGCAACCAGTGAGTGGAAATGCAATGTATTCAAAAGAGCGTCCAAATTTATCTGCTAATAGCGGTCAACCAATGCAGAAGTCCACTGTGAATTTAGATGACGTCACTCTCTGCTTGTCAAAGGTTGGTTTAATGACCAGATGTCTAGTGGCTTCACACCATCTTCTGCCTCATGCTGCTTAGAGTCTTTCTCCCCCCTTTAATCTCCTTACATAGATGAACTTGAATATGTAACTTCTATTCTCTGTATGTATATGCAGGATGGCTATCGGGATTTGTTAAAATTAGCTGATAATTTTGCGGCCTTCAATCAAAGATTAAAATATGCCCACTATCGTCCACTTACTTCATTGAAAACCGATCCTAGGTCTTGGTGGAAGTATGCCTACAGAGCAGTTTCTGACCAGATGAAGGCGGCGAGGTACCCATCTAATTATCTATTATATTGATCATTTTGCCGTGTTCTCAAAGTGTTATGGTATTTGATAAAGACTTGTATAAGCTTAACATGTAATTAAGAAATATCAATTTTTCCGTAGAGCATCATAAAAGACTATAATTTTGACAAAAATGAGCATAATACACATGCACCCTTCTTGTTGCATTTTATTTGGACATTCAGTTTGAAGTTTCTTCTGAGTTTTTAATTCCCTTTTTTCTTTAATTTCACCTTTACCCCCACATGAGACTTGAACCCGAACCCAGGTCAATGACCTGGTAAGGCTTTGCTCTTACCACTTGAGCTAAGTCTTGGTACTTTCTTTAGGGCTGAAGTAAAATTCACATTTTGTGTGATGATAATGTCAAGTGTTCATGAGTATTGTCTCGTTAATTCCCTCTCTCCGTTGAAAGCTATAGGAGTTGCTGAGAGGAAAAGTTAAATGATTTGCACAAATTTGGTTTTTACGTTACTAGTTTTCTAATTTTTGTCTTCTCTGCCAGTGGTAAATTGTCATGGGAGCATGTCCTGCGATATGCAAGATTACGCAAGAAATATATATCTCTGTATGCTAGTCTGCTTAAATCGGATCCTGATCGGATAATAGTCGATGATAACAAAGAGATTGAGGAACTAGATCGTGAACTTGATATTGAAGTCATTCTTCAGTGGAGGTATATGCTTTGATTTGTTACTCTGCGATGAATTTATGCTATATGCTGTTCATGTCAGTTTCAAGAAACCACTTTTTGGTTCTCACTTTTTTGGTGAGGGTGGGCAGGGGAATGGGTGTTAACGTATTATGTACCTGCTATATATCTTTCTGATTAAGGGATATCCTTTGGGATCTGTTTGCAAGTGTAGAGTTTCTTTTGTTCCCACTTAGTCCGAGTGTTTACATAGCCGACGTTGCTGTTTCTGCATGCTTCTTATTTGCCTTCTAACAGCTTCTTGAGTCTCTATTTCCACACTTATGAAGTGAATCACATCCTTTTGAGCTTGTTCCTTTCTTATTATTCTTTTGGCTTAATTTTTTATTTTTTTTCTTCAAAGATAACATTTTCTTAGGATTGCACAATGCTACAGAATGTTATGTTTCTGTTTAATTAAATTAACATAATTTGGCTATGCATGATATCTATTTGCCACCTCGTGCATTACCTGCATTGCTAGTAAGATATTACTGTTAACTGATTGTTCTTTTAGATTTTGGCATCTACGAGTTATTGGTAATTGGTATCCATTCGTTGAACAGGATGCTGGCTCACAAGGTTGTGGAGCAATCGATGGGGTCAGATCTCTACCAAAATAAGCAACAAACAAAGAAATCATGGTGGTCATTTGGATGGTAATTTTTTCTTGATAATGATTCCTTTCAACACTTCTAACAATCTTACGAGCTCACCATTTTTTGGATTATAACGCAATTGCACATAATATCTCAGGACCAACCAACCTGCCAAAGATGAGAATGTGCCTGGAACTTTGACTGAAGAAGATTGGGAGAGAGTAAATAATATAATTGGATACAAGGAAGGTGAGGATGAACAATTGTTGATCCATGACAAGGGTGATGTGCTCCATATTTCATTGGAGGTTCACATGAAACACAATGCTTCAAAGCTTATTGATTCTAAGGAGTGCCTGGCCGATCTATCTTGTGATAATCTTGATTGCTACATAAAGCTTTATAAAGAGGCTAAAATTTTTGATATAAAATTGGGATCATACAGATTGTTATCTCCGAATGGTCTTCTTGCTGAGGTAGCATCTTCTTCTTTTTCTTCTCTGTTTTCCTGCATTCACTGGCTCCATTTTGTGAATCGTTTCATCTTCTTTTCAGAGTGAAAGTTCTTATGATTCATTAGTTGGTGTCTTCTGCTATAAGCCTTTTGATGCTGATGTAGATTGGAGCTTTGTTGCCAAAGCTTCACCCTGTTATGTGACTGTAAGACATAATTTATTCTTCATAAAATATCTGCTATTTATTTTCTTGCTTTGCACTGATTAGATGTGTTGGCCCAGTACTTGAAGGATTCCATGGATCAAATTATTAACTTTTTTAAAAGCAATGCTGCTGTAAGTCAGACTATAGCTCTGGAAACTGCTTCTGCGGTGCAGGTCTGTATCTAATCCTTTCTATTGAGTCAACTATGGATTTCTGCACTGTTTAAAAAAAAATAAAAATTCATTTCTTCTTTACTTGTGGTATTCATTGGAATTTTAATTTTTCCAATCCATTGGCACGTTTTATCATTTTATGGTTGGAGGGTAAATAGAGACAAATGAGATGAGTCTTTCAAAGGGTAGAGGACATGATATTTAGATAATGTGCAATTTTTTCAATGAATTCATCAATATTTATTCTCTGAAATAGGTGGTGGAAAAATGCGTTAACAATTGGAAAGAGTGGTGGGCTAAATCTCCATTTTTTCTTTATGTAGTTCTTGTCAAGTTCGGTGTGCTTGATTTGGTTTGATCATGTTGTATTGGATTATTATTTATCCCAATAGTTGCCGTGTTATCACAAGAAAGCAACATGGGTTTCTTTGGACGAAACCCAAGCTCACTAAGAAGAATTTTCAGCCATGTAATTTTGGTAGTGGTTGTCAAATATACTCAATAAAAGACTCGATTCCCCTCTATGTGAGGGGTTCTCTCATTATATAGAACCAAAAGTATAACTAAATATGGTAAAAACAATCTATCTATATATGGTACAGATAATATAATCGCAATCTACGATCTCCGTAATATTATTCAATCTCATTGACATCCCCCCACAAATTGATGTTGGCAAAAATATCAATTTGCAATCATGAACTAGCGACGGTGACAATACTTGTGCCTACTAAGAAGAAATCCAAATCAAAGCAACCAACCACAAAAATTAGTGACGACGAGAGATCAAGAACAACAAATAATGCAGAAACAACAAAGAACTACTCCAAAGTCACTCCAAGAACACTCCAAAGATACTACGAGAACTCACACTGCCTAAGAAAAATTTCCAAAAGAAATTTACGAAGTGTGCCGACACGCACAGTGAGCTCTATCTGTCAGGAGAACTTAGTCGAACACATAATTCGTGTTCCGACAAAAGCTCTAACGCCAAAACACCGGCCAAAACTCCAGATACTGCAGGTGGAAATCTCACAAAACAGCCTACACCAAAAACCTAAAGATGATCCTCTTCCGAGAAACCAAAATTCTAGCTTATCACCTGAGCAACCAACAGTCTGCACTTCCAAATTTAAAAAAAATACCATTATTCTGCGACTATACCCATGAAGCACCACATAAAGGGAAGAAAATTTAGTCAAAGCCCAATCAACACCTAATCTTGATAAAGCCGTCCGTGTCGAACAATAGCCTTAAATTTTGAAGTAATCCAACAAATCAACAAGCCCAAACCAACAAAGCTGCAGGCCCAACCAAATGAACTTAAGCCCAATAAAAAAAAGTGTTTTTTTTTTAATCTCTGCCCAATCAATAAGTAAACCAACCAATCCATAACCCAACAACAATCAATTATAGATCACGACCTAAGTGAAATAATAGCCCAACCACCTAATAAAACAAAGAAGCCCAAAAAGAAATTAATAAGGCAGCCCTGCGAATGGATTTCAAGGTCCGATTCGTTGCCTCCTCTATAGTCTCCATCGCGACGGCCACTACCGTATCTGCCGCCAATTGCAGCTGCTAACTCACCACTCTGGCAGCCACCGTATCAAGCACAGCCGTCGTCTCAGTCCCACTCGCTGTCAGAGAAAACGCCACCGCAGAGCAGAAGGCGATGGGAGATTACTACTTCGTGTACAAGGACGTGGAATGAGCCTCAACTCAGTGAGACAACATTCAAAGATTCAGAGAAAATTAGGGAACATTTAAAAGATGTTGGTCTCCACTTGTTGGGCCTGTGCTTGGGGAAGCAAGCAAAGAAAATTCTTCTTCAGACTTGAGAGATCCCGTCTTCAGTGAGAAGCTCTGAAATCATTAGACAGCGCAATAGCCCTGGAGCGTGAAAATTCTGATCTAATATTTGAGTTAGGAGTCCAATATGCTGAGCAACAGAATTTGAACGCAACTTTGCATTATGCCAAACAGTATATCGATGCAACAGGAGGATCCGTGCTAAGAGGTTGGAGACTGCTTGCTTTAGGTTTATCTTCTCTGCAACGGTTTGTGGAGGTTGAAGTGGTTACCGATGCTGCTTTAGACGTAACTACAAAATTAGGGAACCTCCCGCCGAAGCCGGCACCGTTACAGGAAAAAGAGATTGATGGAGAAGATAGAAGCGGTCAAGATTGCCCTGTTTGGTTTAGTGGTTCCAATTTCTGGATCTGATTTTGTACGTGAAGTTTCACAAACTCCTCAAAGTATGAATGGGAGACATAATTATTATCAATATAAACTACCAATATAAAACTAACATAGACAATGATATCTAGGCCCTGACTGGAGCCGCTTAAAATTTGAAACAATCCATTTTTTGACCGTTATTTTCCTTTATGTGGGTCCCGTCTGTGAGATGAATGGTCCAACAATGCGGCTGCAACGGTCACAAAATGGATGAAAATTGAGCTGAAAATCTGAGGCAGACAGGCCCCTAATCAAAAATAAGAAAATTTGACCCGCTCTTCGGAAAACAGAAGTTTGCAAGTTTAACTCAAATTGAAATTAAACTAGCTCTGATACCATGTCAAATATACTCAATAAAAGACTCGATGCCCCTCTATGTGAGGGGTTCTCTTATTATATAGAACCAAAAGCATAACTAAATATGGTAAAAGAAATCTATCTATATATTGTACAATTATAATGACAATATAATCGTAATCTTCTACGATCTCCGTAATTTTATTCAATCTCATTGACAGTTGTATGATGGGGAGCATGGTATTCAGCCTCAACACTCGACAGTGATACTGCATTTTGTTTCTTACTTCAAGTCACCAAATTGCCCCCAACAAATGATACATACCCCGACGTAAACTTTCTATCTAATCTCAATCCAACAAAATTAGAGTTTATATAATCCATAATATTTAGATGTCCATGTTTTGAGAATTGAATACCTTTGTCTAGCAAGGATTTTAAATATGCTAATATACAATTAATTGCGTTGATGTGCTGATAATTTGGATTATGCATGAATTGACTCACATTAAATATGATAAGTCATAGCTGGTGTATGTTAGATTTATAAACTTCCCCACTAGCTTTTTTTCTCTCCCTTTGTTTCAAGGTAGATAGTTAGATCATGATTCACCTTAATAGGAGTGCCTATAGGCTCACAGAGTTCCTGGCAAGAGATCTAGTGTATACTTCCATTAAGAGCGAAGAAGCCATTGTTTTGACGGGGACAATTCAATGCTCAAAAAGTATTTTAAAGTTCTTAAATCCCTCATTTAAAATTCCTTGGCTAGATAGTTTGAAGTTTTTATATTATGCTAAAGTTAATAACCCTGAGGGGTTGCTCAATTGGTCAGGCCTTGGGTTTGCTCCCCAATGGTCACCAGTTCGAGTCCCCTCAGGGCCACTGAGGTGAGTACCCGGCCGTAAACTTCAGGGCCCCGTGGAATTAGTCGAGGTGCGCGCAAGCTGGCCCGGACATCCACGGTTATCAAAAAAAAAATATTATGCTAAAGTTAATACCTGTAACAATCATGTTATTGGCATACATAATAAGCAACGTTATACATCACCATCTTTTTTATGGATCAGTGTGATGAAAAATCATGCTTAAAATCATACTCCTTCATTGAGCAGTTTAGCCTACCAGCAAAAGCTCTTGGTGGCTGTTTTAATTCATACACGACCTTCTTTAGTTTACACACTTTACCTTATGGAGTTGTGAATCTTGGAAGTGCGTGGAAAAAGCATGCTTGACATTAAATTGCTTTAAAGGCCAATCCAAATTAACTGCTAGAGATATTATAATTCTAGGAATATTCATCTTAGCTACCGGTGCGAAGGTCTCTTAAGTATTATGGTAAACATCAATGTTAGGCGCTACTGAAGGTTAGGGTTGAGAAGTAGAAGGAAAGAAATCATCAGGCAAACTGAGCTAAAATTGATCTTCATTGTGTTTACTCTCTCTTGAAAAGAAATTTTGCTGAAAAATGAGTGTTCTCGAAGAATGTTATCCGTAGATTAGAAAAAAATTGTTGTTTGAGGATGATAGTGTTAACAAAATTAATTGAAGAAGATTACGAAGATTGATTGAAGACGATTTCGAAGATTACGAGGATATTCTTGTATATATATAATCATACCATATATAGAATTACCATACTTAGATAGAATGTAACTATAAAATAGCAGGTATCTTTAATGGAAAAGGTATTCAGCCAAATTGTTTACATGGTATCAGAGCCATACCGATAGAGAGCATAGTTGAATCGTTATTTTTCTTGGTTGTCAGAATTCTGTTCCAGATTTCTCCGACATCGTGGGTGTTCAACGTAAGTCCCAAAATGAAACATGACAACGTTACACTTATATGGGTTAAAAAGAAACTTAATTAACTTGTATAATTTAGTTCCTAAAATCCTCTCATAATTAATCTTAACTCTTACAATTAAGTTAATTATAGTACAACTATACAATTAGATCCTAAAATAATGCTAATTACAGTTATACAATTAGTTCCTTTCTACGTAGTTGAATGATATATTACATACTAAATCAATCCTATATATATAGGAGAAGAAAATAAAATTTTTTTTTGATAGGTAATCACGTAATTTTATAAATGAAAATCAAAAGATAATACACAAGGAGTGCATTATCAGTTTAAACAAGATAGGAACGATAAAAAATTCGGCAACCCTTCTATCGGACTAATGGTTACAGCCTTAAACCAACTATACAAAGTTAAGTAAAACAATTCCCTAAATTGCTCTGTCGTCCGTATTTGGTCTTCAAAGCATCTGCCGTTTCGTTCTCTCCAAACACACCAAACGATGCATCCGGGAATGAGATCCCAAACAAGCTTACTATTCTTATCTCGAAACTTTCTCTTCCATGCCCACACCACCTCCTTGATACACCTTGGCAACACCCAACTCATATGTTGCGAGGCCAGGATATCATTCCACATCCAACGAACACCGTCACAGTGAATGAAGAAATGATCGATCGTCTCGTCATCCCTCTTACACATATAGCACCACTCCGTAACACAATAGCCCTTTCTTCGAAGATTATTCGCCGTTAACACCTGTCCCCTCACCACCGTCCACAGTAAAAAGGCCACCCTTGGAGGTAATTTACTTTGCCAGACACTTTGCAAGGGGAATGAGCTCTCCACAGGTTCCAAAAGGGATCTGAAATAAGCACGAACAGAAAACAAACCATTCCGTGCCTCCCTCTACCTGCTACAGTCACCCTCTCCTACCTGAATGTGCACATCATATAGAGAGGCCAAAAACAATGCATAGTCATCCAGTTCCCAATCATGTAAGCCCCTCCCGAAAGCAATGTTCTAGCTAGGATTCCCATTAGATATAGCCATAGCATCACTCACCATAGCTGAAGGCTCCAAGGCAATGCGATGTAAAGAAGGAAACCGCACTTTTAACGTTTGATCTCCACACCAACAATCGTCCCAAAATCTGACATTCGTCCCGTTCCCCACCACAAAAGTCAATCTATTCTGAAAGTCGCTCCATCCTTTCCTGATGTACTTCCACAAGCTCATCCCATAAGAACCGCGACCCTCACCCGAACGCCACCCCCCCTCCAAGACACCATACTTTACCCCAATAATTTCTCTCCAGAAGCTCTCCCTCTCCATTCCAAATCGCCACAACCACTTGCCCAACAATGCCTTGTTAAATAAAACAAGGCTCCTCAATCCAAGACCCCCAACCCTAACAGGGGAACAAACATCACCCCATTTGACCAAATGAAACTTCCTCTCTTCCCCCAACCCTGCCCAAAGAAAATCTCTCTGCATCTTCTCTAAACTATTTGCCACTGCAACGGGAATAGGAAACAAAGATAGAAAATAGGTTGGAAGATTAGAAAGCGTGGATTTGATGAGAGTAAGACGGCCTCCTTTTGACAGATAAATACGCTTCCACCCCGCTAACCTCCTCCCCACCCTTTCAAGAATACCATTCCAGATATGTTTACTTTTAAACCTCGCTCCTAACGGAAGCCCAAGATATGACATGGGCAATTGTGCTACTCTGCATTCGAGTATGGCCGCTAATTCCTCCACATTAGCAACCTCCCCCACTGGAATAGCCTCAGATTTGCCCAGATTTGCCCGCAAACCGGAGACCGCTTCAAAACACAGAAGCAAGCGACGCAAATTCCTAATTTGCATATCGTCTGCATCACAAAAGATCAGTGTGTCGTCTGCAAATAACAAATGGGAGACCTGTAGATGACCAACCGCAAAACCTCTTAACAAACCCTCCGTCACAGCTTTCTCAATCATTCTACTGAATGCCTCCATCACAATAACAAACAACAAGGGGGACAACGGATCACCTTGCCTCAAACCTCTACTACTCCGGAAGTAACCTTCAGGGTTACCATTAACTAAAACTGAAAACGAAACCGTAGAGATACAGAATTGAATCCACTTACACCACCTATCCCGAAAGCCGCATCGCCTGAGCATATACATAAGAAATCCCCAATTGACGTGATCATACGCCTTTTGAATATCAAGCTTACACAACATCCCTGGGATCCCCTGACGTATTCTTGAGTCAATGCATTCGTTCGCTATAAGAACTGAATCCAAAATCTGACGCCCCTTTACAAAAGCATTCTGGAACTTGGACACCACTTTTCCGAGAACCTCCTTTAATCTATTCGCCAACAATTTAGCAATGATCTTATAAACCCCACTGACCAGGCTAATGGGGCGGTAGTCCTTAATATCAGTTACTCCGGGTTTCTTAGGAATAAGCACAATGAATGTGGCATTAAGACTTCTCACAAACCTGCCGCGTTCGAAAAAGTAATTGATGGTATCCATTATGTCTGATCTAACCACCTCCCAACAAGCCTTATAGAATGAGAACGAGAACCCGTCCGGTCCAGGGACCTTATCATCATTCATATTAAACACCACCTCTCTAACTTCCTCCTCCTCAAATGGTCTCTCAACCCAACTCGCACTCTCTTCGGTGATAGTGAAGAAGTCTAGCCCCTCCAGCTCAGGCCTCCACACAAACTGCTCCCGATAGAGATTCTGATAAAATCTCACCTGCTGAGTCACAATATCTTGTGGATCCTCATACGTAACCCCATCAACCTCCAACAATGTAATAGAGTTGTTGCGCCTGTTGGAATTAGCAACCCGATGAAAGAACTTTGTGCATTTGTCACCCTCCTTCAACCACAAGACCCTAGACTTCTGTCTCCACGCAATCTCCTCCATCTCCACCAATTTCTCCAACTCTCCCCTTAACCTTCCACGCCTCTCCCTTTCCTCCCCATCCAACCCTCGACCCTCCTCCTGCCTATCCAGCTCTCCTATGTCTAACAAACACTGATTCTTGCGAACGTCTATGTCTCCCACCACCTCCCCATTCCACTTCTTTAAATCCTCCTTCAAGGCCTTCAATTTCTGATGTAAAACATAACTAGGAGATCCCCTGAAATCATAAGAGGCCCACCAAGTCCGAATTCGCTCCCCAAAACCCTCAACTTTCAGCCACATCTTCTCAAACCTAAAAGGTCTTCGTCCACTACCCCTTCTAATCCCAGATAACGAAATAGGAAAGTGATCTGAGTACACTCTCCCCAAAATAAAAATGATCACATGATCCTATTACTAAAAGAAAAATATTACTTCCTAACTAAACTATGATATAAGCTAGAAGGAAATATTTTCAGAGTCTCCTATTATAACTTCTCTCCCTCAAATTGGTGCATCGATATCACTCGTACAATTTGGATGTTGATGTATAGAATGTCCTATTTGGAAATTGTTGCTCGACTGTGATTGCAACTCCAAGTCCTATAAACCTCCCCTTTCTACCACTTCCAATCGTCATCTTGGTTAAATTATCTTGTATAAGGGCTACTTAAGATACATAAACATTAGAAGACGGTGAGGAAACTGTGGTAGCAACCTGAGCAGTTTCTTCTTCTGAGCTTGCTTATTTTTGAATCACTTCGAATAACCATGTAGATTCAACTCTATGTAGCGTCGTGGCAGTGAGTGCAGGGCCAGTATATTCTTCAGAATTACAAAAGATTAAGCCTTAGAAATGGGTCCGTCCCATAGTAACTTGCCTTTGTACTTCACCACGTACTAGTGAATAGATATAAGTTAGAAGACTAGAACAAAAGAGCAGTTCAGAGAATTATTTTATCTAACCTTGTTTAGTTGGTTTAATACTGTAGCTCCTAATCATGTAGATGGGTTGCCCAATTTCATGTCGTTTATGTGTTGTCTAAATTGATAATACATCCCCCTTGTATTATCTTATGATGAATAAAATTTTCTGATTACTTATCAAAAAAAAAAAAGAATATCCATTAAAGACGCTATTAAGAGAATGAGGATGAAGCTTATTCCTAAGGTGAGTGCACATAGACATAACTGTTAAGGGGTAAAATCCCACATCGAATAAAGATGAAAACATAGACCAACTTATAAAAGATTGAGCTACTTATTTTAATAAGGTTGACCTTTTATTCTTTTAAGATGGAACCCTAAGTCTTAATATGATATTAGAGTCCATTAAGCTCAAACGAACAATTCGATTCGATTAAGACTCAAAACAAATGAGCACACATATTTAAAGATTGGTTTGTTCAAACGAGCCACCATCTTGTTGAAGCATGTTAAAGGATAAAATTTCATATCGAATAAATATGAAAACATAGACAACTTATAAAGGATTGTGCTACTCTTAATAAGGTTGACCTTTTAAGATGGAACCTCAAGTTTTAATAATAACAATCACATCCAAATACTAAAGACTAAGGTTTAAGACACACGTAATAGATTGATATCATGATACTATCCTCGAAGGGGTTTGATAGATATGAGGAGGCATTGATTTATGGCGTCTGCCAAATTCTTGGGGTTGAGTATCATTCTTGAAGGTATCCTTATTGCACATTGACTTGGACTCTCGGGTTTATGGATAGAGGCGGATTCTTCTGTCGTGATCTACTGCATCACATATGGGGTAGGAATATGGTCCATCCAAGCTATTTTCAGACATACGAGACATTTGGTTTCCCTCAACTGCAGTTTTCCACATCTTTCGTGAAGGAAATCAGGTAGTTGACTCACTAGCTACTGAGGAATGGGAGCGGCGATACAGATTGACTGACATGAGTTGTCCACGGTTAGAGGCCCCTAGGCTTTTTTGCTTATTTTATTTCGTTTGTACATGAGGCAGCGTCTCCTCATTTACTGCTTTAAGATTACATTTTCTGGCATCAATGTTAGGTTTAAGCCACTTCCTTTGTATACATTTCTATTTCCTATACCATGGTAGGTAAAGCGTAACTCGCTCCGTCCTGCTATGATGGAGCCTAAAAACACACCAAGACTGTGATGGTGTTTTCACTTTTAAAAAATGGTCCCTGTGACCTCTAAGATATGTCGGTTTTTATGCTGTGTTATGCCGTTCTATTGTGTCGTGTAATCACTTGTAGTCTGATGATAATGCCATATCTTATGAAGAAATTATATATACAAGTGCAATCCTATCTCAGATGGAAAATATATAATCTTAATACCATATTACTTCATAGCAAAATAAGTTTGATACCTCTCAACCAAAGGTTACCCTCATCTGTAGCTTTCTTGTTCCTGAATAGTAGCCAAGTTTAGAGTTGTTTAATGCTAAGTCTCTACATTAAGACCCATGGAGTTGCCCCATCAGTTCGTTGCGGCTTTCCTCTCTCCGGATGTGTGTAAAGGCATCATGTATGTGTGGAAAAGAAGCTTTTCTGAGCACCTGCCCAGCATCCACAAGCTTGTTAACACTGTAGATTTTGGTCCATAAGGAATTGGATCACCCTTTCTTTCTCCACTGTACTCTTGAGCATCTTTATATGTGGCCATGACTACATCGTCAGACAGTTCTAATTTTGTAGATAAGCATTTAGTGTTGTAGAAATATGAGACACTCAAGGAGCCTTGCTTGATGTTGATAACTTGCTTCTCAATCTAAAAACCTGAGATGAAAATCCTCCCTTGGAGTATGTTCTCAAGACTACCTCTCGAAAATCCATACCTCCCAATGTAGATGGACCAAGATGTCAATAAACTCTTATAACCGAATACTTTAGCTCAATACTTCCAATAACTCATGGGTGTAAAATTTTCAGGAAGCATGTCCATTGCAGGGTAAGGCTGCATACATGATTATTCTAAACATCTTTATTCTAAGGATGCCCTTTATTGTTTGATGGGCTACAATCCTCGTCCTACTCAAGTTGTGGGAATGACCTTGCTTCCCTCAGGGGTAAGGTAACCTGCGTGTAATTCTCCTTAAAACCAATAGTTGCTGGACCCTTGTGTTTTAGGCAACCCCTTTGTTCATTGTACATACATCTGAGTTCTTCGAATTCTGTATTACATCAGGGGTTGTATTTGGTGAACACTTACAGAGGTTCTCTTTGATAGCAGACCTCAATATTAACATGTGAGTTAGGGAATTTGATAAACTTCTGCTAAAGTGGAAATGATAATCAATTACAAATGTAGATTTCAACTGCAACTGTTACGAAGTTTAGATTTAGCATGATTATCTTCCTTTGAACTTGAGAATGTAATTGATGGTTCCCTTTGTGTAAGGTAACTGTGCATCAGTTGCACAAAGTTTCTAAAAACTTAAATTTACTTGCTGTGTCTATAGATTTATACTCCACAGAAGTGGAGTGTCTCCCTCTGCTGCTTAATGTTAGTATTATTGTTTTCCCTCAGATGACAATTGATGAAGTCAAGCGTACGGCGGCACGACAAGTTAACAGAGCATTAAAGGATCATGCCAGGTTCTCTTCTGTTTTGACTTAATTATAGTAGAGGTTCTTATTACAGCTGAGTCAACTATAATGAATCATGGATCTGAAATTGGTGCTGCTTTGACTGTTGATACACTACTGACCTGGTGCTCCTAAGCTTGGAGGAGCATGCTGGGGTCCTGCTCACAAAATTTTGTCATGGCCGGCATCATAACCATAATACATCTCTAGTTGGAACTCAAGATAGACATGTCAGCCATATTTACTTAAGTCAATTAAGCATGTACAAATGTTTTTGTTTGCAATACGGTGATACTTCCCCCTATTATGGGTGAAGTTGGAAACATCCCTGTTTCTCCGGGGAATCTTTAGAACTAACACTGCTTATCTTAGAAGAGAAACTAACTTCCAGGCGTGTCTTTTCTCACTGCTCTGTTTCTTTCAACTTGGCCTTCATGTTATCATCCGTGTTTGCTATCTTTAAATATTGTGACATTTAAACCCAATGGATAAGGGAAAGAATTGACACAGCAGACTAGGGCAAGAATACAATTGAATCAGAGTGCAGAGAATTGATTTGGTGGTTTAAAAATTAATTTCTCCAATGGAAATCTAAGGATTTTTGGCAGGGAGTGGAATATTTGGGAATATCATTCAGGAAGAATAAGCCTGGTGAATGTTGGTGATTGGGGTTCTCAGTTTGATGCCTAACAACATTACTAGTTTATCCCTGTTAATATTTTGTGTGCGCATTATGAATACATGGATTAATATTTATCTGTGTAATTCTCAAATCTCCTCTTAAATTATTAATTTGATAAAAAATTCATTCACCCTGAAGTGGTGGCTATTAAGAAGCAAAGTATAAAATCATGAACATTGAGATGGAACCCCAGATTAGTAGTTAATTCAACTGTCATTTACATATGGGTATTATGGGGATTTAATGCAATAAGTTGTATAGGCTTTGACCTATAAATAGGGGGTAGCGTTTCATTTGTTTTTAGGTAGAAATTAGGGTATCAATGGGGAGAGAGTCAGACTCTCGAATGCTCACAATCTATTGTAATTCCTTTAATTTTTTATCTGTTTTTCATCAATATATACACAAAAATAATTTACGCATTAGGTACCTATCACGTTGCACCTTTCCACTTACACACCCCCTGCTGAGTGGATAAATAACCTACAGAAACATTGTCAAAAGATCTGCTCTCTCATGTGTGGAGTGTGGTATGTATAACAGACACTGTAAATGGAGCTGAAGAACAAGGACAAAATGAATACGGGATCTTGAACTCAATGCCAAAGCAAAGTGTGTATTGTATAACATGTTAAATTTAGTATGGCATGCACCTCACACGTTAAAAGCTTCCTTCTCCACCCCCTATGCACAACTTCTCGCGTAAGGGCTTTGCTCGAATGTCGCGTTCCCAGGGCCTTCTTTAATAGGTATGATCCCATCCTTCCAAAAGAAGAGAGCTAGGTAGGTTATAGGCAGAGAGAGATCCGTTGTGTGAGCAACCCGATTGTGCCTTACTTGTGCTCTACGGGCGCACTGCATCTTTCTTCCCAATGAGCCCTTTTTCTTTTGATTTGGAAGACAGGCGTTGCGTTTGGTTTGAAAGACATTGTTTTCAGTATGTCTCCAGATTGGGAAGCACCATTGTTCATCACCACCAGAGAAGCAAAAGATTTGAGAGTCCAGGCTGAAAATACATGCATAGATAGTGGTCTAATGCCAAGGCCGACGACGGAAGCTCGGGACGGAGCCGTATGAGGCGGAAGTCTCACGTACGGTTCTCTGAGAAGGGAGTGGCTACCTACTGGAGCTTCGACCAACCACCACCGGTCAATTCCGCTTTGGGGCCACCCTTTACTCTACCATTATTATAGGGGTATGGGGTTCGAGACAAAGAAAGATCAAGGCAGCCTATCAGTTTTTCCTTTATACTTTACTTGGATCTGTTTTTATGCTATTAGCTATTCAACAAGGTATTGGACAATCAGGATAAATCTTGTGCATCAGGCTGGCCGTTTGTGTTTCGACTCTGTGAACCATCTTGTTTTAGGGTTTACCAAATTCGATGTTTGATAGAAAAAACCTTAACTCTCTCATATAAGTGTCCATTTACATAAATAAAAGAATAATAATTGATAGACATGACAAACTATTCCTGATTAGGAAATGAGGAAACATGGTGGGATCCTCTTGAATTCAAACAAATAAGTATAGAAGGAACATTATCTCTATTTTTTTTTCATGGAAGCTTGTGCTCACTTTCGAAGAATGACGGCACAAACTCTTTGCGATGCACATTCAAATTGGTTTTGCAGAATAAATTGATGTCTTGAAATCAATAAGCCCCAAAATTCTTGACTATGGTGTATTATTACTGAGTTCCGGGGTCCTTGGCGGTGTAATGAGACAAAAATTAATGAAAACAGGTGTTCAGATTTGATGACTATATAACTCGTACAAGAAGTCCAAAGGTAAAGGGATTAGAAGAAAGACAAAATAATATTATCATGTGATATCTGTAAATTCAAGAGCATTTGAATGTGGATTGTGAAGTGTCCGGCAAGTTTCCTAATTACAGTGCATGCTTGGGAATATGTTTTTCAAAATTACTCATATTCACACTTTGGTGACCATCTTTGGTGCAAACCTCTACAAATACTTCTATGATGGATGGAAATGGATCCTTTCTAAAGAGCTTCATCTTGTTCTCAAAATTAGAGGCTAAATATCTTTCTTTTCTTTTTCTTTTTTGGGTGAAAACTGATGAGAGAATATTTATGGGCCATAAATTTGGCTTTGAAATCATGTTGAATTACTTGATCTAAAAACTTAAGTTGTTAGATATGGCCATAAGTATATCATTTACTTAGTCTTTGTTTGATCCCCATTATTTCCAAAATACATTTTTCTCTTTCTTCTCTTCAACCACACATTCTTCAATAAAATAATATTACACGCAAATCCAAAACTTTTATTTTTTAACTACACATTTTCCATTAATCTACTATTCCGAAATGCATTCTTAGCTAAAAATGGGGCTCAATAGGCGCTTATTGTCTGTAGGCATGATTTATTTTTTCTCATCAAAGTTTAAAACATGCACATTTCTTTTAAATGAGTGGCGGCGAGATACCACAAAAGCAATTATGAATCGAATTATTGTATATATCTCACTCACCATACACTAGAGTACATTGTTATTTATACAATTACAAAGTAGAGAGATGTGAAATTGGAAAACTGAGAGAAAAATAAGATAACAAATTGACCCAAATAAGGAAATAGATAGAAACAAACATGTAACTGATTTCCTGCTGGATAGGTAACTTCCAGAAATTGTTCTGTAATCAGCCATCCATCTGAGATTCAAATCTTCTAGATTTTTCCACAGTTATGGTCATTGTAAAAGCGTATAATGATTATATTTCTCACTGAGTGTTGTTTTTGTATAACATATGTTTTCATGAATTATCACATTGACCCTTCTGACTCTGAAAAGGTATTGTTGTTTATGCATTAATTTTCAATGCTAATCCAATTATGTGAAAATGGTTGAGGCAGATGTCATGAATTAGTATTTTTTTTTGGTATCTTGTCTGGAAATATATATTCAGTTCTGCTAAATATTTATAATGTCATTCCACTCGTCTACGTAGAATAATTGCCGTTGAATTCCATTTGCTTCTAGGTTCCTTTTGGATTTGGATATTGCAGCGCCCAAAATTACCATCCCTACCGACTTTTGCCCAGATAGTATTCACCCTACCAAGCTTCTACTTGACTTGGGAAAGTTAGTGATTCGTACAAAGGTTAGTTTCCTAAGCTTTGGAATGTGATTTTGCCTAATTCATTTTCTGTTGTATTCACATTCTGTATAATATGTGCAGGATGATGCTGAATATGCTTCACCTGAAGAGATGGGTATGTACTTCCAATTTGATCTTGTTTTGAGTGATGTATCAGCTTTCCTGGTTGATGGTGACTATCACTGGAGCCAAACTTCTCTGAACAGAAGTGATTGTTCCTCCAAGTCTAGTGTTCTTAGTTTTCTGCCTGTTATTGATAAATGTGGGATATTTCTAAAGCTTCAGCAGGTAATAATATTTGAATTTTTGTTTCCAATTCTGTATTACTTGTATTCCCTGAAATGGTATTTAGTATCAACTAGAGGGACTAGCTCAGCATATGAGTCGTCCAATTTGACTTTTCAGATTCGATCACAAGTTGCTCCCTTTCCCTCAACGAGGCTGGCATTGAGGCTACCCTCTGTGGGTATTCATTTTTCTCCTGCTCGTTATCATCGGTTAATGCAAGTAGCAAAGATTTTTCAAGGCCAGGAGGGCTATCAGGCTGACCTTGTGTGTCCTTGGGATCAAGCTGATTTCGAAGGGTGGTTGTATCATCTTACATGGAAGGTCACTTATTTCTACTCTATATTATCTTGAAAATTTTGTTAATAATTTAATATGATTCCAGAGCCAATTCTTCTTTCATCTTTTGTTGTGTAGGGTGTCGGAGGTAGAGAAGCTGTATGGCAAAGAAGATATTTCTGCATAGTTGGACCTTTTCTGTACCTGCTAGAAAACCCTGGTTCTAGATATTATAAGCATCGATTCAGGTTTGGACATTACCATTTGCAATTGTTTATATTTGATTTGCATACTTACCTAGAGAAAAAATTGGGAAATCATTTAGCATTCTTTAACAATAGCAAGTTATGATTCATCTTTCTTGAACATCCCATCTGGAACATGCGCTTACACACTCGTACTCGAGGATGAAGAGCAAGAAGACATAATAGCACCTTGAGATAGGAGAAGGAAGATGCCAATTGAGAGAAAGAGGTGTAGGAGTATAGTGTGTGTGGGGGGGGGGGGGGGTGCGGGGGGGTAAGAAAAGATAAAAATGGAAAAACCTTAGCTGAAGTGCACGTGTAGTTCTAGCGCTGATGTGTAGCCTTTTCTTACTCATACATAAGATGCCACAATAGTTGAAGCTTTCTTTTTATGGTGTTTGGAGATGTAGAGATGAAACATGGAAGGAGGATAGAGCGAACTCATTTTGGAGACTAAATAAGAGAGGGAAGTTGAATGTGGTAGAGAAAGCTTATGTGTATAGGCATGAGACAATCAGTTCTATTGTAGTGTTCTTGAACTAGTATGGGCCAAAGATTTTTTATTATTACATTGGAAGTTGCATATTTTGGCCCCTGCCCCTGCCCCAGTCACTGTCACGACTCCTCTATCCTCGAAGTGCCGGAGTTATTATATCACATGATGTAGGAAAATCCTATTGTAAATAGGATAAAAGTTAGATTATAATAACATGTCTAGTTGTAATACTATTTTATCTTTTATTCTAATATTTTGTTTAGAATATAATTTCTTTTCTTTATTGATTAGAATAAGATTTATAATTTCTTTTAGATTAGAATGTTATATTAGTTTCTTTTTATTAATAGGATTAGAGAATAATTTTGTCAATAAATACAAATGCGTTGTACACTTTTTTGATAACATCAATTATTATTCAATAACATACAAGCAAGTTATTCCAATATCATTCTTAGTTTATTACATAACTCTTATTACAAGAATTTCACAAACGCTTCCGCACCATCACACTCCGAGATATTTAAGCTAGAAGGAATCACTTCATATTCATTCATTTTATTTATGCTAATATCAGTAAGTACAAATTTTACATTGTTAAAATAGTCCTGCTATTTTGCTTGTTCCAGCCTACGAGGGAAACAGCTATACCAAGTTCCTGCTGGCACTATTGGTAACGTGGAACATGTATTGGCTGTTCGCGATGCTGAACGCTCCAATATTAAGGTAGTCTTGGAAGTCACCTGAAATTACTTTGATTCTAGTAATTGTTTGAAGTTCTAATATCTGGGTGTTATAGATTCTTTTGTTTTGATATGAGTATCCTCCTATGTAGGTTGTGGAAGATGCAAATGCTCTCATTTTACGTTGCGATTCTGAAAATGAAAGGAGGATTTGGCAAAGATACCTTCAGGGAGCCATTTATCGTGCATCAGTATGTCGATATATTGTTAACTTTTTGCCAACTCCGAAATGGCTCCAATATATAGTATCTCGTCTTAAAAGGCTGTGGTATCTAGGTGTCCAGCCAGAACTTCCAAAAATCATATTGAATAGTTCTTTTATTGTCTCTCTGTTAGTGATAAAATTTCATAAGTGGCCTTCGATGATGAACCATTTGCCTTTGGAGTGAAGTTTGAAATATTTCATAACTGGCTTTCAATGGTGAACCATTTGCCTTTTGGAGTGGAAGTGTGAAGCGTTCAATGATTCTTTCAGCAGAAGGATCATATGTGGAACTTTTATATATTCAAACATGGAGAATAAACTGGGTCCAGAAATTTTTATAATCCACTCGTTCAAATATCTTTGTATTTGTACACTCATCAATGAGATTCATATGGCTGCAAAATTTTATTTTCTTGGAACTTTTGATGGATGTAAAGTAGGATCAATGAGCAGCAAAAAAAATATTCATTTTGCTGGCCCCCAGTTTACCAGGAATAAATTTAACTCCTTGTTGCTATTAATATACGAGTATTCTTTAAATAGTCAAAGCTGAGATAGTAATGCACTCAAGTTAAACTTGATAACTGTAAGTTAACATTACAGGCTTTTAATCCATAAATTACAACCAGAAACAGTTAGTGTGATACAAAGTGACAAATTATATGATTGTCA
The DNA here is from genome assembly GCA_035079005.1 of Fraxinus americana. Lineage (NCBI taxonomy): Eukaryota > Viridiplantae > Streptophyta > Magnoliopsida > Lamiales > Oleaceae > Fraxinus > Fraxinus americana. The sequence goes on along the minus strand of JAVHZT010000156.1, from coordinate 41,867 downwards.
TTTGCTGATAATATAATTGAGAAATTTCACAGATCACTCCATGGTTTTGCTCTTAGCATCTGTGAAGATGATTGAACGAATTGTTTGGTTCACCTTGTATTTCACATAGGACTATTCAGTGTTCTTTTGGAGGTTGATGACTGGTTCTTTGCAAATTTGACCTGTATGGAAGAACTTATGTGCTGATATGATGTTATCCAGTGCGTTGCCGAAAAATATATTTTCACCAAAAAACGTTCATTGTGACTTATATTGTTTTTTGGTAACTTGCTGATGACAATTGTTTCGTATTGTGCAGGCCTCTACTCCCATCATTGGTCTAACTGAAACCTCATCAGATTCAGATGATTATGAAATTGACAACCATGATTTAATGGACTCGTCAAAGACGGAGACTTTATTTTTGACAGGGGTACTTGATGAGCTAAAGATACGTTTCAATTATAGTAGCCAGGTAAGCATGGTTAGTTTACTCTGAAGCTACGGTGGTTTGGAAAGACTAGCAAAATGGTTTGGAAATACTAGCAAAATGTTGAATATGAATTCTCCGTGCATATATTTATCCAGAATGATCAGAACTTTATGAAGCTGCTTCGTGCAGAGGAGAAGCGCTTATTTGAATTTCGAGCAATTGGTGGGCGGGTAAGTTTGATGTTGAAGTCTATTATTTCTATCTCTGGCATTGATATCCAATTGTCGTAGGATTCAGGTTTACTCTTTATGCAGGTTGAACTCTCGATTAGATCAAACGATATGTTCATTGGTACAGTTCTTAAAGCCTTGGAGGTGGAAGATTTAGTTTGCTGCAAGGGGACGTCTCAAGTCTGTTTCCTAGCGAGATCATTCATCAAGAATGCAGACACGTCTTCGCTTTTAGGTGACACAGAGATTCCAACACACACTAGTAATGACTCAAATCAGTGTGAAGGAGATGATGAGTTTTACGAGGCATCGGAGAATCTTAATGATTCAGTGGATAGTCCCATGTCACCAGCTGATGCAGTGGAGTATGCTAGTTCTCAAATCATTTCGCAATTAGGTAGCTCAGCCTTTAAAGCTCCAAGTTTTACTCGCATTGCTGGTCTACTGCCTTCTGATGGTACTCACACTGAAGCTGGTGGGATGGAAGTTACTGATACCCTAGACAGTTTTGTCAAAGCGCAGATTGTCATCTTTGACCAGAATTCGCCACTTTACACTAATGTTGATAATCAGGTAAGCTGTTTCTCTAGTTAGGTTCTTCTTATGCTTTGTCATTCGATATTTCCTCACATGCATTATTTTCTAGATGTTAGTACCTTCCAATAAAAAATACATTTTTAAAAAAAATAAAGTTGCATAATCTTTTGTTTTTATGCATCCTCAAGTATAATTAGGTCTTATTTGTTACATCATACCATCATAGGATGTCATAAATGAGAACAAGTCATGCTTTTAATCCTTTAAGATTGTTTTTGACGTTGAAACAGTTTTTCTTTTCAAATTCTTGTTGCCCCCAAAAATTGATAATGTTAAATTCTCGGCGTCGAGAGAGATTTGAGATTCTGTAAGTAACTCAGCGAGTGCTTTCTAAGACTTGAAAATTTATCAACATAATCATTTCATTATTTCCTTTTTGAAAAAGAACTGCTTTCTGAAAAGATTTTAAGTTCAATTCTTTTTTTTTCTCTCTCCACTCCTCTTCCCCATTACTTAGAAAAAGGGAGCCACTGGTGAAAGATTCCATTGAATTGAATTGGGTCAAGGAATCAGGACACCCTAAAGCGCTCATGGTATCATTATGAATAGATTGGTGTATTGATCTTTTTTTGGAAAGGGAGTGTGTGTGAATAAAAAAGTATTGTTGATCAAATTAAATTATAATATAATCTTTGCCAAACATGCACTACATATTATGCTTGTGACTGCTCCATCATACATATTTTTAATAAATATATGTCATTATTTCTAGCGCCCACCATAGCAGTTTGTTGCATAGCCTACCACAGGCATTTTATAAATCAGTAAAACCATATGGGATCTTTTTCCTTCTTCTCTGTCCATCTCCACTTCTAAGTATTTAGCCTCTATTGTAGATCCTTTGTAGCATGAAGTTTATTCTAATACCTTTGAATTACACTTTAGTCTATGTTCAATGATTCATTTTTATAATTTCATATTATGACTTGTGACTCTCTTCAGCCATTGTCCATCTCTTTAGATTTTGAAAATTTTGTTTAATCCATAAAGTACCTCTCACCCCCAGACACCCCATTCGTCTACAGGAGGTCCATCTGCGTCAATTATTTTACTCGTCTTCTTCCTCTTCACAGCCTCCCTCACTTTCAAGACTTGAGTTCTTTATATATATATATATTTAACATTCATATCTACAGTGAGGGTCGGAAAATCTCCAATATCCACACTATGCCTTTCGTTAAGTAATTTATCCAAATAATTCTTCTGTGTCAGTAATCTCACTTCTTCGAGATAAAACTCTGTTTTCATTTATATTAATTGACTCATTTTATTATCTACTTGGTACTTTATGAGACCATAAAAATGGTTTTACAATATATGAGATAATTCTGGAATCAACATTTATGTTTGTTGCTGATTTATCTTCTCCTATGTTTTACAGGTGGCTGTGACCCTCTCTACCTTGTCATTTTTTTGTCGTAGGCCCACTATACTTGCCATCATGGAGTTTGCGAATTCTATTAACACTCAGGAAGAAAGCTGTGAATCTTTCAGTGATGCTTCCTCTTCGGCAGTTGCTTCAAATGATATGTCCAAGGAGAATATGCACGATGGTCAGTCAGCTGCAGTTGAGGAGCCTGTAGTCAAATCTTTGTTGGGAAAGGGAAAATCTAGAGTTGTTTTCTATTTAAAGTTGAATATGGCTCGTGCTGAGATTTTGTTGATGAAGGAAAATGGCTCTAAGCTTGCTACTTTATCTCAAGATAATTTTCTTACTGAAATTAAGGTGCAATACACTTCTTTTCCATATTGAGTTTAGCATATTATACTTACCTGAATCTGAAATTATTCATTTTCTCCATTTCTTAGGTGTTTCCTTCCTCTTTTAGTATAAAGGCATCCCTCGGAAATCTTAGAATAAGTGATGACAGTCTTCATAGCAATCATATGTATTTCTGGGCATGTGACATGAGGAATCCGGGTGGAAATTCATTTGTGGAGGTATTTTACATCTGTTTGTTCTACTCTTAGCCTCCAGCTTATCATCTTACTCGTTGGTTTAACTCTAAAAGTTCGTCAATTATTTTAATTGCACGACATTCAGGTTAATAGGGACTCACGGTAACCTATCTTTTTTGTTCTGAAACTTATTATTAGGGATTCAGCTTCTCATCTGTATGGTAGGTTTAACTCTGAAAATTTCCTAGTTATATTATTTCCACAGAAAGTTGAGCAATCCATGTGAATTGGGAATCGGTATCTTCTTCAATTTGAGCTATTCTGGCTCCTTTTTTCTTCATAAATTAACCTTAACGGTTAAAAACTAATCTATATAAAGCTGTCATGTGGAACATGTCTAGTCCTTTATAGTTTGACATTATTAACAATATATCTTATGGCATTACATTGTACCTGATACGTGAAAAAGATACTATTAATAATATATGCTCTGTGATAACACTTAGCAGAGATGTAATGGAGAAGATTTGATGTTAAGGTTATATTTTTTGCAGATTAGTTCTTTTATATTTGAAATTCTTCCATGTGCATTTTCTGCTTAGTTATTTTTGAGTTAAGATCGGTGATGCTATCTCTTAGTAACTTGCAAAAATTTGCTGTGAATATGCAGTTGGTATTTTGTTCATTTAGTGCTGATGATGAAGACTACGAGGGTTATGATTATAGCCTTTGTGGGCAGCTTTCGGAAGTGCGCATCGTTTATTTGAATCGTTTCCTTCAAGAGGTCTTGCACTTTTTGGTTCTCCATTGCCTATTTCTCTGTCATGAGTGTATGTGCAGCGCACAGACATTAATTTTAATATTACTTGCAGGTTATCAGTTACTTCATGGGTCTTGTTCCTAGCAATCCAAAGGATGTTGCCAGAATGAAAGATCAAGTGACAAACTCAGAGAAGTGGTTTACAAAAAGTGAAATTGAAGGCTCACCTGCATTGAAGTTGGATCTTTCCCTTAAAAAGCCAATCATATTAATGCCTCGGAGAACAGATAGCCTTGAGTGAGTTTAACATTTTCATCTAAGGGATACATGCAAAGCAGTTAAATAACTATTTAAATTATTTAGTGAACCTCTTTCATTCTTTGATTTTTGCAGTTATTTAAAGCTTGATGTAGTTCAAATTACTGTCCAGAACACCTTTAGATGGATTGGAGGGAGCAAAAGTGAAGTTCAGGCTGTACATGTGGACATATTACAAATTCTTGTAAGATACTTTTATACCCTGATGTTACTTCCTAGCTGTACTGAAAAGCGGAGGAACTGACCATGTGGCTTGGCCTCAAGAATCAACATCTTTGGCTTTATATTTCTTATGAATCTTTCTCATCAATTTGTCCTTAAGTTAGCCAATGAAAAATGTTACCCAAAATGCTGTATAATTTCAATTTGCTGATTTGGATAAAAAGTGGATAATTTATTATATATTTTTTTCTAATTAAATATACATGCCATATTGTAGGTTGAAGATATCAATTTAAATATTGGCTTGGGATCAGAATTGGGTGAAAGCATAATACAAGACGTCAAGGGTGTTTTTATAGTCATTCGTAGGTCACTTCGCGACTTGTTGCATCAAATTCCCAGTACAGAAGTTTCTATTAAGGTATTGTACTACAAACTGCAAAGAGCTTATAGCATCAAGATCTCTCCTCATTTTCTTTCCTTTATTGGGGTATGGGTTGTTTGATGGTGCCCTTTTTCTATATATAGTGTTTCAATTCGATTACCCAATTTCTTTTGTAAGAGCTGCTCGATTAGAGATCTCTCCCACTTCTTTAGAGGGAGCAGTGGATATTGGATGGAGCCTATCTTTTGTAGAATCTTTCAGTTTCATTTTTTTCTGTTAATCAATTTCTTCACCTACTTAGTTGTGCTATATCTATTTTTATCTGCTGATAACTTGAATTTTTTAAAATTTCAGATTGAAGAACTGAAAGCTGCTTTATCTAACAAAGAGTATGAAATAATAACAGAATGTGCACAAACTAATATTTCAGAGACTCCAAATATTATCCCTCCTTTGAAAGATGAGCCCTCATCGCCTTCAGTTGATGTGTCAGGACAAGTGATTTCTCGAGTTTTAGATTCTACTAAATCAGGAACTCAATACAGGGAAACATGGATTGCCACTAAGGTTTCTGTTGATATAGATTTGGTTGAACTCTCTCTTCACTATGGGGTTACGAGGGATGCCTCTCTTGCCACCGTGCAGGTAGTAAAACATATCATTTTCTTTAGGTGTTTTTCAATGCTATAATTGGTTATAAAATAAGAAGAGTGAGAGAATAGGGTCGAGTCTTAAAAAGAGGAGCGTGGTCAACATTTAGCAAAACTATATTTGTTTTAAAAAGTACCCGGGTTCCCTTGATATTTTATTTGTAATCTTCATCATTGTTCTTGAGGCACAAAAAACCATACAGCACGATAGAGTGTGCTTTTTAAAACTTTTGGCATATCTCAGTCGTCTTTTCTATGAACCATGGGTGTCCTAGTTTGTTTCTTTATGTCTGATAAAATTGGATCATTTTTCTGAAATGCACAATCTTATTGTGGCACCAATTCTGTGCTACTTGCTTAAATTAATGGTGGAATCAATGGCTATCTGCTGAAACTTACTGAAAATTAGTTTTTCTTAATTTCACTCAACTTTCTGAAAATTGGTCATATTGATGGTAAAATTCAAAATTCTCACATTTGCATTTTAGCCTTAGGAGTCCTAATATTTTGCCTTTTAATTATGAGCAAGAACAGATGCTATCAAATATGATATTCTTGACCTTGATTTTACATTACCGGGCTAGATCGCCAAATTGTTCTGTATAGTACAAAGGCTTGTGATCCCACTTAATTTCTAACTGGTTAAACTGTGGTCCACTTTCACACGGTAGATGGTTTTTACTTTGCTTCTGTTAAAGTTGTAACTTGCAGTAGTTGCAGAATTATATGGTTATACCTCATATACTTCATAAACGGTTTTGTTTTCATGAAATCTAACTGCTTAGAAATCATTAATCTGTCCCTCTTATTATTGATTATTTTGTTGCATTTTTGATAAAAAAAAAATTCATCTCTCTTGCATTGCTACATTTTTTAATCACCTCAGTCTAATGAGATTTTGTCATTCAGGTGAGTGGTGTATGGCTTCTGTACAAATCTAATACAATTGGGGAAGGTTTTCTATCAGCTACACTGAAGGATTTTACTGTAATTGATGATCGTGAAGGTACAGAGCAGGAACTCAGGCTGGCCATTAGGAAGCCTGATATGATTGAGTATACCCCTTCACAATCTGCGACTCACAAAATGGATTATAATGTAGTCGACATCAATATATTGGAAAACGCAAGAAAGTTTGTCCCAACAATGCTTATACTTGATGCAACATTTAGTGATTATTCAACATCTATTTCTTTGTGCATCCAAAGGCCACAATTGCTAGTTGCTGTCGATTTTCTGCTTGCTATTGTTGAGTTTTTTGTGCCAACAATTCGTGTACTGTCGCACGAAGAGAATGCTAACTCTGCGCCTTTTGTGGATTCTCTCATACTTGACCAACCGATTTTCTATCAACCCTGTACTGAATTCTCTCTCTCCACAAAGACCTATGGTTGCCGATGATGAAAAATATGACCTTTTTATATACGACGGACAAGGTGGAATTTTGTATCTAAAAGATAGATTGGGATTAAATCTCAGTTCTCCAAGTACGGAAGCTTTAGTTTATGTGGGGACTGGAAAGAAACTGCAATTTAGAAATGTTACTATCAAGGTAAGTCCTTCATGGTTTTGGTTTGAATATTTAAATTTAAGTATTTGATTGCATTCCAACTTTGGTCTCTGTCTTTTTCTTGTTACTGCAGAATGGACTGTACTTAGATTCGTGCATTCTACTAGGATCAAATAGTAGCTATTCAGCCTCTGAGAAAGATAATGTCTTTTTGGAGGCAGAAAATGGAACCTCTTTACTTCATTCTTCCGGAGAAATTATTAATGAAGCTGCAGCACAAAATGTTGCTGCTAACAGACCTACAGAGTTGATTTTTGAATTACAGGTGTGACATGTACTTGCCTTGTACTTTATTAATAATCAATGTTGATAGTTCTTTATTTTGTTTCTTAACTTAGGATTTGTCCTTGATATGTGGCTAAGTTGAAAATTTGGAATTTTTAATTTAGATATGTTTTAAGCAATAATTGTGGGCAAAAGGGGAATAAAAAATTGTAAGGCACAAAGTAGGGACCTAACGTATTATAACTACAAGTGATTAATATTTCATTAGACTTCCCAAAAAGCACTAATTTTGGGTGTAACAATAAGATATAGTTTCTTCTCCTCCTCCTCTCACTTCTTTCTCTATTTTAGTTTTTATTAATAGTTAATGTTGTTCAAGGAATGGCGTCATAGACTTCAATTTTTTTAAGGAATACACCAACACAACTTTAGTGGATTTTCAATACCACCAGAGGCTGATGGGGGTTCGGATTCCCCAACCGTATATATATAATCAAAATTGCGAGAACAATAGGAAATATGGCATAAACTTGACCAAAGGCAATGAAATGCAACAAATGAAGAAAATGAATATGAGGGGAAGAACTGCTTCCAATACAAAAAAAGTAAGTGCGAGAAGAGCTAATGTCCTCTAACAATGGGAAGTCCATGTTCAATTGCACAAGGGCAGCAAGGATACGCCGTGGTAGGTTAAGTGGTCCAAACTCCTGATAGTGATGTTGGTTCTAGCCCTCGGATGCTAGTGAGTCGAAAACCTGGTTCTCCGCACGATAAGTATGGAAAATAATATCACAGTCAAAAGAGAGATGTTTGATCCGTCCGAGAATCATCTGAATCGTCCATAGTCCTCCACCCTAGTGATGGAGTGAAGGCCATAGACGAGTCAGTCTCTACCCAAATGTCTGATAGGCCGATTCGTCGAGCAAGTGAAATCCCGTTGAAGATAGCTTGAAGCTCAACCTCCAAGATGCCAAGAAGGCCATAATACAATGTCCATCCTGGTGTCGTATAAGGCCACCACTACTAGCAAAATCTGTAGAAAATAATGAAAGATTGTTTATCTTTAATTAATTCGGTATTACACACCTTGACTCAATATATACTACAGTAGAATGAGTAAAAAAGGAAAAACAATCTCCTAACTAAAGGAAGAGAACTAATTATACCCTAACTCAAATCTAATTACCACATATAGAATATATTACAAGATTCCCATATTAAACGGGATTTCTACACTCCCCCTCAAGTTGGATCATAGATATTGATCATATCCAACTTGCAGATGCACTCATCGAATGTTTGTCTCTGTAGTCCTTTGGTAAATACGTCTGCAGTCTGTTTTCTGGTAGGGACGTAGATCATGCAGATAATTCCACTCTCGACTTTTTCCTTGATAAAATGTCTGTCCACCTTTCAGCCTTTCTATCTCAACTGTATTATCTCCGGTGAGAATTATGTCATCAACATAGACAATCAGAATGGTCTTCGTCCCATCTTCAAATATTTTGAAAAACATAGTATGATCGTTGCCCTTCTTTGGTATCCTTGTCCCTTCAACACGTTTGCAAATCTGTCAAACCATGCCCTAGGTGACTGTTTGAGACCATATAGAGATTTTTTCAGTTTGCATACTTTATTTCCTTCATTCCCTTTAGAAAATCCAGGTGGTAGCATCATGTAGACTTCTTCTTCCAACTTCCCATTCAAAAAATGCATTCTTAATATCAAGTTGTTGAAGTGGCCAATCCAGATTTGCTGCTAGTGATAGGAGAACCCGGACTGTATTCAGTTTTGCAACTGGTGCGAATGTTTCTGTGTAATCTATGCCATAGGTTTGAGTATATCCCTTTGCCACCAGACGAGCCTTGTACTGTTCTATTGTTCCATCTGCTTTGTATTTCACATTAAACACCCATTTACACCCAACAGGTCTTTTTCCTCTAGGCAATTCCATCACATCCCAGGTTTCATTTGTTTCTAATGCCTTCATTTCGTCCATTACTGCTTTCCTCCACTTGGGACTTCCCAATGCCTCCTGAATGTTTCTTGGAATTTCTGTGCTATCAAGGTTAGAGACGAATGCTTTAAATTTTGAAGATAGAGTGTCATAAGCAACAAATTTTGAAATAGGATGAAGAGTGCATGACCGAGTTTGTTTTCTATGGGCAATAGGTAAATCATCAGTGTCCTGTGATGTAGAAGAAAGCTCATGAGTATCTGGAGCTATCCTTGGTTACGACTCTCTTGGTGCTTAGTGTGAGTTTCTCCTTGTCCTTTGATTTCGGCTTCCTTGAGTAAACAATCATCTCTTTGTTGTGTTGTTCTTTCTGTTCTCCCCCTGAGTTTAAGTTGTCTTCTGTAAATGGCATGTTAGATCCAGTGTTTGGGATGAAGTTGGAGGAGGGACCAAGGTCAAGAGGTATAGTCAAGGACCGATCTTCACTTTCACTTAGAATCTCCCCCTGAAGAGAGGTTTTTTGGAAGTAGGGTTCATTTTCGAAGAAAGTGACATCAAGGCTGAGAAATATTTTCTTTGTGATAGGGTTATAGCATTTATACCCCTTTTGTGTAGGAGAGTAACCAATGAATACACATTTAATTGCTCGGGGTTCGAGTTTGGTACGGAGATGAGAATGAATGTGGACAAATGCCGTACAACCAAACACTTTAAGAGGTAGGTCGGAAGTGAGGCGAGTATTAGGAAAGAATTCCTGGAATTTTGGAGGAGTTTCAAAGTTGAGAATGCGACTAGGCATTCTATTTATGAGGTAAGGCTGCGGTAAGAATAGCGTCTCCCCAAAATGTGTTGCGCATATTTGTGGTGAACAGTGGGGCCCGAGCCGCCTCGAGTAAGTGTATTTTTTCGTTCGGCAACCCCATTTTGTTGGGGAGTGTGAACGCAAGAACTTTGGTGGATTATTCCATCTTCCTGGAGATAGGTTCGGAGTGTACTATTGAAATACTCTGTGCCATTGTCTGTACGCAAAATTTGAATCTTAGTGTGAAATTGAGTTTGGATCATTGAGTGGAAATTCATGAACACAGAGCGGACGTCAATTTTGTCTTTGAGCATATAGACCCAGCAGTTCGAGTATGGTCGTCGATAAATGTGACGAACCATTTTGTGTGGGTACGATTAGGAGTTCGAGAAGGTCCCCATAGGTCATTGTGTATTAAGGTGAATGGTCTAGACGGTTTATACACGGATTTTGAATGACGAACGGTGGTGTTTTGCAAGTTCACAAATGTCACGATTCGCATCGAAAAATGTTTTATTCGAAAATAGTGAAGGAAATACATGTCTTAAATATTGAAAATTGGGATGACCCGTTCGATAATGCCATAACGAAGTTCATTAATCTTAGGAACAAAAACGAGAATCACAACTAGCAAATCGACGTTGTGGACTCGCGATAGTCTCGTCAAAGTAGTAGAGTCCCTCGCACTCTTTAGCAACGCCAATCGTCTTCCCGATGATAGGTCTGAAAAACACGATAGGAAGGAAAGAAATTAGCGGAGCAATGTGAACTCTTTGTTAGGCGGTGACGGATAATAAATTACGAGGATAGATTTGGAACGTGTAGAACATTTTTCGAGTGTAATTAAATTGGAGATTTGAATGCTCCCTTTTCGACCCATTGGAGATAGAGAGCCATACGCAATTTTAACTTTAAAGTTACGACAAGGTGAATATGACCTGAAATAGGTGGTGTGAATCCGTCATGTGATCGGACGTACAGGAATCGACAATCGAGTATTTTTGAGAGTAAGGTGGTGTTAAGGCATGTCGGGATATTACCTCTGTGAGCTAAGGAACTGGAAGGACCAGATGATTGAAAGTTCAAGAATAATTTTTGAAGTTGTTCCAGCTGTGTGGGACTAAATGCATTGTCGGAAGTGGACGTCTGTGTTTCAGATGAATTGACTGCAGCCTGGTAGACAGAGTTTTTGATGTTTTGTCGTGGTTTCCAATCGGATGGTTTTCCATGCAAATCCCAACACGTGTCCTCTTTATGTCCAGGTTTCCGACAGTGATCGCACCATGGTCGACCCATTTGTTGTCTTGGGCTGGGTCCAAAATTTTTTGAACCTCGTAGCATTTGGGCTCCCAAATCAGGCCCTAAAGATTTAGGACGATTATTTAAATTCTTCCCAAATTTATTAAAACCTCCTTTAGGCCCAGTTTCATTTGACCCAGTAGGCCCACCATAATTAGATAATAGGGCCGACCCATTTTCCTCAGACACAGCTGCCTGCTTCTTCAACATAATCGACCGGCGGTTCTCCTCTCGTCGAACATCAGCGAAGGCGTCGCGGGTGGAGGGCAGTGGTCGGCGACTGAGGATCCTTCCTCTGACGTCGTCGAGATCTTTGTCCAGCCCAGCCAAGAACTCGTACAGCCTCTCGTTCTCGACCCTCTTCTTGTACCGTACCCCATCACTAGGGTAATCCCACTGCTCATCCACACTCAGGTCCAATTCCTGCCATAGAGAAGACATCTCCATGTAATACTCTGTGACGCTGCGTTCTCCTTGCTTTGCCTTCCAGAGTTTGGTTTTAATTTCAAATATTTGTGACGAATCCTCCGTGTCGGAGTACATCTCTCGAGCACTGTCCCATATATCCTTTGCGGTCGCCATGAAGAGATAGATTTTGCTGATTGAAGGCACCATGGAGTTGACGAGCCATGACATTACCAAAGAGTTTTCAGATTTCCATTTTTGTAGAAGAGCTGGATCTGCCCCGGGAGTGCTTCGCGTCACCGGTGAGGTACCCCGATTCTTCCTTTCCCTTCGACCACTAGTTTAATGGATTGGGCCCATTCTCTATAATTTCGGCCATTAAGTTTCTCGACAGAGAGTTGAAAAGATGAATTATCAACTCCGATTGAGGTCATGGTGTGAATGGATCCGGTCTCGCGAGTTAGGATTCGGAAGAGGACGCCGATTTCTGACTGTCGGCAGTGGTTTCTGCCATTGATGGTCGGGTTTGAGTTACCCGAGCTCTGATACCATGTAGAAAATAATGAAAGATTGTTTATCTTTAATTAATTCGGTATTACACACCTTGACTCAATATATACTACAGTAGAATGAGTAAAAAAGGAAAAACAATCTCCTAACTAAAGGAAGAGAACTAATTATACCCTAACTCAAATCTAATTACCACATATAGAATATATTACAAGATTCCCATATTAAACGGGATTTCTACAAAATCATCCTTGACACATCCATTGGTGTTGATCTTGTGATCTCCAACCATTGGAGTATGTCAAAATACCAAAATAGGGGGTGTGGAGGGAGGAGTCAAAGAAACACCAAAGGATGAAGCGATAGTCAAGTCACCTCGCCAATGAATAAGTCGGGATAAGCGACTAATATAAAGAAATGAAATCTTACGATAGTCTCTCCAAATTATCCGTTTAGGCTCCATACGTATCTCGTGCTTCGCGTCGTTCCTCGCAAGCCATAAGAACGAAAAAATAAACAAGGGGATGACAGTGCAAATGAAACCCTTGCGAACATCGTGACTGGAGTATCTCCATCCCTGGAACCTGGATCTAACTCTCACCAAATCTCATAGGTACCTGAAATATAGCCCCTAAAATGATGCCATACTTGATCAGAAATGTTGCTGCCAGCGAAAATATGTTTAGTCTCGATCTCCGAGCAGCGCTAACATCGGGAGGCTATATGACAGCCAATCCTCCTATGAATGGCTACGTCGACTGGTATCAAAACCCGCTACAGTCTCCAACAGAAGAAAGAAACTGCAGTAGGTATAATGGGACTCCACATCATCCGATATGAGTCCTGAAGCATCGACAAGAATGGACTAGTTGCCACGCTGACTTGGTAGCAAAATTACCATCCAGTGTATCCTTTCAAAAAATCTGATCAGCAGCATGATCCCATAGGGATATAGCTCCAATTTACTCGGCCATAGATAGAGAAAGAACCTATAACAACTGTGTAATGTCCCATCGTGAGCCATCATAAAAATCCTTAATTCTCGCAAAAGAGTGCGATCGGTGGGGGAATAAGGTCGCCAAAGTAGCCTCGCTCATCCAACAATCATGCCAGAAGATCTGTCCAATTCCAAGGTACCATGCAATGTGTGGCTCGACCTTAGGTCCAACCAGTTTCAACCTCCTCCAAATAGGTGAAGCTGAATAAAGTACAGATGCAAGAAAAGGGTGAGTCCTCATGCAGGATTTGTCCAATAAAAACTGAGCCCATAAAGATTTTTGCGAATACAAAAGCCACCATAGCTTCAGGGAAAAAATATCAACAATGTCATGCTATCTCTTGAAACCAAGTACACCCTCATCAGTAGCTAAGCAAAGATCTTTCCACCACCTCCAGTGTAGTCTGCGTGGCTGATCCTTAGAATGTCCGAGGAATCACACAAAAGTACTCTCCATTTTCTTCGGTACAACCTCATGAGGCTGCATGGTCTGAAATAAGTAAAGTAAAATAGACACGAGAATGAATTTCAATGGAGTGATCCAGCCCCCTAAAGATAACAGGCGAGAAGTCCAGATATCCCGCTGCTAACCTTTTGAATAAGGTCATCATATAAGAAAGCCGACTTAGAGCCCCCTAAAGATAACAGGCGAGAAGTCCAGATATCCCGCTGCTAACCTTTTGAATAAGGTCATCATATAAGAAAGCCGACTTAGCCCCTTATATAAAGGGACCCCAGATATGTGATAGGCATCTGCTGGTACCTGCAAGAAGACCACTCTTATCTCTATTCACCAACTGCCTAGAAATGTCCTCGTAATGCTCCAAGCAATTAAGTATCCTTTGAATAGACTGCTTGTGGCCGATGGCGAATATCATGTCATCAGCAAAAGAGATGTGAGACGAGAACTACCTCCATGTCGATGGTACATAATAGGGTGAGATTGAAATTGCTGTGTGAGAAGCTGAGAGAAGTATTCAGCAGCAATGATGAAGGTAAATGGTGAGATGGGATCGCCCTGCCTAAGACCCCGAGAAGAAGGGAAGAAACCATAGGGGCGACCATTCTAGAGTATCAAAAATCTGCATGCCAAAATACATTGCATGATCCTATCAATCCATAAATGATCAAATCCGAAGCCATCGTGAATAGAATAAAGGAAGCTCCAATATATGCGATCATATGTTTTAGCCATATCAAGCTTCAACATTGTATTCCCTCATCTCACTTTAGTAACTAGAGTACGGAGAAATTCCTAAACCAATAAAACATTGTCCCCAATAAGGTGAAATCGATCCATCTACAAGCGCCCTCCTTCCTTGGGATTAAAACAATATGAAAACCAAATTTCTGGAAACTTTCATGAACCTTAATCGTGGAAAACTTGTGATGAGAAAATTTGCCAACAAGTGTGTACTTGTATGACTCAGAAAGAATAACTTCTTCCTCCGCTGAAACTGTAATGGCCGGCTCACCTATATGCATAAAAGGTTTCTTAGCTACGACTTTATGATCACTGGAATCCTACGTAGCTTGAAGGACAGAAGCAAAAGATTTCTTTTGGCTATGCTTTTCTTGAGATATCGTAGGTTTAGTAGATAATGCAGTGGCATATGATTTCTTCCCTTGATTGGTACCGTATGAGGAAAAGATGAGGCAGGAGGTGGTTGCGAAGCCTCAGGAGTAGCAGTTGGGACACATGAGGCAGCCAGCTTGGGTGTGTGGGGTGCATATGCAGGCGCAACCTCATGGACGCGTGGACCACGCAAGTGTTTGGACAGATTGGAAGGCTTGTTAGTAATCAGAGTGTCGTGCAAAGGAGGAATGCTAGGTGCATGAGACAGAACAGTGGATCGATTTGAAGCCAGATCAATGCCGGAAGGGAGTGGGTCAATGCCGGAGACAGGAGTGGGGTCTCCCATGGCCAGCAACCCCTTGGTAGTGTTCATCGGCTTCTGCAGGTCGCCAGAGCTGGCGGCGGCGCTAGGGGTTCCACCTAAGGTCTCCGCGGAAGTGGATGAAATGTGGTATTTTGGACCACTGGAGGATAGTGTGAGGCTCACGGAAGGTTTACGGCCTGTCGCCAGTGGTTGGGCAGCGCTGGTAGAGGCTGGATCGGGGGGTGGGCCAGGGTAGAAGGAGAGAGAGAGCGCAACATTCAATCGCGTTTCTGGAGAGAAAAAATCTTGAAACCGTCGTAGACTTATATTTCAACAGTCGAATAATTAAATTCTATTTTCAAAATGAACAACTTTTTGGATTCTTTACGGTGTACCTGGGAATTGATACAAAATAACTTGTCCATCATTTTTTGCTGAGAGTCGGTTTTCATAGAACAATACCTTTCTAGAGTAATAACTTGCATTTTCTGAAGGTTATCGCTCAAGTGAATTGAAGATTTAAAATAAACACCCTCTAATTAATTATTATTGATAATAAGGGTGGAGTGTACACACAGCTCTGAAAACTATACACCTGCTTTGACATCTAAATAATTTTTGTCCCTCAAATTTTGAGTCATTGTACCATCTATATACGCTAATCTCCATTCACCTGCTAAACATCTGATCAATCATTTCCCATTGTACATCTAACAATTTTGTTTCAAAAATATCTGGAGGATACTGGTATTAAAATTAATTATTTGAAATTATATTTTACATGGATGCAACAAATTTTTTTGTTGTTCTCAGTTCTTAATTGGTTATTTTACAGGCTATTGGTCCAGAGCTTACCTTCTACAATACATCAAAAACTGCAGCATCTCATATCTTATCTAACAAACTTTTGCATGCACAGTTGGATGCATGCTGCAGGTAAGCTTTCCTTTCCCACTAGTTTAGTTCTTCGAAATGTGAACGTTAAATAACATTACGAGCATTTATTCTTCCTTCGTGCAGAGAATTTTTTAACTTAAAATACAGAACATAAGTTTCATTGGTAATATTTACTGCAATTGACACACATTTAATTTTTGATCTACTACTTTCGATACTGCTACTGGAATATAAGAATTTTCCATAATCATTTATACGTGATTCAGAAGATTTTCTGGCAAAATTGAATGCAATGTCATTGGAATATTAGTTCATAATATAAAATGCAAACAAACACATGAAGTCTTATTTTGCTCACAGGGTTGTTTTGAAGGGCGACACAGTTGAAATGAATGCACACGCTCTAGGGTTGACCGTGGAGAGCAATGGAATAAGAATTTTGGAGCCTTTTGATACCTCTGTTAAATTCTCTAATGCTTCTGGAAAGACGAACATACAGTTGGCTGTCTCAGACATATTCATCAATTTTTCATTCAGTATCTTGAGACTGTTTTTAGCGGTTGAAGAGGATATTCTGTCATTTTTAAGGATGAGAACTGAGAAAATGACTGTTTTGTGCTCTGAGTTCGATAGAGTTGGAACTATCAAAAGTAAGTTTTGATACACTTAATGGCCAATCTATTCTGTCATGTTGAAATCACTATGAATCTTAGAAATTTGATGCAGTGAACCATTTGCTGATTTCTGTTTCTGATAGATCCTGACAATGACCAAATATATGCATTTTGGAGACCTCGTGCACCAACTGGTTTTGCTGTACTTGGTGACTACTTGACGCCAATGTTCGTATCTTTCTCTTTTGTCCATTTTTAATGAGTTTTTTGGGTTGTCCTGATAATATTTGAGTCCTCATTTGACAGTGACAAGCCACCAACAAAAGGAGTAATTGCTGTTAATACCAGCTTTATAAGAGTGAAGAGACCTAAATCTTTCACTTTAGTTTGGCTCCCTTCCTCATCTGATGGGTTGGTGGCTGCAGATAAAACTGGGGTTGAAGGAGATGGAATCTGTTCTATTTGGTTCCCCGAAGCCCCAAACGGTTATGTGGCATTGGGCTGCGTGGTTTCTCCAGGAAGGAAAGAGCCACCAATTTCTTCAGTGTTCTGCATCTTGGCAACGTTGGTTTCTCCATGTGGCCTTAGAGATTGTATTAGTATTGACTCTAGCAGTCGGTATGTATATCATTTTTATTCTTTAATCTGCTTTATGAGGATAAATAATTTCGAAAGTTTATGCATTTATTCTTCTGCCTAATATGGAATAATGGAAATTAAGAAATCATGTTTAGTTGCTTGTCAATATATTGACATGCAAATGGATTGAGTCAGAACGTGATCACACCTCACTTGGAATATGTGTTTAATGGCCTTCAAAAATTTTCTAATTAAGCAAAGAGCTACTCTATCATTAAACGGTGTTAATACAGTTGCAAACTTGTTCTTCCCTGCCAGTCATTTATCCAATTAATTGTTTTGTTGATTCTGCAGTAAGTAAAAAGATCTGACTTTTTTTTTTATATCAGACTTTCTAACTTGGCAATTTGGCGAGTTGATAATGCTGTTGGTACATTCTTACCTGCTGATCCAATCACTTTGAGCTTGACTCAGAAAGCATATGAACTGCGACATATATATTTTGGGTTTCCTGAAATTTCTCCAGAAAAACTTAAGAGTTCAAAGATCCGGGGATTTCCTTCTGGTGGTGATTATAGCACGCAAACAGAAAGGACATCAATTGTAAATTCCAGGCAGTTTGAAACAGTTGCTAGTTTCCGGTTAATCTGGTGGAATCAAGGTTGGGGATCAAGAAAGAAATTATCTATATGGCGTCCTGTAATCCCACAAGGGATGGTATACTTTGGAGATATTGCAGTTCAAGGGTATGGAAAACTTTGCTCTTCGTAACTCAAATCTTTCTTTTTTCCTTTTTTTTTTTTTTAATGTTGCACAAGGTATGCTTACTCTTTTACTTGGTTTTTCCAGGTATGAGCCTCCAAACACATGCATTGTTCTTCACGATTCAGAAGATTCTCAGCTTTATAAAGCCCCTTCAGATTTTCAACATGTAGGACATATAAAGAAACATAGTGGAAAAGATGACATATCCTTCTGGATGCCTCAGGCTCCACCTGGTTTTGTGTCCTTAGGATGTGTTGCCTGCAAGGGCACGCCAAAGCTATCTGATTTCAGCTCTCTAAGATGTATTCGCAGTGATATGGTCACTGCAGGTCACTTTTTAGAGGAAAGTATATGGGACACATCTGATTCCACGTTTTCTAAGGAACCATTTAGTATATGGACAGTTGACAATGACTTGGGAACCTTTATTATCCGCAGTGGTTTGAAGAAACCTCCAAAAAGGTTTGCTTTGAAACTTGTTGATTCAGACATACCAAGTGGCTCCGACAATACTGTGATTGATGCAGAAATAAGAACATTTTCTGCAGCACTTTTTGACGACTATGGCGGTTTGGTAATTATACCTGCTTCTTTTTCATTGTGAAACTTCTATTTACCTAATTATTTTAGAATTTCCGTGTTGTTTCGGGTCCAACTGCTGTTTATTGTGGAGAGGGGGTGTGCAGCTTCTGTTAAAATTCTACGGAATATTAATCATTGCGTAAATTCCAGTCTCAGAGATTTCGTAAGAAAGTCATTTCGAAGTGTGTAACTTCTCTTTGAATTGAAGTGCAAGAAGAATGAGAAAAAAGTGGCAATGGTTTAAACTATTTGCTTTGTCAAACCAATTGCATTCTTCAAAGAATTCTTAACTGGTCTGACATCTTTGTAGCTGGACCTTATTTGTGAAACGGTAAATCAAAGCGTGTGTTATAAATTCGCCCATAGTTTTACTTCCTATAGCTTGCTAAGCAGAGTAGTTCATCAAATCCTACTAATGTTTCTCTCTAATTAAATAGATAGATCTGCAGAGTAGCGATAATAGGTTTACACATTTGCTTAGAGGGTAAGATTCCTGATTCAGAATGGTAGAAAATGATGTTCGTGTTGAACCACTCGTTCTAAAGACTTAACCTGTTACTGAGGATCACATGTATATCATTTAAATCTTATCTTCAACACGCTACATGGGATTCATTTTTCCCATTAAAGCATTACATAGGCACAATTTTTTAATAGAAGGATGGAGGCGAGACTTGAATTGAGGACATTTTCCTGCTCTGATGTAAAAGTTGAAGCTGTTAGAGGGCCATATATATATATATCATATAAATCTTATCTTCAGCAGTTTGCCAGATCTAATTTATGTAATATTCAATGCTCTTGATTTTCTACCTCTGGTGTTTCTCCCAAATTGGTTGGTTTGGTTGAAATATGACTCGTTATGCTGCATTTTTTTTTTTTTTTTTAAAGGTAATCGAATATTATATTAATCAAAGTTGATACACAGGATGTGTATCATCAATACAAATCAGAAAGGAAACAACAAAAATTGGGCAGCCCATCTATATGCCTAATAGCCACAGCATTAAACCAAGTATACAATGTCAAATAAAACAACTCCTTAAACTGCTCTACTGTTCGTGTTTGGTCCTCAAAACAACGTCCATTTCTTTCTCTCCATATACACCACACGATGCAACCCGGAATAAGGTCCCATACAACTTTGCTATCCTTATCGCGCAACTTTCTCCTCCATGTCTTTAACATGTCCTCCATACGCCTCGGCATCACCCAAATCATATGTTGCGACATCAAAACATCGTTCCACAATAAACGAGCAGCATCACAATGAAGAAATAAGTGATCAATCGTCTCTCCGTCCCTCTTACACATATAGCACCACTCTGTAACATAAAAATCCCTTGTGCGAAGGTTATCCACCGTTAACACCTGTCCTCTTACCACCGTCCATAATAAAAATGTCACTCGTGGGGGCAGCTTACATTTCCAAACCCTCTTCCAGGGGAATGAGCTCTCTTCAGCTCCCGACAGAGATCTAAAATAGGTGCGAACAGAAAAAATACCATCTCGTGTCAATCTCCACCTGCTACTATCATCATCTCCTGCCCTGATATGTGTCTCATATAGTGATGTCAGAAACATCGCATAATCATCCAATTCCCAGTCCTGTAGACCCCGGACAAAAACAGTGTTCCAACTGGGGTTCCCATTGTGAATATCTAAGATGTCATTCACCATGGCATTCGGCTCCAACGTAAGTCGATACAAAGAAGGAAATCTCACCTTAAGCGATTGATCTCCACACCAACAGTCATCCCAAAAGCTTATAGTATTTCCATTCCCCACAGCAAATGTCAACCTATCCCTAAAATCGCTCCACCCTCGTCGGATGTACCGCCACAAACTCACCCCATAAAGACCACGTCTCTCACCTGAGCACCATCCCCCTTCCGTAACGCGATATTTTGCCCCTATGACAGACCTCCAAAAGCTCCCCCTCTCCACCCCAAATCGCCACAACCACTTACCCAACAGGGCCTTATTAAACACTACAAGACTTCTCACACCGAGACCACCGAGTCTAAGTGGAGAACAAACCGCATGCCAATTAACCAAATGCAACTTCCTCTCCTCTCCTCTCCTAATCCTCTCCAAAGAAACTCTTTTTGGATCCTCTCTAATCTTTTTGCCACTGCGACAGGAATAGGAAACAGTGACAAAAAGTAAGTAGGAAGATTCGACAAAGTGGACTTTATGAGAGTAAGACGCCCTCCCTTCGAAAGGTACATACGCTTCCACCTTGCTAACCTCCTCACCATCCTCTCCACAATATCGTTCCAAATCTGTGTACTTTTAAACCGTGCTCCTAGAGGAAGCCTGAGATAAGAAATAGGCAATTGTGCCACCTTCCAATCCAAAATATCAGCTAACTCCTCCACGTTGTCAACCTCTCCCACTGTGATAGCCTCAGATTTTCCCAATTTATTTTCAATCCAGAGACGGCTTCAAAGCATAAAAGTAAACGACGCAAGTTCCTGAATTGCTCGTTATGCTGCATTTAGTTGAACTTGTTGAATACTTAAAGGACTAAGACTATTAGCAAGAAGCAGATGTTTTTATGTTTGAAGTAAAAGTTTGCATTTATTTGGCTGGTTACCTCATTGAATGTCTCATGTTTTTTCCTCTAGTTATTGTAAATTTGTTATTGTTATGCATGCATAAATGCACGTATACTTGTTGGAGTACATGTGTATGCATGTGCACGAATATATATCTTTTGAATCTGATACTAATTATTTTGGTCTTCTGTAGATGGTCCCTTTGTGCAATGTATCATTGAACAGCATAGGGTTCAGCTTGCATGGAAAACCTGACTGCTTGAATTCCAGTGTGAACTTCTCTTTAGCTGTGAGATCATATAATGATAAGTACGAATCATGGGAGCCTCTTGTTGAACCAGTTGACGGATCATTGAGGTATAGTTATCTGAAAAGTGAATTGTTTCTAGCCATTTGAGTTTCAAGTTAATGATCAAGTATCAGGCTCTGCAGATAATGATCTAAATTCTTAATACCATGAAATAAATCCTTACTTTGTGGGTTAAGTTTTTCTGTCAGTTTATCCTCGTGAGATGGAAGCACTGTAATATGTAGAATAGCTTTATTGGTTAATTCACTCTAAAGTTAAGAGTTGCCAAATAACCCAGTTTTGCCATTCTGTAACTTTGTGGTTTCTCTAGTTCAAACTATTCACATAAATTAAGAAAAGCATCGTTGTGTGCTGACTTGGCTGTGGAACTCAAAAAGAGCAAACAACTTATTCAATAGTTCCTGAATTAATCTGCACAACATAAGATGATTGACATATTTTCCTTCGTCAAATCCAATGTTGATGGTGTTGAAGATTTAAAAATTTCATTCACGATGATCATTCTGATTAACCCAAAGAACATAATACAATGAAAGTAAGGCCCTGTTTGAGCCACATTATTTTTTTCATTATCATTCTTCTACTCATTTTTAACCACACATTCTTCAATAAATAATATATTCCATCACATCAATAACTTTTCCTTCTTTTTCAACCACATATTCTACATCACATCAACAGTAAAAATGCATTCTTTTTCCAAAAATGTGCACCAAACACCAAACGGGGGCTAATTATGAAATTGTAGTATGTTGTGTATTAAACGTTCCTTGTGTAGCGCCATCGTTAGCTTAAGGTTCTTGGATTATATTGGATATTATCAGAACGCTTGAACTGGATTAATGCAGCTACTGGCTATGGGATTTTAAGTCGTTGAAACTATTGTCTGACTGAAAATGCATGTAGCGCTGAAAATTTTATGATGCTTTGCATTTTAATCTTGGAGAGCTGCAAGACAAGCAGTTTGAGAGAAGAAAAATTATGGAAAACAAGGGAGGAAATCTTTTGCGAATCCGGATTATGGTAATGCGACTAACATCTCTGACTCGCAAGTGCACCACTTAGATGGTGCTACTGCTGGCATACCCGTGTCTACACGACACAGGTACGGGTATGAAATATGGGGCGGATCCTTCAATTTTCAAGCCGACATGGTAGGAACAATAGCTAGAGGAAGAGAGGCGAGATCCATACCAGAAGTATAGATTTCGGACAAGGCATGAAGCCAGCTGTGGGCCATTGCAAGATGGCCCCATCAGCAGCGGCGGCGGCGGTTTAAGGGAGAGCCGCCACTGGTAGAGAAGATTTGGGGGTTTTGAGAACCCCCAAAAGGTGGCGAGAGGCCAGACAAGGGTGGGTGAGGGGCCCGTGCTGCTATTCTGTTGTTGGAGATGGGTGGGTCTGGATGTTCAGACGGAAGGAGAGATGGTTGAGTGGCTGTGCGTGTCTCCCATAAGAGAGAAGGGAGAGAAATTTTAGAGAGAAAGTTACAGTTTTGATTTCTAGATCACAGCTACTTGTATGTATTTGTTGTTATGTATACGGGAAGAAATAATGAAGCAGAATCAATGAAAAATGAGGAAAGGCAGATGAAATGAAGCTATATAAGGAAGAAGGGGAAATTTCATTGGAGGTCATCTAAGTTACACTTTTGTTTCATGTTAGTAATTTAATTTCAATTTTGGCAACACTATATTTTTTAAAGTGCTAAAATATATAAAGTCCATGTTATTTATCAAAATGTGAGTTTTCTGTAGAGGCAAATAGGGGTGCATCGGATATTTTTCTAGCTTTTATTTTAATTTTGTGCTTTTGTCATGTAAATTTATACTATTTTTGGTGTTTTAAGACTTTTAGTATAAATTTCTAGTTAGTTTTAAGTGACATGTTCTATCTTTTAATAATTTGCCACTTAATTATTATTTAACTTTTATATGTGAATTTTTGAGAAAAATATTGAAGTTTGAAAGACGTATCCACGTACCCGTGTCCAAAATTTAGACTCTTTTTAGCCCATGTCCCTGCATTCTACATTTTAGTAAATAAAAGATCTGACACTTAAATATGTACCCGTACACAAGTTCGAGCATCATAGCCGACAATGATGTCCCTCATACCTGATTAGAGCTCCTAATCTGCATCACGTGTCAATTATCCTGGGATAGAAATCCGCTTCATGAGGTTGTGGATTGTAAAGATGTGTCTTACTCTAGAGGGTTCTTACTCCCTTATGACACTATATTGTCACAATTCTGGCTGAATTACAGATAAAATAGCATTAGCAAATCCTTCTCCAAGTATGGAAGCAGTTAGTTAAGGTCTACTATCCGATAGTTCTTTCATTATGCCGACAAGCTAATATCTCTTCCTTGATTTAGTGACACCTTGAGCCAAGAGGCTGAAATGTCAGCTACATTATTGAGATCATAAATTTTTGTAAAATTGGGTTGACGCTACTTCCCAAAATGTTACCTGCTGTAGTCACTCATGGCTCCTAATTGTGCCCTTATACATAGGTATCCCACTTGGCTTTTGCTATCTCAGATTCTCTAATAGCATTGAATTGGTGGAATTTGCTCTTTTAAATTCGTATGATGCTTGTACTTAATTATTGCTTCAAATCCATTACTCTGGCCCCTCATTACCGAGGCCCTTTTGGCATGGAGAAAAGAAAATACTCTCTGTGTATGTGCGTGTGTATGCCCAAGTATATGCAGAATTTATATGATCATTGATCAATACTGATGTTATTTACAATTGATTTTATGTAAAGGTACCAGTACAATCCTAATGATCCAGGTGCTGCTTCTCAGCTACGACTGACTTCTACAAGGGAGCTAAACTTGAATGTGTCCGTCTGTAATGCCAACATGATTTTTCAAGCGTATGCGAGCTGGAATAACCTTAGCCACATACAAGAATCATATGGGGTGAACTCTGTTTCTTCTCATCAATCAATTCTAGCTTTTGTGCACTATGTCTGATTTTGAGGTTTATGGTGCATATTTTTATATGCAAAACATGCATATCCATGTACTACATATGCTGATTAGACCTATATGATTTGATGAATTATTAGCAAAATTACACAAAAATCTCAATACATCTTATAAGTCCGGAAAGGGAGAAAGTGTTGGATTGGGTTCTTCCTGCTTTCAGGAACCTATTGATAGATTTCCTTGGATGTTATTAAACAGGAAGCAATTTCATCCACTGCTGGAGGGAAATCTGCTGTTGATGTACATCACAAAAAAGATTACTATATCATTCCCCAAAATAAGCTTGGGCAGGATGTTTTCATCAGAGCTTCTGAAATCAGGGGACCTTCTAATGTAATCAAAATGCCATCAGGAGATAGTAAGACCCTGAAAGTGCCGGTTTCAAAGAATATGTTAGATTCTCATATGAAAGGAAATCTTCTTGAGAAACTCAAAACAATGGTGGCAATCATCATAGCAGATGCAGAGGTGTGTTCTTTTGAACTTCTCATCTTCATCATATAAGTATGGTTAAATTACTATTTTTTTTCTCAAGATACAGAGAGGATCTCATGTTCACGACTCTTATTGTTTGCCTCTTATAATAGTTATTTTACCCAATAGAATAAGCTTAAGCTATTGAGTTAGATGGGATTCAACATAGTATTAGAGCACTAGCACCCAATGGATCGTACTTGGTATTTGAGGAAAGTAAAACTCAGATTGCATATGATGATAACTTGAGGATTTAAATAATTATAATATACTCCCATATGACAGCTGAAGCTTCTAGATGAGGTGGTATTCAGTACATGCAGCTAAGGGAAGCTGTATTTCATGAGTAATTCAAAGCAAGGTGGAATTCAAGTAAAGTAAGGCATACCACATGGCTTATGTAATTGGGATTTTGTTCCCACTCAAGCATATATCCTCCAGCCCACCTGATTATACTGTAAATACAATGTGGCTCATAGTTGTTAGATCCGGTCAAATCACTGGTTCAACTGGGTCGGTTGTTCACTCGGCACATCACTGTTAAATGAAAATGTAAATAAAAGATTATTTTGATAGTGAAAGAATATATAAAATGTTCAAAAGTTAAGGCAAGCAATAAGTTAAAAATCTGTTATGAAATAAGTAGAAGAGTAATTAAAAAATAAATTGCTCAAATACTATATTTTTAATTATTTTATAGTTGACCATAATAATTTATTAGGAAAAGTAAATACACAGTAGATATGGTTAAATAAAAATATAGGTAGCTGCTTACATGACTTCTCTAACTGGAATAGTGGACAATTGATGGCTAGTTGCAGGAGAGGTCTGGTGTCGGTCCTGGATTCACCCTAACTCTCCCAGTTTGGAATTGTTTATGGTTCATTTAAAATATTCTTCTTTTTTGACTTGTTGATGTCTCATTTTGCACCTGTTTCATCCTCTTAATGCAGCTCCGAAAGGTAGATAGCTTGTCTTCTCATCAGTACACAGTAGCAGTCCGTATTTACCCAAATCAGAGCTACCCGAATGAATCTTTTCTCGACCAACATATTGCTCGAACTTGTGGATCTGTCTCAGATGATTCCAAATCTCCAGATATGGAATTCGTGAAGTGGAACGAAATATTTTTCTTTAAAGTTGATTCACTGGTTGGTACATAGTTATTTATCTTCAACTAGTGGCATTATGCATGTTTATAACTGGCCCTAAGTAAGTATGAATTAAGCCTTTGTTGAGCTGGTTCTAGGCAAGTCTTTTTGTGTGTCTGCTCCTGTGATGAAGCGTGAAATTTGTGAAATGTATTCAGTTTTACTAGCATGAATATATTGAACTATCTCCTTTCATGTGGTTCCTTCGTGTTACTTCTATTTCATATTCATTAATTACTCTGATTTTTAACCTCATTGGTGCTTTACTATTCTACATTCTGCAAACTTTTAAATTTCTTCCCTCGTGTGCAAACTTGTTGATGAAATTGGCATTGGAAACATGCCTAAAATACATATTCATCTTAGGAAGTAGAATTAAGAGATAGATTTCTGATTTTGTTAATTTAGTTGGTTTATTTTCTGTCCATAGTTACTATGTTTAAGTTAGGTTCCATTTTTGTGTTTTTATAGCTTTTCTTTATACTAGGAATTCGAAGTATAAATTGAAGTAGATTTTTTTAATTATATAGACTATTGATTGTTGATATAAGTAAATATTGAATTTCTCCATGCATTTCTTCACCACCACCCCCCCCCCCCCCCCCCCGGCTCTCTCTCTCTCTCACATGTTTTTCATCAATTGGTCCAAAAGCCTACTCTCTTCTCAAGCCTAGTGTTTCTTGAGGAAAATCCTGTTCAAGGGACTATGTACAGTTTGTTTCAATCCAGAAATATCGTTCATTCGTTAGTTTGTCCAAGGGAAATTACAACCCGGGTTCCCGACCTTTCCAAAATATATCACTTGGGTCCCCATTCAATTTTTGCAACATGGTTATTGGGCACATATGGCTTTTGTATAATTATGCTCCATATATTATGTTGAGCCACTTCTGTGTTACAGTACTTTCTTGTAGCCATCATCTAATTGACATCTGCGTCCCCTTCTTACTGTCCATCTTTCTTCCATTGTGAACAGGATTGCTGTATGGTGGAATTTATTGTGACTGACACTGGAAAAGGTACTCTCCGTACACAATACACATGTCAACTTGTGGAAATTACACGCATATCTGTGTTTATAGAAATATTCCTTATTATTATTATTATTATTATTATTATTATTATTATTATTATTATTATTATTATTTTGCTTAATTATGTTTAACTTGTGGAAAGTACACGTGTATGTGCATGGATTTTTATTTTGTTTTCTATGTTGTATTTATGTTCAATGTGTAGCCTGGCAAAATTGGAACTGTTCAAATCAACCGTATTAATATGTGTGAGAAAGATATATGTATATATGTGACTATATGTTTAAGGTGAAATAATCTAGTTGCTTTGGATGTTCAAGTAGATCTAGCAACGAACAGAACAAAATGGTTAAAAAGGATTCATGTAGCCGACCATAAATATATTTGGAATAAAACTTAGTTTGATGTTGCTCATTAGATGTAACATCCATGCTCCAGTCGCCAATGTTATTGCATGGCATGCATTCTGACTGTTGTCTGGAAATGGACACAACTCTCTGTAACTTGATAAAAATCCAGTTTCTTTTTTGATACAATTTCAATACTTACATTTAATGCCCACGCCCAAGTCCAAGCAAGAGAATTTTTTATTATTCATTTTTTCAAACAGCAAATAACCCAATAAAAGGATTTTGAAATTTTTGTTTATAGCTGAAATAAAGATTTGAATCTTACTACCTTTCTGAAAGTTTTGAGGAAATGCATAATCAATATTTAAGAGAATAATAAGTTCATTCTCCTTACTTTCTCCACCTTTTAGCCCTACAAGAAAATCTGGACTAGTGGTTGTACTATGTTTAGAACTCCAGCAGAAGTGCCAATTCTGATGAATGGTTCTTTTCCTGTTGCGGTTGTCATCATTTCACGTTGAATGATTACTTCATACATCTGTCATATGATACTGTTTTCTAAATCAAATTCAATTGTGTCATTGTATCTCTTACAATGAAGTGAATGAAGGTGATCTTTTTATTGTCTAATAAAACAAACTTGTAACTTATACTTGATTTGGTGTCCATATCAGTTATCACTTAAATGTGAAATTGTAAGAAAGTTTTGCTTATTAAATTCACATGTAATTATTTACTAGCATTGATGCTTTTAATTTAATTTCATGAGATGTTATGTTATGTTCTATTATGGTAATTTGTTTGTTTATTTTTCTGAAATACAAATAAATCCCACCTAAAAGAATTAAGTTCTTTCAGAAACTCTGATGGGAAGTGGATTCATGTTTAACTAGTAAAGTATTAATGATAAGATAAACTTTGTGCAAATTAATGTTTAGTGACATAATCGTCAACAGATGTTCTGGTAAAGTAGAGAGACTAATTCCCTTTATCGATAGTTTTAGTACATATTTAATCTAGTGACTAGAGAATATTTGCCAAACAATAGATTCTACAGATCAAAAAGCTTATTGGTTGTTTTTGTTTCACGAGGATACAAAATTGGATCTTGCTGAAATTAGATATCTAAATTATGCAATTCTGACTGCAATGTCGCAAAAAGTTTAACGAAGTTACTTTTACGGAGTCTTCCAAAGAGGCAGTGAACACTGCTTCTTTTAGCTTGGGTTAACATGGTTCGTGCACAATTGACTTTGGAATCACTTTGCAGGTGTGCCAGTTTGCTACTTTTCATCTCCCGTGAAACAGCTGTTAGGATCTCAAGACTACTCTAATTCATATGATTATTTAAATGAGCTTAGTTGGCGAGAGTTGTCCTCTACAGAATCGGCGGTGAACTCTCTCTCTCTCTCACACACACACACCTTGCGCGTACACTCGCACTTACATCCTATAACTGGATGAAGCATGTTTCATAGTCCATAAATAAAATTCTATGTAGGCATCTTATAACCTCTTATAACCTCTCACCTTGATGATGTTTCTTGCAGCTGAATATCGAATCCAGGAAAATTGGTAGAATGAGATGTGCAGTGCTCTTACCGCCTAGATCTGAAATTGAAAACATTGAGAGATCATTTAGTGGAAATAGAAATTCTGGTTCTATTCAGATTAGTCCTACCCCAGAGGGACCGTGGACTAATGTGAGGCTAAACTATTCTGCACCTGCTGCTTATTGGAAATTGGGCAATGAGGTGGTTGCAAGTGAAGTCAGCGTAATTGATGGAAACCGATATGTCAACATCAGATCTTTAGTATCAGTTCGTAACAGAACTGACTTTTCGCTAGATGTGTGCCTCCTGCTTAGAGCTTCAAATGAAAATACGAACTCAATAGCAGGTGACAGAAAGGAGGTTAACTATGATGGAAATGAATTTGTGACGGATGAGTTCTTTGAAACTGAGAAATCCAATCCAAAAATTGGTCGGGTTCCATGTTCTGACTATGAGGAGGTAAGAATTGTCATTGGTTTAGAGCCTTGTGCACCAAAGGAAATATATGTTATTTGAGTTTTTCTTCGTGCCTTGAAATGTCTCATGCCATGCTTTTTGTTTGACAATGAAGAAATTCTCATGATGATAACTAGAAATGAGAAAAAAAAGTGACAATCAAGATGAGAAAAATAAAGAAATTATTTAAGAATGCTATACCTATTTATGGGTTTTTTCGAAACTGAGAAGTAAATGTTTGATATATGATGATGGTTTTACTTAATTCCTTAAAATGTTTGCTTTAAATTTCTCCCGTCATCCTTGAGTTATTTGGCGTTGTATGATTTAGCTTTCATCCTAGCATTGGTTAAGTAATTTATAAATATTTTTGTCTTTGACAGTGATTAATGTTGGTCATCTATACAGGGAGTTTCAGGAGTTGAGTTGCCATCAGGATGGGAATGGATTGATGAATGGCATGTAGATAATACCTCGGTAAACACTGCTGATGGATGGGTTTATGCTCCAGATTTTGGAAGTTTGAAGTGGCCAGAGCCTCAATATCCATTAGAAGATGGGAACTATGTGAGACAAAGGAGGTGGATTAGGAAGAGGAAACCAGTGACCAAGGATTTCAAATCGCAAATATATCTTGGGCCCTTAAAACCGGGTGAAATTATTCCACTTCCTTTGTCTTGCCTGACACGGTCTGCACCATATATATTGCAATTGAGGCCTTCAAATGTGGAAAATGCCATTGAATATACATGGAGTTATGCAATGGGTATGTCCACTAGATCACAGGATGTGATGAGGTCGAAAGAAGTTTCTGAAATATGTGTCTCAACTCTCAGAGAGTCCGAGGAACTCTTGTATTGTTCTGAGATAAGTGGAAGCTCATCAAATAGTTCACATGGTATGTGGTTTTGTTTGAGCATCCAAGCAGCGGAAATTGCAAAGAACATTCATTTTGATCCAATTCTGGATTGGACAATTGTGGTCAAATCTCCTATATCTATTGCCAATTATCTCCCTCTTGCGGCTGAAATTTCTGTTCTTGAGATGCAAGCGAGTGGTCATTTTCTTGCCTGCTTTAGGGGGGTATTTAGTTCCGGAGAGACTGTCAGGGTGTATAATGCTGATATAAGAAATCCTCTATACATTTCTTTGCTTCCACAAACAGGATGGTTGCCCCTACAAGTTAGTCCCTAAGCACTTCTCAACTCTTTCTTCAACTACAAACTTGACTTGTTTTCTTGAAATTTCAGTATGTGATCTTTAAATGTCTGTTATAGGAGGCCATTCTCTTATCCCATCCTAGCGGTGTACCATCAAATACATTAAGTTTGAGAAGTTCAATTTCTGGAAGGTTTGGATTTCG
Source organism: Fraxinus americana (assembly GCA_035079005.1). Classification (NCBI taxonomy): domain Eukaryota; kingdom Viridiplantae; phylum Streptophyta; class Magnoliopsida; order Lamiales; family Oleaceae; genus Fraxinus; species Fraxinus americana. Next base: position 11,121 of record JAVHZT010000156.1, on the reverse strand, counting down.
GCCAATAGTTCTATACATTTTGTTTTTCCAGAACATGATATTGGTTTCCGTTTTCTTTCTCAATGCCTCTAGTTATTGATGTGCAGGATTGTTCAAATAGTTCTTGAACAAAGCCATACCAAAGAAAGGCCTTTGCAAGCAAGGATCATCAAAGTCTATTCTCCTTACTGGCTTGCAGTTGCAAGATGCCCGCCACACAGTTTTAGGCTTGTTGATATGGGTGTCAGAAAATCAAAGAAGAACCTTCTGTCTTTTACGACAAAGAGGATCAAAGAAGTCGCCCTGGAGGAGATTACTGAGGAAGAGATACATGAAGGTGCAACAATTGCATCTGCATTGAATTTCAAGTCATTAGGCCTTTCAGCATCTATAAGCCAAGCTGGAGGAGGGCATTTTGGGCCTGTTAAGGATCTTTCTCCACTTGGAGACATGGTAAATAGAATTAATCTTATCCATGCTTTGGATATTACAAGTTGGTCACATATTGATTTCTTGATTTTCAGGATGGTTCTCTGGATCTTTTTGCTTATAATGCTGATGGTAATTGTATGTGGCTCTTTATATCTGCAAAACCTTGCCCCTACCAATCAATTCCAACAAAGGTAATAATAAGCTTACAGAAAATCTGATTTAAGCATTATCACATCTGAACTTGTGCTTTTCCTTCATCAGGTGATCTCTGTCCGTCCATATATGACTTTTACAAACAGACTTGGTCAAATTATATATTTGAAGTTAAGTAGTGAAGATGAACCCAAGGCTTTGAGGGTATCTGATACAAGAGCCTCCTTCGTATTTCGTGAATCTGGTAGGCCCAACGAGATTCAGGTGAGCGTTTCATTGTGAGAAATCTCATACAAAGAGTACAGAAGTCTAGTCAGATTGAAAGAATTGCTGGCTGTTAGGCAGTAACTATTTCACGGTGTCTAGATTGTCGCAGTCATAATGCAGTTCTTTTCTTAACCCTTACAAAAACAAAATTTAAATGTGATTTGCTCCTTCATATTTCCTTGCAGATATATTATTTCCTCTTTGTATTTGCTGTGATAAAACCATATTTTTCACACCCTATCATGGCGAGTCCAAAACATTATATTTATGTTATGGTCCTATAATTGATAGAGCATGAATGAGAACTGCAGTTGCCTAGCTGATTTTTTACAGAACGCATTGGTATATCTGGATGTTTTTGTCAGTGTGTATCTAAACAAAGTCTTCTATATTATGTTCTCCAACTCCTGTGCAAATGTGAGGATAAACGGAGGAATAAATAGTCATATAAGAGTCATACGAATTATATGATCATTCTCAGTGGATAATTTTGCGCCATAATAAAAATATGGACAGCGTAATATTCTCTATAATTCTTTTTTTAATCTGTCAGGCCAGCCAGTAGCCCTCACAAACCTTCGATACCCCTAGGACCCCAGCATAATATTTCTATATAAATTTCATTGTAATGTAACCTAATTCCTTAGCCCGGTAAACCCGAAAACTGGTGGAAAAAACGTCCAAGCACCCCGGTAACGTCTTATTGTCTTTTGGGTCTTCTACTAGAGTTCTTTCTCTAGTAGGAGGGCCTAAGGAATTGAAGGAATGGCCTTTGTACCTGAATCTTTGAAGGGTGGTAACTACAGGCTTAAAAGGGGCTCATGGAACACCCAGCTAGGAACTGAGCTCCATAATCCTGTAGAAGGATGTCTTTATCATCTTGTGAAGGTGATCCAGCATCCACCAAGGAGGAAACCAAATTTTTATATAGCAGTAACTTTGATTCTCAAGTATTTCACATCACTTCTTCTGTTATTGTAACACAAGATTTTCTTTCTCATGGATAATGATGATTTTGTATGATTTTAGATAGGGACATTTTCTCTGTTTGCTATTCGTTCTCAAAATATTGCTTTTCGACATTTGTAAAAAAAAGATATTGAGGTAAAACTGCCATTAGAACTTTGATTTGGAGTTTTGCAAATTCCTCTAGGACAAGACTAGTTACAGCTTTTGTACTTTAATTTTCTCCATTCTATTCATAAACACCTATTGTTCCATTTGTCACCCCATCTGTACTTCTTCACTATATATAACAGGACTTGTGATCTATATTTAGGTACGACTGGATGATACAGACTGGACATTTCCTGTTCAAATAGTGAAGGAGGATACCATTACTCTGGTCTTAAGGAAACATGATTGTACACGGAGATTTCTACGGACAGAAATTCGAGGTTATGAGGAAGGATCTCGCTTTGTAGTTGTATTTCGCCTGGGATCAGAAAATGGTCCTATTAGGTAAATGTTTTTTACTGAAAATTCTATGCTAGCTAGCTGAAATACTTCCACTGCCTTTCTCATTGTTCTGATTTATTATGGTTTTCTTGCTTGACAGGATTGAAAACAGAACAAAAAACAGGATGGTAAGATTTCGCCAAACAGGATTTGGTGATGATGCATGGATTCTGCTACATGCACTTTCAACCACAAACTTTTCTTGGGAAGATCCATATGGCCAAAAATTCATTGATACTGAGATTCATGGTGCCAGTAGTAATGTAGTCTGCAAGATTGATTTGGATAAATATGGGTTATCCTCCGTGGAAGATGAGTTGGGCTTGTTTGTCCATGTTGCAAATATTGGAGATATTAAGGTTGTTAGGTTTGTAAATGAAAGCACACCTTTTTCAAGATCAAATGATGGGAATGAGTCTATAGTGCAATGGGGTAATTGGGGAAATGCTCACCTACAAACTAAGATGTCCGAGCAGGGATCTCCCTTAGAGCTTATTGTCGAGTTGGGAGTCGTTGGAATTTCTATCGTGGACCTTCAACCAAGAGAGCTTGCCTACTTGTATATGGAGAGGATCTTTATTTCCTATTCGACTGGCTGTGATGGTGGGACTACGAGCAGGTTTAAATATCTTCTTGCATTTGGTTTCACTAATCGCAGCTTTTTTCCATGATTGAGACAATATCTAAATGATATACATATAACAATTCCTAACAATTTGAGCTTTTAGATCTAGTGGTTCAACAACTTTGAACGACACTTGATATCTTATGCCAATTGACAAATTTAATTTTTTTTTTTTTTCTGTTTGTTTATTTCAGGTTCAAGCTTATATTTGGCTACATGCAGCTTGACAATCAGCTTCCTCTGACTGTAATGCCTGTACTTCTGGCACCTGAACAATCCCCTGATGTGAATCATCCAGTTTTCAAGATGTCTCTAACAGTACGCAATGAAAACGTCGACGGTATCCAGATTTATCCACATGTTTATATACGGGTAATTTGCCTCAAACATAATTCAATATTTAGTGGAACAAAAAAAAAAGATTACAATGTCGAGGGTCATTCTTTTAATAACTTAACAGGTAATTGATACGGTTTGGAGGCTTAACATCCATGAGCCAATTATCTGGGCGTTGGTAGATTTTTTCAACAATCTCCAACTAGATCGCATTCCTCAAAATTCCAGTGTCACTCAAGTTGATCCTGAATTACGTATAGAGTAAGCATCAAATTTACTTATTCGTGGAGCAATTCCTCCCTCGCATTCTTCCCCCTCCCCCAGGGTGGAAAAAAAAAAAGTTGACAATTTCTCCATTTAATGACTGGAGTATGATAAATTCTGAAACAGTTAGTTAATTTTGCTTTTGCCTACCGAAGCTGTGATCTTTATTATTGGTATTCGATGTCTCTTGCATTTTCAGTTGTTTCTCAGTTTTCAGCTTGCTGGCAATACTAGTTTCCAACTACAAATGTTGCTTGAATTGCTGGTTGTGTGTTTACATAGCTAGCAGAATATGTGATTATGTCACACATTTCAAATGTAGCAGTATGACACTTTGTCTCTTGTTAGCTTGGTAATTCAATTTTGCATTTTGGTTGTCTCTCAAGAAATATGTCTGTGTTCTTAGTGGATTGTATATTAACAAAGATTTATTCATCAAATAGAAATAAATTCATAGTTCCATATAGCTATTCTCTTCTTGACATCCTTTATTGGGATTTGATTACAGTCTTCCACTCATACTTTTCTTTTAGTTTGGGATCCCTGTTATGTACTATAAACTGACAATCTCATCTACAAGCTAATAGCATATTTTAAGCTTATGAGGTACCTATAAGTTAGCCAAACATGCCCGTAAATCTAGTAAATGAGAGGAATTTATTTACTTATATTTAAATCTTAAATACGCCCCTCGTGTACAGTCCAAATTGTTTTTATTCAAATCACTCACGTGGAATTTTTAATGGGTTACTGCTATTCTTGATCTACAATATTATCCTGATGCGATATAGGGAAATGGATTTCTCTATATTATTATCATGGATAACGTACAACTTTTTTATGCAGGACTCCTTCAACTACAGAAAGTTACTTCATAATAATCTGTTCTGATTAGTCTGGCTCTAATGACCTTCTCCCACTAATCACTTTGCAGCTCATATGTAATGTTTACAAGATCAATTCAAAAATGCAGATAAGCGAAGAATCACGAATCTATTAGGAATTGATAGTTGGACTTAAAACATACCTCTTCAAAGTAGTGGCATCCGTAACTTTCATCAATGGGTAACTTTGAAACTTAAACTAGGGACTTTAGCTGCTGCTATACCATAATTAATTACCTCGTCTTAAACCTTAAATTTATTAGAGAGGATAACTGTATATATTTCCTTCCTTTGCTCTGGGGTGGGTGGAGCATGGTTACTGTACTGTAACTGTTTTGGCTTTGATAAACCATTTCCCAACTAGAAAAGGGGATTATACATTATTGCTGATGGCTATGAAATGACCTTAACGCGAGCTTAAAGCTTTCATTAGCTGCATTTATCATTGTATTAGCTCTGATTATAATTTTTGAGCTTCACTTCATCTTTTCAACTTGGGAAATGCCAAATTTGAGAAGAGGCATGAGTTAACTGCGTGTCCTCTTCTTTTCAGCTTAATTGACATTTCTAAAGTGAGACTGAAGGTGTCTTTGGAGACTGCACCAGCTCAAAGACCACATGGGCTTCTGGGTGTGTGGAGCCCCATACTGTCAGCTATTGGGAATGCTTTTAAAATTCAGGTCTGTTTGATGTTTGTATTATGTAAGGACTAGCCAGTATAGTTTCATTATTCTTTTTAATTTTTTTCTTCTTACTATTCCAACATTTTTTCTTTGGAATTGAAGTTTCTTAATTCTCTATCAAAATTAGGATTAACGAATAACTTATATTTTCAAAAAATATATATAATTATCTTTAAAAAGCTATAAATTTGTTGTCTCAAATCGCAGTACATGGTTTCCATTGTTGTCCTTCATAAGGCGATGGTGCATATATATTCCTCCTTTTATGCAATTAACTGCAGGGGAGGAGGATAGTCAGTGACTGAGGAAATATTTAAATCCTATAATGTCCTCTGTTCTTTTTATTTGATCGTCAAGTACAAAATAATTTCTTAATTTCTACGTGCTGTCACGATTGTCGAAAGTGTTAAATTTTTTATTATTATTCCGAAGACATCAAGAAAGGGCTTGAGCTAGTGGCTCATATGGATGGTAATAAATATTTCGTTATAAGACGTTAGACACTAATGATAATATTCCTATTTCAGGTTCATTTGCGCCAAGTGATGCACAGAGACAGATTTTTACGAAAGAGTACTGTTATGTCTGCCATTGGGAACCGTATATGGAGAGATCTGATTCACAATCCATTACATTTGATTTTTTCAGTCGATGTACTAGGGATGACAAGCTCCACTTTGGCCTCTTTAAGTAAAGGTTTTGCTGAGCTATCAACTGATGGACAGTTTCTGCAGCTTCGATCAAAGCAGGTAACTGTTTTACTGTATTTTAAAGCACCGGCTGGTGAATGTTAACTCGCAGTGGAATTAAACAATGGGTACAGGTTTGGTCAAGAAGAATTACTGGTGTTGGTGATGGAATCATACAAGGAACAGAAGCGCTCGCACAAGGTGTTGCTTTTGGAGTGTCGGGGGTTGTGAGGAAACCTGTGGAGAGTGCTAGACAAAATGGTCTTCTTGGCCTTGCCCATGGGCTGGGACAAGCTTTCCTGGGATTTGTTCTACAACCTGTGAGTGGGGCATTGGACTTTTTCTCATTGACTGTCGATGGAATTGGTGCGAGTTGTTCCAGGTGCTTAGAGATTCTCAATAACAAAAAAAACTTACAGAGAATACGAAATCCCCGAGCCATTCATTCTGACAACATACTTAGAGAGTACTCTGAAAGAGAAGCTGTTGGTCAGGTATCTTTTTCATGTTGATATTTCCATGTTAAAATATTCCCCACCCCCCCCACAACAAAGCAGTTCTTGAAACAGTCCATAACACTTTATCACATCTTTTGCGATCTTTAACCATACATAGCCAAAAACTCCTAAAAAGTGTTGAACCACTTGATCTAAAAAGCTTTGAGATATTAGGGAGCCAATGTATATCATTTAAATTTTGTGCTTCGCCAAAAGTCTTGAGAGATTACTCAGATTCCTATGTACCCCTATGTACTGTACCATACTAGAAACATGAACATTATTTTGACTAGTCAACTGTCAGTTTCAAGACGAGAACCGTAAATGAACAAATATTTCAATATGGCAGAAGACACTCTAACCGCCCCTTTTCATTGGTTTCAGATGATACTTTACCTTGCAGAAGCAAGTCGAAATTTTGGATGCACCGAAATATTTAAAGAACCGTCAAAATTCGCCTGGTCAGATTGCTATGAAGAACATTTTGTGGTACCTTACCAACGGATTGTTTTAGTGACCAGTAGACGAGTCATGCTGCTGCAGGTTGTTACTGGACAAATTTAATTACATTCTTTCCAATTTCTCTTCTATCTTACTTGTAATATCTGGTTCCTTTAGATATTGAGTCTCTCTTTTCTTGTATTGGAAGTGTCTGGCTCTAGATAGGTTAGACGAAAAGCCCTGCAAGATCATGTGGGACGTGCCGTGGGAAGAACTTATGGCCTTGGAGTTGGTCAAAGCTGGCTACCTCGGACCTTCTCACTTAATCATCCATCTGGAAAACTTTAGGAGATCAGAAAACTTTGTTCGAGTCATAAAATGCAATACAGAAGAAGAAACAGAGGAAAGAGAACCGCAAGCAGTTAGAATCTGCTCAGTGGTCCGTAGGATGTGGAAGGCACACCTGGTTGACATGAAAAGCCCATTGTTAAAGGTCTTTGCTGCATTACAGAATTTGTTTACTTTTAGGAAGCAAATATGTTAGCGCATGCAAGTGAAATAATTTGTTCATATTTCTGAAGGTTCCTTCAAGCCAAAGACACGTGTCTGCTTCTTGGAGCGAATATGGAGGAAAAGAATCTCGTAGACAGCACAGAGCCATTATCACGTCAGTGGAAATTTCTTCTTCAGGTTCTGTTTCCAATGACCGGAGATTTGTCAAACATAGTGTCAACTTTTCTAAGGTTTGGAGCAGTGAGCAAGAATCAAAAAGTCGGTGCACATTATGCCGAAAGCAGGTGAATGATATCTCAACCCATCATTGGTCACACATCACCGTCTCTCAATGTTGTTGCTTCTCTGATAATGCAATTGTATTCTAAAACATTTTCCATTCCTTTTAGAGTTTGGAGGACGGGGAAATTTGTAGTATCTGGCGGCCAGTTTGTCCCGATGGGTAATTAATTCACCCTCTTGGGGATCACTCCATCTATTACAAATCTGTTTTTCTTCCTATAAACAGCATATTGTCAGTTGTGTTTCAAGATTTCTCCTCTAATATTTAGTTGTTAATATCCAAAGCTTGAAAGTGTGTGGTGCTCACGAATTCAATCAGATTAACTGTTTACTAGATAACACCCTATTAGTGAGAAATTTTGTTGGGTTCATATTGTATTTATGCAAATATTTTGCCACTTGTATGAACAATATTTCTCTCCTGCATACTGAGTTCATTTTCATACATCTTTATCCAATTCCCAGGAATGTGTGAGAATACACTGTTTATACTCTTGGAAACATAGTTATACTCGTGTATCTTGAAATCAATGAAGATTAAACTGACTCTTCTTCAAATTCGATAAATGTTGGTGATCGTATATATTATTATAGGTCTATGATTCAGAGTATCATTTCCTATTTGACCCCTTCGAATTCCATATTTGAAATAGTTACTATTCTCATGTGGATCTTGAAAACAATAAATAAGCTTTTCAAAACATAATGGTTTGATGTTTCATTTAAATTGTGAGGTCGACAGCTTCTAGAACAAAAGATTTGTTTGTACTAAGTTCTTGCACCCGACATGTGACTTTTCAGGTATATCTCGATTGGTGATATAGCACGTACGGGCAACCATCCTCCTAATGTTGCAGCAGTATATTCCTTTTCTGATGAATTATTTTCCCATCCAGTGGGTTATGACCTGGTAAACTCCCTTAAATTTTTGAAGTTATGGAATTGGCTTTAATTTGTGAATGAAAACATTATTGGGGATAGAAGCAATTTTTCCTGGTTTTCTCTTGTAAGGCGTGAGTTTTTTCCTCATCCTTTAGACTCTGTTTTTGTATTGAAATTTTTCTTGAAACATATAGTTGGTGAGTAGGAATAACTTCTGCATTTAGAAATATAGTGGCATATTGTTTCCTTGTATTCTCTTACTTGGCATGTCATCATCAATTTTCTGAATGAGCACGAGTAATCTGCCATGCCTGTTACCTCCCAAAGATCGGTTGCAATCTTGATTACTGCGACATTGTCTTATAAGTACCAATCAGTTTCCTTCAATTTCATGGTGACATTAATTACTAAACCATCATCCCTTTTATACTTGCAAGCCTCAACAAACTCTCAACCTTATTCTAATCACACTTCTTGTCTTGAGTTTTTATTTTTTATTTTCAGCAACGTCTTGATGTGTTACATGCGGTCTATATATTTTTTTATTTCATATAATTGTTTACTTGATGAGGGAAAGAGTACCAAAAATCTAGTGATATGTGGAGATTTTATGAACATTGTGATGCAAAGTTTGTCTTTTAATGTGGACTTTCGTCCTAAATTGACTATCAAGTGAAATGACTTCCCATTGTGAAGTCATCAGCTTGTGACTTATGCAACATTTTGATTGGATAGTCAATATCTTCAAGTGCCTGTTGTGCTTTTACCTCAAACCTTTATTTTTCATCTTATTTTTGTATCAGTTACTAATATTAAGTGAATGTATTCTGATTTCTGTATGCCAGACTTAACTAGCTAACCAGTTCATTTGATGGTGGTTTTAACTGACTTCACTTGGCAATTCTTAGATAATAGTTATATTCAATAATTTTTTTGGAATGTAAATATTTGAATGTGATGCAGGTTTGGAGAAATTGTTCAGATGACTATAAAACTCCTGTATCAATTTGGCATCCACGGGCACCTGAGGGCTTTGTATCACCTGGATGTGTTGCTGTACCAAGTTTCACAGAGCCAGATCCAAATACTGTGTATTGCATTGTTGAATCTCTTACCGAGGAGACAATGTTTGAAGAACAAAAGATTTGGTCGGCACCTGACTCGTATCCATGGGCATGCCACATTTACCAAGTGAAAAGCGACGCACTTCACTTTGTTGCATTAAGACAGCCTAAGGAAGAATCTGACTGGCAGCCCAAAAGGGTTCGTGACGAACCCCAGCTTTGAATGTATGCTTAATGAGTACAGATTGAGAATTCAATAGAAAGATGGATCTTCCTTCGATTTGTTGGCCTTAATGGTGCTGTTTCCTGGAAGACTATAGTCCACGGCCCACTAAAGATGAAGGTTCTTTTGACATGCATTAGGTCGAATATTTTCGAGGCTTTTATGAAAATATAATTATAATTTTGTGGACTCTTCAGAAACTTCTATAATATGTTGGTGCTCCTCTGTTTTTGGTGAGGCTAAGTATTGAGCTTGGGAAACCTTGGCCTCTATTGTATTTTGTACCTCAATGCCTTAGAAATATGCTTATCTGCTGCTTTTTTTGTTTCGTTGTTTTTCTGTATTATAACAATAGAACTGCATTTGAACATAATTTGTATTGTCATATACATATTTTCAATGTTAGTGGAGATGTACAGAACTGTGTAATTCCAGACTTCTGTATTAGAATTTCCTTTTACAAAATACAGAAATGACATTAGTCCCCTCTTAGCTTCATCTTCTATAGAAATTAGGGAAAGCTTTAGTTAACTGAAAAAAAAAAAAATAATATATATATATATATATATATATATATATATATATATATATATATATATATATATATATATATTTCCTACATTAATTGGCTGGATCTATATATTTTTAGTATATATGTTTGCGTTAGTTTGAGAATTTTCCGTAAAATTTCTTGAGATGGAATCTTGAATTAAAATATAGATTATGCTACTTGTACATAAAAATGGTATATAAGAGATTACATAAAATGACTTGGAGTGAAAAGATTGGATGAAAAAGTTGATTGTATTTTAAACTGACAAGTGATATGTGACATTATGTAAAGCTTGATGTATCCATAAACTACGTGATGGGTAGATATGAGTACAACAAGATTAACGACTTCATGTGATGGGTTTATATGAGAACAACCAAGCTATCAAATATCAAGCAGCTGGAGAATCGGTTTCTTTTTGGAGAAAATCAAGCCCAATTTCTTGAATTCATAAGGGGATGGTTGCACGTGATTAACATGGTTTGTATTTTCATATTTTGGTCCGCAAATGTGGAAAAGAATTTCAATTCCATGTTTGTTGGAAATCCACCAAACTCGTAGGAATTCGTTTTCCATGAGAACAAAGAAAATACAGTTTAAAGTGGTTATATCTTGGCAGGGGCATACGCAAACCTTAAAAGTTAGGGGGCACAATCAAACTTGTAAAGAAGTTGAGAAAAATTTTACAATCGAAAATTTACGTTCAAAAAAATCATATCCAATATAATTTTACATCCAAAAATTTACATGGATGTGACTTTTTCGGATGTAAAATTTCGAAAATTTTTGATATCATATTTCATATAAAATTTCCTAATAAAATGATGAAAATTATATTAAAAAATTTGTATTGCAAAAATAATAAATGTTAATGAAATAATTGAATTTTAAAAAAA